>JASVEL010001466.1:0-410210 GCA_032618575.1 Nicotiana noctiflora
ATTAACCTTCGTGCATAAATAAATAAACATGGCACGGCATCACCCTTCGTGCATTATCACTCTTCCTCACCCAAATAACAATCACAGTTAAGGGCAGAGAAAGAAACAACAATTCATAAATCGTCCCGTCAAGGGCAATCAATAATTATCTTCGCAACAAGTCCCAACAAGGGAGAACAATAACGATTCACATGTAATATATCTCAAAATATCATTTTCCAACGACTCACGGTCATACTAGACGCCAATGTATGGATGCTCGTCACCACAGCCCATACACCGCACTCGATCACAAAACACATAACACATAATCCTATTCCCTCAAGCTAGGATAGAACAAACACTTACCTCGAATACTTATGAACAATCCAATCCGTGGAAATGTCTTTTCTTTCAATTTGGCTCCAATCCAACCGTATCTATACACAATTGATTTAATATCATCAATTCTACTCCACAAACTAATTCTTAATACCAAATAACACTTTTACAACATTCTGCCATGAATAGTAAATTTCAACCCCGGGCCCACATGGTCGGAATTCGGGGTTAGGACCAAAATCCGGTTACCCATCCCCCCACGAGTTCATGTATATAATTTGTTTCAAAATCGGACCTCAATTCGAGGTCCAATTCCCCAATTTATGAAAAACCTATTTTCTAACCAAAAACAAGAATTTTACCATGAAAACATTTGATTTCTAATGAAAAACATGTTTAATGATGTTAGGAATTGAAAGAATTAAGTAAAAAGTGACTTACAATCGTTTTGATGAAGAAGAAATCCTTGAAGAGTCGCAAATGGGTGTTTTGGTTTTGTGAAAAATGAAGAAATGGCTGAAATTCGTGTTTTTCAGGTCTCTGTGTTCGCATTTGCGAACATGGGTTCGCAATTGCGAACCCCGACCAATTTCTGGAGTTTGAAAAATAAGCTAAGGGTGGAAAGTTCGCATTTGCGAACATTTGTTCGCATTTGCGAACCGGGCTCCTTCGCATTTGCGAAGAAGGCTTCGCATTTGCGAAGCATGGCTTAGCAGTGAGGCATCGCAATTGCGAAGAATGCTTCGCATTTGCGAAGCATGGCTAGGCAGTGAAGCATCGCATTTGCGAAGAATGCTTCGCATTTGCGAAGCATGGCTAGGCAGTGAAGGCTTCGCATTTGCGAGGTTATGTTCGCAATTGCGAACCCAAGCCTTCCTGGACGCCCTTCGCATTTGCGATCAAGGGTTCGCATTTGCGAACCCTGCCTTGGTCCGTCACCTTCGCAATTGCGAGAAATTCTTCGCAATTGCGAAGCCAACAGCTGGGTGAAAAAAACCAGCAGTTCAAAATTCAGATTTTCATCCAACGGCCTATCAAATCTTTACCCGAGCCCCCGGGCTCCAAACCAAACATGTACACAACCTCAAAAACACATTATGGACTTGTTCGTGCGATCATATCGCCAATATCACTTCGTTTCAATCAAATCAAGCCCCAAACTCATGGTTTTCATAGTTTTGATTTTCAAAACTTCTTAACTTGGAACTCAAGGTCCAAAACATCTCAAACGACATCCAAATGTCACCAAACTTTACAGAAATCACATATATAATATTTAAGACTTGTACCGGGCGTCGGAACCAAAATACGAGCCCGATACCAATGTTTATCAATTTATTTCCTTTAATAATTGCATCAAAAACAATTTCACATAAAAATTCATAACTTGGGCTCTAGGCCTCAGAATTCGACTCCGGACACATGTCCAAGTCCCATATTTTTCTACGGATTTTCTGAAATAGTCAAATCACGGATCCGGGTCCGTTTACCAAAAATGTTGACCAAAGTCAACCATATCAATATTAATATCAAAATTCTTCTACTTTTTCACATATTTCACATATTTCAACATAAATCTTTTCCGGCTTTGTGCCCGGACTGTGCACGCAAATCGAGGCAACTATAAATGAGGTTTTCAAGACCTCAAAAGCTCGGAATGATTAAATAAACAAGTGATGACCCTTTGGGTCGTCACAATCTCCACCTCTAAAACAACCGTTCGTCCTCGAACGGACAAAAGAAAGAAGTACCGAGTCAGGAAACAAGTGTGGGTAACGGCTCCGCATATCAGACTCGGACTCCCAGGTCGATGCCTCAGGAGGCTGACCTCTCCACTGAACACGCACAGAAGGATAACTCTTCGACCTCAGCCTGTCGAACCTGCCGGTCTAGAATGGCTACCGGCTCCTCCTCGTAAGATAGATCATTGTCCAATTGGACGGTACTGAAGTCTAACACATGTGTGGGATCGCCGTGGTATCTCCGAAGCATAGATACATGAAAAACTGGATGCACGGCTGATAAGCTAGGCGGCAAAGCTAATCCGTAAGCCACCCCTCCCACTCTGTCTAGAATCTCAAATGGACCAATATACCTAGGGCTGAGCTTGCCCTTCTTCCCAAACCTCATCACGCCCTTCATAGGCGACACTCGGAGCAATACTCGTTCACCAACCATGAAATCTACATCTCGAACCTTACGATCCGCATAAGTCTTTTGCCTAGACTGAGCTGAACGCAATCTCTCCTGAATAGTCTTGACCTTATCTAAGGCCTCCTGAACTAGATCCGTACCCAACAACCGAGCCTCTCCCGGTTCAAACCATCCAATTGGTGATCGACATCGCCTACCATATAACGCCTCATACGGAGCCATCTGGATGCTAGATTGGTAACTGTTATTGTAGGCGAACTCTGCTAATGGCAGAAACTGGTCCCACGAACCTCCGAAATCAATAACACAGGCTCGAAGCATGTCCTCTAGAATTCTGAATAGTCCTCTCGGACTGGCCATCCGTCTGAGGATGAAATGCTGTACTCAACTGAACCTGGGTGCCTAACTCCTGCTGAACCGCTCTCCAGAACCGCGAGGTAAACTGCGTACCCCGATCAGAGATAATAGATACCGGCACCCCATGGAGACGAACAATCTCCCTAATGTAAACCTCCGCTAACCTCTCCGACGAGTAGGAGACGGATACTGGAATAAAGTGTGCTGACTTGGTCAGCCTATCAACAATGACCCAAATAGCATCAAATTTCCTCCGAGTCAAAGGAAGTCCAGTAACGAAGTCCATAGTGATCCGCTCCCATTTCCACTCGGGAATTTCAATCCTCCGGAATACACCACCAGGTCTCTGGTGCTCATATTTCACCTGCTGACAATTTAGACACCGAGCGACATACGCAACGATATCTTTCTTCATTCTGCGCCACCAATAGTGTTGCCGTAAGTCCTGGTACATCTTCGCGGCGCCTGGGTGAATAGAATACCGCGAGCTGTGGGCCTCTGCTAAGATCAACTCTCGAATTCCTTCGACATTGGGCACACAAACTCGACCTTGCAATTTCAATACCCCATCATCATCTAGGTTTACCTGTGTGGCACCTCCCCGCTGTATTGTATCTCTCAACTCACGCAAATGAGGATCATCAAATTGCCTCTCACGGATGCGCTCTAATAATGAAGAACGAGCGACCGTGCAGGCTAACACCCTGCTAGGCTCAGAAATGTCTAATCTCACGAACCGGTTGGCTAAGGCCTGGACATCTAAGAGCTAATGGTCTCCGATTGACCGGAATATATGCAAGACTACCCATGCTGGCATACTTTCTACTCAATGCATCGGCCACCACATTGGCCTTACCTGGGTGATATAATATAGTAACATCATAGTCTTTTAGCAACTCTAACCATCTCCGCTGTCGTAGATTCAACTCCTTCGTTTTGAACAAATACTGTAAGCTTTTGTGATCAGTGTACACCTCACATGTCACACCATATAGATAATGCCTCCGGATCTTTAAGGCATGAACCACTGCTGCTAATTCAAGATCATGAACTGGATAATTCTTCTCATGTATCTTTAACTGCCTCGAAGCATAAGCGATAACCTTACCATCCTGCATCAATACCGCTCCAAGCCCTGTACGAGATGCGTCACAATAAACTGTATAAGGCCCTGCACCTGTAGGTAGTACCAACACCGGTGCGGTGGTCAAGGCTGTCTTGAGCTTCTGAAAGCTCGCCTCACACTCCTCTGACCACTGAAACTGGACACCCTTCTGGGTCGACCTGGTCATCGGGGCTGCAATAGAAGAAAACCCCTCTACAAAACGACGGTAGTAACCTGCTAATCCCAAGAAACTCCTGATCTCAATCACTGAAGCTGGTCGAGGCCAATTCTGGACTGCCTCAATCTTCTTTGGGTCTACCTGAATACCTTCCACGGATACAATGTGGCCCAAAAATGCCACCGAACTCAACTAGAACTCACATTTCGAAAATTTGGCATATAGCTGATTATCTTTCAGAGTCTGAAGAACCACTCTGAGGTGCTGCTCGTGCTCTTCCTGGTTGTGGGAGTATACCAGGATGTCATCTATAAAGACTATCACAAACACATCTAAGTAAGGCCTGAACGCCCGATTCATCAACTGCATGAATGCTGCTAGGGCATTGGTCAACCCGAAGGACATGACCAAGAACTCATAATGCCCATATCTAGAGCGAAAGGCTGTCTTAGGAATGTCAGCCGCCCTGATCTTCAGCTGATGGTAGCCCGACCTCAAGTCTATCTTAGAGAATACCCTCGCTCCCTGGAGCTGGTCAAACAAATCATCAATCCTCGGCGGTGGATATTTATTTTTGATAGTCACCTTGTTTAACTGCCGGTAATCAATACACATCCGCATCGAGCCATCCTTCTTCTTTACAAATAATACAGGTGCTCCCTAGGGGGAAACACTGGGCCTGATAAAACCCTTCTCAAGAAGGTCCTACAACTGATCTTTCAACTGCTTTAACTCCGGCGGGGCCATACGATAGGGTGGAATAGAGATGGGCTGAGTGCCCGGTGCCAAATCAATACAGAAATCAATATCACTGTCGGGTGGCATGCCCGGCAGGTCTGAAGGAAAAACCTCAGGAAACTCCCGTGCAATAGGGACTGAATCAATGGAAGGAACTTCGCACTGGAATCACGAACATAAGCCAAATAAGCTAAACACCCCTTCTCGACCATACGTCGAGCCTTAACATAAGAAATAACAGTGCGAACGGAGTGGCTTGAGGTACCCTTCCACTCTAATCGGGGTGATTATGGCAAGGCTAAGGTGACAGTCTTAGCATGACAATCAAGAATAGCATGGTATGGGGACAACCAGTCCATCCCCAATATGACATCAAAATCTACCATATCCAAGAGCAACGGATCAACACGGGTCTCAAGACCCCCAAATATAACTACGCACGAACGATGCACCCGATCGACTACAATAGAGTCACCCACTGGCGTAGCCACATAAACTGGAATATCCAGAGCATAGCTGGGCACAGCTAAATACGGTGCGAAGTAGGAAGACACGTAGGAATAGGTAGATCCAGGGTCAAATAATACTGAAGCACCTCTGTCACACACAAGAATAGTACCTGTAATCACAGCATCTGATGCCTCTGCCTCTGGCCTGGCTGGTAAAGCATAGAATCGGGGATCTGCACCTCCCCTCTGAGCTGCGTCTCTAGGACGACCATCAACTGGCTGACCTCTACCTCTCGCCGGACGGTCTCCACCTCTACGGTCTCGACCTCCACCTCTATAATCCCTACCCCCGCCTCGGGCGGCTGGGCAGGCTGAGGGTCAGCCGGGGCCCGAATCATAGGACGAGGACCTCGGCTGCCGAGAGTTGCCCGCTGCTATAGGGCAATTCCGATAAAATGACTCGGGTCGCCACAACCGTAGCAACTCTTGGGCTGATGGGGCTGCTGGCCCTGACGACTCGAATGGCCTCCACGAACGCTCCGAAGAGGCCGAGCACTAATAGGAGACCGGTCCGAATAATACCCCCGAGAACCACGATCACCTGATCCACCCCGTGAAGCCCGAAGGGCGGAATGAAAAGGCCTGGAAGACTGGCCTCTATCAAAGGATTCTCTGCTACCGGAGGAAGAACCACCAAATCTACCTGAATGACGAGGCCTCTTATCTGAAGAATAACCGCCTCCCCTAGCAAGAGCCATCTCGACTCTGCGTGCTGCATTGGCTGCCTCCTGAAATGATATGTCACTCCCCACGCCCATAGCCATCTGGAGTCTAATCGGATGATTAAGCCCATCTATAAACTTGCGGACCCTCTCCCGCTCAGTGGGAAGTATCACTACTGCATGACGAGCCAAGTCAATAAATCTCGTCTCATACTCGTGTAGCTCGTCATAGTGCCACGATGGAGGCGCTCAAGCGCCTCCGAAGTAAATCCCGGCGAGTAGCAGGGAGAAAGCTTCTCCATAAATAGTTCCGCAAGCTGGTCCCATGATAGAGCTGGGGACCCTGCTGGTCGAGTCAGGCAATAATCTCTCCACCAAGTCTTGGCGGATCCTGCAAGTCTGAAGGTACAGAAATCAACTCCGTTTGTCTCCACGATCCCCATAGTCTTGAGAATCTCATGGCAACTGAATAAAAAGTCATGAGGATCCTCTGATGCGGCTCCACTGAATGTAGTGGTAAATAGCTTGGAGAACCGATCAAGCCTCCATAACGAATCAGAAGTCATGGCCGCTCCATCGCCGGCATGAGCCGTGGTACCAGACTGAGTGGCCACAGCTGGCTGGATTACTGGTGCCTGAGGCTGAGGAGCTACTGGCTCTGGAGTATGAGCAATAGGAGTCTGGGCCCCTCCTCCAGCCTGAGAAGTAGCTGGGGCAACTGATAATAGACCCGCTCTGGCGATGCTATCCATAAATCCCGCTATTCTGACCAAAGCATCCCGGAGATCCGGGGTAATCAAAGCCTCTCCCGGGACCTGAGCTGGGCCCGCTGGAGCTGCTGGAACCGGAACCTCCTCATCAATCTCAATATGAGGCTCCACCTCTGGGGTAGCTGCCTGGGGCTGAGCTCTACCCCTACCACGGCCTCTAGTACGGCCTCGGCCCCTGCCCCTCACAGGAGCTGTCTGGGGCTCAGGCTGCTGGTCAGCGGACGAAGAAGTGCGTGTCCTTACCATCTGCGAAAGGACAGAATAGAAATTCAATCAATAATTGAGGAACAAGTCGCACGACAAGAAAGAACAAATGAGAGACTTTTTCCTAACTCAATAGACTCTGGAGGACAAGTACGGACGTCTCCGTACCTACCTCTCAAACTCTACTAAGCTTGTTCGTGAGTGGTGAGACCTATGTAACCTAGAGCTCCTGATACCAACTTGTCACGACCCGGATTTTCCCCCAACATCGGGATCGTGATGGCGCCTACTCGTGGTAGCTAGGCAAGCCACTATATTCATACTATCCTATTTTTAACACAATTTTAATTAAATAAATGCGGAATACTTTATCGAAATGGATATAACAAATCACAAAGTGAAAATTATACTGAAATCCTCTACCCAAGACGTGGAGTCACCAACTCACAAACTACTATGGAATACTACACATAAAAGTCTGAAGGAAATATAACATAATTCCTGTTTGTCTCGAAACAAAGAGACTACAGCTAATAACATAAATAAAGAAAGAGACGCCGGGCCTGCGGACGTCTGCAAGCTACCTCGGTCTCAAATATGATTAGCTCCCACGCAATCTACTTACTGCTGCTGCTGCTCCCGATCGTAACCTGGACCTGTGCAAAAACGCACAGAAGTGTAGCATCAGCACAACCGACCCCATGTGCTGGTAAGTGCCTGGCCTATCCCGGCGAAGTAGTGACAAGCCTAGGACCAGACACTCACATAAACCTGTGCAATTCAATATATATATGTGTACCACAAAATAACAAGAAATAATCAAGTAATAACACAATAAGAAATATCTTAAAGAATTTAACAACTAACCACAGTTAATAATTTCACAAAGAAAACAAAGTATAATGTAAACACGAATAATATCACTTCGAGAAATAACAAGCAATTGCACGGCATCACCCTTCGTGCTTTTACTCTCATCCTCACCAAATAAACAAATAAAGTACACGGCATCACCCTTCGTGCTTTTACTCTCATCCTCACCAAATAAGCAAATAAAGTACACGGCATCACCCTTCGTGCTTTTACTCTCATCCTCACATCCATAGTACGGCATGATCCTTCGTACATGGTTCAATAACAGGCACGGCATGATCCTTCGTGCATAATCAATAAATAAACATGGCACGGCATTAACCTTCGTGCATAAATAAATAAACATGGCACGGCATCACCCTTCGTGCATTATCACTCTTCCTCACCCAAATAATAATCACAGTTAAGGGCAGAGAAAGAAACAACAATTCATAAATCGTCCCATCAAGGGCAATCAATAATTATCTTCACAACAAGTCCCAACAAGGGAGAACAATAACGATTCACATGTAATATATCTCAAAATATCATTTTCCAACGACTCACGGTCATACTAGACGCCAATGTATGGATGCTCGTCACCACAGCCCATACACCGCACTCGATCACAAAACACATAACACATAATCCTATTCCCTCAAGCTAGGATAGAACAAACACTTACCTCGAATACTTATGAACAATCCAATCCGTGGAAATGTCTTTTCTTTCAATTTGGCTCCAATCCAACCGTATCTATACACAATTGATTTAATATCATCAATTCTACTCCACAAACTAATTCTTAATACCAAATAACACTTTTACAACATTCTGCCATGAATAGTAAATTTCAACCCCGGGCCCACATGGTCGGAATTCGGGGTTAGGACCAAAATCCGGTTACCCATCCCCCACGAGTTCATGTATATAATTTATTTCAAAATCGGACCTCAATTCGAGGTCCAATTCCCCAATTTATGAAAAACCTATTTTCTAACCAAAAACAAGAATTTTACCATGAAAACATTTGATTTCTAATGAAAAACATGTTTAATGATGTTAGGAATTGAAAGAATTAAGTAAAAAGTGACTTACAATCGTTTTGATGAAGAAGAAATCCTTGAAGAGTCGCAAATGGGTGTTTTGGTTTTGTGAAAAATGAAGAAATGAGTGAAATTCGTGTTTTTCAGGTCTCTGTGTTCGCATTTGCGAACATGGGTTCGCAATTGCGAACCCCGACCAATTTCTGGAGTTTGAAAAATAAGCTAAGGGTGGAAAGTTCGCATTTGCGAACATTTGTTCGCATTTGCGAACCGGGCTCCTTCGCATTTGCGAAGAAGGCTTCGCATTTGCGAAGCATGGCTAAGCAGTGAGGCATCGCATTTGCGAAGAATGCTTCGCATTTGCGAAGCATGGCTAGGCAGTGAAGCATCGCATTTGCGAAGAATGCTTCGCATTTGCGAAGCATGGCTAGGCAGTGAAGGCTTCGCATTTGCGAGGTTATGTTCGCAATTGCGAACCCAAGCCTTCCTGGACGCCCTTCGCATTTGCGATCAAGGGTTCGCATTTGCGAACCCTGCCTAGGTCTGTCACCTTCGCAATTGCGAGAAATTCTTCGCAATTGCGAAGCCAACAGCTGGGTGAAAAAAACCAGCAGTTCAAAATTCAGAATTTTAACCAACGGCCTATCAAATCTTTACCCGAGCCCCCCGGGCTCCAAACCAAACATGTACACAACCTCAAAAACACATTATGGACTTGTTCGTGCGATCATATCGCCAATATCACTTCGTTTCAATCGAATCAAGCCCCAAACTCATGGTTTTCATAGTTTTGATTTTCAAAACTTCTTAACTTGGAACTCAAGGTCCAAAACATCTCAAACGACATCCAAATGTCACCAAACTTTACAGAAATCACATATATAATATTTAAGACTTGTACCGGGCGTCGGAACCAAAATACGAGCCCGATACCAATGTTTATCAATTTATTTCCTTTAATAATTGCATCAAAAACAATTTCACATAAAAATTCATAACTTGGGCTCTAGGCCTCAGAATTCGACTCCGGACACATGTCCAAGTCCCATATTTTCCTACGGACCTCTCGGGACCATCCAATCTCGGGTCCGGATCCGTTTACCAAAAATGTTGACCGAAGTCAACCATATCAATATTAATATCAAAATTCTTCTACTTTTTCACATATTTCACATATTTCAACATAAATCTTTTCCAGCTTTGTGCCCGGACCGTGCACGCAAATCGAGGCAACTAAAAATGAGGTTTTCAAGACCTCAAAAGCTCGGAATGATTAAATAAACAAGTGATGACCCTTTGGGTCGTCACATCGTCTTTGTTAACTTCGGGAAAGACCGTAAAATTTACTAAATGATCCTTCCAAGTCTAAATTTTATAACAATTAATTTGAGGGCCCCACAATTGTGTATTTTTATTTGGCGAGGCTCGTCTCATTATTTTATTTAAGGTCAATCCTAACATAACTATATTTTCTACTTATTTCATCTATTGGTTTTAAATCGAAATGGACTTTACTTCTTATAATTGACAGTCCAGATGATGAGCTAGACTGTCTATTCCGAATTCGGGCCATTTGTAATAGTAATCAAAGCCCAATATATTCCAACGCCTCTAGCATATGATTGGACCAATGTCCGGACGAATAGGAGTGTCCTAATGCTTTTGGCGTTACTGTTATTCTTACTGGTTTACCTATTCAGATTTCAGTATTTACAAGTTATCATGTTCCAACGAAATTCATTCAAAGCCATCCTGTTTCAGTATAAGTTATTTGGGGAATACAATCACAATCGCTAGTGTTCAAAAGTAACTCTGGATTAAACAACGAAATTTAGTTATCGTTCCAGTTATCCTGTTTGAATTGAACCTCTAATTATCCGATTTACACCTAAAACACAAGATTAAACGAACATAATTTCCAGATTTCATTTCACACACTAATTACTTAAAATCATTCCAAATATAGCTATTAACTTTAATATTACAATGAATTCTAATTGTTACTAGAAAATCTATTCATAAGTCAAGTATTATTGCTATCTAAATATAAGTAGCAAAATCAATCCAAAATATACAATCCAGTTAACAGTCCTTTAAAAAATGCAAATTCAACGGAAAAGTGGCTAAATGTATCGTAATCAACTTCTTCATTCCATTCTCAAAATTGGAGATCTACATCATATTGAATTCAGGATGTGTACCTGGCAATTACAATGGATGGAGGTCAGTTGCAGCAGCAGTAGACACAATAACCACAGCAAAAGAATAACAACAACCACCACAACAACAACGACCTCAACAACGACAGCCAACAGAAGAAAAGAGCAGTAGAACAACGGCGACGACAGGAGCAACAGAAGAAACGAACAACAACAACCAACGCAACAACGACAGCCTCAACAACCACAGCAGCAACAGCACAACAACGACCAGCAACAGCAAAAAAAATAAAAAAAACAGCAGCAAACAACCGTGTACAACAGCAGCAACAGCAGTGCGCAACAGCAGCAACAGCAGTGCGCAACAGCAGCAAACAATAGTGTACAACAGCAACAGAACCCCCACGACAACACAGCAACCACCACAACAACAACCCCGACAAACCACAACAACAACCTCGACAATAAACAGTAGCGACAACAATAGCCTTAACAGCAACAAACCAACAGCAACTGAAGCAACAGAAGAACAGAACAACCGCCACCAAACACGACTACCACAGCCTCACAAATAACAGTAGTGACAGAAGAACAAGAAGCCAAAGCAAAAGCCCCCAGTAAGCAGTCAATACCAATGCGTTTTTATGAGTGTCTGTCGATATCCGTTGTGAATCTCTGTCCCCCTATTTATATCAATTAAGAACTCTTTACAACTCATAACAGCACTAAGACCCATTTAATTAAGCTATTTTCCCATCAACTCCAATACCATATGTTTTGTTTCCCACTACCATTTGTCCCACTATATTAATTAATTCCTAGCATGGGTAACATATTTAATTACTTCTTTTAACATCTTCCAAAGCCACTATGTCTTGTTCCTCACTAAGTATTAAACAATACCCTATTTTAATATTATTGGTGCTTAGTGGATAAAATACTTTAACACAAATAATTCTTTAAGTTTTCAATTTCCATATTACCCCTAAAACTACTAAAATTACTATTCTTCCCAGCTATAACCAATTCATCTAATGAAGAGAACTTAGCTAATTCTTAACAACTGAATAACCTGACTCCTAATTCAACTGAACAGATCACCAAACTTCAGTAACCAAACAAATAGATCTCCTGATAACTAGACAAACAAATCACAACAAGGAAAACCAAACATCACCTTAGTATCCCACAGAATTTCATCAGAACTAGAAGCTATTTTCGACTTTTATAACTTAAAGATCAAGTCCAGTAATTCGTTCAACTCTTCACAAAAGATGATTTCAATCATTGGATTCAACTCATACTAAAACCATGAAAAGCTTTGAAACGTTAATAACACCCTAAACTGGAAATGAACTTAAATGCACAAATCTGATAGTAGAAACCAAACATGCAACCAAAAATTTAGTTAAGCTATCTTTAAATGAAGTAAGCAATTTAAAAGATGAAATACTAGCAATTGCAGTAAACTATCCAAAGCAAATGAATCACATATGCAGTCTTTTCAGACCAAACAATCGAACAAGCTAAAATCCAAATAGAAACGAAGCTGGAATCAACTGACCGGATAGAGAATTGCGATGACGACCTTTATTCTAGCAATTCGATGTTGAACCGTGTTGACCTTCTATGACACACCAGTCATCACATACTATAGTCCATATAGACAATAAATTAAGTTATGGCAATTATCCTCAACGCCGCTGATGTACATATCTCGACAGTCAAAGTGTGCAACCATCCAAATAGCATCACCGCAAACAATGGAGTCACCGTAAATCCGAAGAAATGTATATTGATCTTCATCAAGAAACAGAACTTCCTCGATCCTCTACCAAGCGCAATCCAGCCGATATGTAATCTTTGCTTTGCTATCGGCAATGGGGACGAAGATCGAACGACAGAAACATTGTTCCACTGGTCGATCTTGATGAACGAGCATACCACAGGAACAATTCGAATCCACAATCACATGATAGATTGGGAAATAATCTACTCGAATCTGAATATGAAATCCGGAAAAGAGAAGTGATTAAGAGGTGGTGAGGGGATGGTGGTGTTACGGAGTCATTCGCGAGGGTGAAGGACTGGAGGTCATTTGGTCGTTGGTGGTGGTGGTTGCCGAGTGGTCTGGCGGCGACTAAGGGATGCAGCAGAGTCGGCGACTCCTGGTGATGGGAGCGGCGGCTGGTTGGTGTTCGTTTGCTAGGTTTTTTCTTAGTATTTTATGTTGTTATGTCTCGTTCATTGTTGGTTGAAGAAGGAGAACGGCGGCCGTTCTTCAGCGGAGGCGGAGCAGAAGCGGTCGTAGCTTCTTGTTGATGAAGAAGGAGAAGTGGCTGTTGGTGTTTTGGGATGAGGGGTCGGCGGCTGGGGTATTCTCTAGGGTTTTTGTGTGCTTGTTGATTGAAGAAGAAAGGGTGGGGGTAGGCGGCTGGGTAGTTCTTTATGTGCTAGGGTTTGTTGATGTTCAAATGAAGAAGGAGATGGGGTTAGGCGGCTGAGGGAATGAGAGAAGAGAGGGAGGGGTCTTTAGGGTTTTGGGAGATTAGGAAAATGAAATGAGAAAGAAAAGAGGGGGTTTGGTTATTTTCGGACCGGGTCGGGTAAAACGGGTTGGGCGTGGGTATGGGTTGGTTTTGGGGTATTTTGTTTGGGCTTAGTGTTATTTAATGAAAGATGGCCCAAATGTGGTTTGTTCTTCTATTTTGTTTTCTTTTCTTTTAAAATAAAACTAAAATTCTAAAAATTCTAAATTAACTTATAGAAATAAATCAACTTATAAAAGGTACGAGTTAAATCGTTATATCAATTAATACAAAATTAAATAACAATTAGGGCTAAAACCACACAATTAGACTTTAGACATTTAAACACATATTTTTGTTATTTTTCCATTTTTCGTCAAATAAACTTAATTACTCTAAATTACAAACATGAATTTTATATGCAGAATGCAAACATTTTTGTATTTTATATTAATTTAATAAATAGGCACGCACACACAAACATGCAAATAATAAAAGAAAAAATAACACAAAAATCACCAAAAACACGCACAATACAAAACTATTTTATTTTGAATTTTCTGGGAGTAATTCTCATGTAGGGCAAAAATCACGTGCTCACAGCTGCCCTCTTTGCGCGGAAACATGAAGAGTTTTCGTGCAAAGATAAGTGAGCGTATACGAGCAATTTTTGCCCGTTTGAACACTCCGTATAAAGCATTTTTTTTGGAAAAGTTTGACCGAACCTTTGCCTCAGAAGGTCTCCTACATATCCCTGGCTAAAAGGGAATCAGGTCAATGTAGTTCGGGAAGTTTTGGTAGCTGGGACTACCGTGACTGCTGTGATCTTGCTGTTACTGTTGTTGCTGCTATTGCCACTGCTTAACTGACCTCCTTATTACATCGTGCTAAACAAAATAAGAAGCTAGACTAAGTTACAGCATTGCGGAATCTTATCTATCTCTTCATCTTGACTCTCCCATGTTCCTTGCTATTCTGTCGGTCTTGATGTTCCTTCTGATGCTTCTTCTCTTCTCACAATTGTTATTTCGGCATATCTTGATCGTGATGGCGCCTACTCGTGGTAGCTAGGCAAGCCACTGTATTCATACTATCCTGTTTTTAACACAATTTTAATTAAATAAATGCGGAATACTTTATCGAAATGGAAATAACAAATCACAAGGTGAAAATCATACTGAAATCCTCTACCCAAGACGTGGAGTCACCAACTCACAAACTACTATGGAATACTACACATAAAAGCCTGAAGGAAATATAACATAATTCTGTTTGTCTCGGAACAATGAGACTACAGCTATTAACATAAATCAAGAAAGAGACGCCGGGCCTGCGGACGCCTGCAAGGCTACCTCGTAGTCTCAGTAGTCGGAAAATCCACAAGTCGCTACTGCCGCTACTGCTGTCCGTAACCTGTATCTGCGCAAAAAGAGCGCAGAGTGTAGAATCAGCACAACCGACCCCATGTGCTGGTAAGTGCCTGGCCTATCCCAGCGAACTAGTGACAAGGCTAAGGCCAGTCACCCACCTAAACCTGTACAGTTGCAATATAGATATATATATACAATACATTTATAAAGAAATACTCTGCTCTGAAATAATATTCAATAACTCAAGATATCCAAAATAATTTTACTTTCATGTCTCAATTTCCTCTTTCATTTCATGTCTCGTGGTAGGCGTACCACCCGCTCCCAACTATCACGGTAATTATCTCTTGTGGTAGGCGTACCACCCGCTCCCAATTATCAATAATTATATCTCGTGGTAGGCGTACCACCCGCTCCCAAATATATCAATAATTATATCTCGTGGTAGGCGTACCACCCGCTCCCAAATATATCAATAGTTATATCTTGTGGTAGGCGTACCACCCGCTCCCAAATATATCAATAATCATATCTTGTGGTAGGCGTACCACCCGCTCCCAAATATATCAATAATCATATCTTGTGGTAGGCGTACCACCCGCTCCCAAATATTTCAATAATCATATCTTGTGGTAGGCGTACCACCCGCTCCCAAATATTTCAATAATCATATCTTGTGGTAGGCGTACCACCCGCTCCCAAATATTTCAATAATCATATCTTGTGGTAGGCGTACCACCCGCTCCCAAATATTTCAATAATCATATCTTGTGGTAGGCGTACCACCCGCTCCCAAATATATCAATAGGCTACCGGCAACTATGGCCAATGCCAAGATTTAAATCACTTCGTGGTCGGCGTACCACACGATCCCATTTCTTATTATATAAGTGGTCGGCGTACCACACGATCCCATTTCATAATTATATATATATTACCGGCATTTAGCCAATAATCTCTATATCAACAATATTTATAATTACCGGTTTTTAAACCAATAATTTATAATAGTTTCAACAATTTACCTTCATTACCGGTATAACACCAATAATTCTTATTCAACAATTTATTCATAACTAAATTCATATTCCTACAAACTAGGATAGAACAAACACTTACCTCGAAAGTTTACGAATGATTTAATCCGTAGTAATGCCCTTTCCTTTCGAATTTGACTCCAATCCAATCGTATCTATACACAATTGATTTAATATCATCAATTCTACTCAACAAACTAATTCTTAAGACCAAATACCACTTTTACAACATTCTGCCATGAATAGTGAATTTCAACCCCGGGCCCACATGGTCGGAACTCGGGGTTAGGACCAAAATCCGGTTACCCATCGCCCCACGAGTTCATATATATGATTTGTTTCAAAATCGGACCTCAATTCGAGGTCCAATTCCCCAATTTATGAAAAACCCTATTTTCTAACAAAAACAACAATTCTACCA
This sequence comes from Nicotiana noctiflora, assembly GCA_032618575.1. Classification (NCBI taxonomy): domain Eukaryota; kingdom Viridiplantae; phylum Streptophyta; class Magnoliopsida; order Solanales; family Solanaceae; genus Nicotiana; species Nicotiana noctiflora. The sequence continues at coordinate 16,412 of JASVEL010001466.1, forward strand.
TGAAAATCATTGATTTCTTATGAAAAACACGTTTAATGATGTTAGGAATTGAAAGAATTAAGTAAAAAGTGACTTACAATCGTTTTGATGAAGAAGAAATCCTTGAAGAATCGCAAATGGGTGTTTTGTTTTTTGTAAAATGTGAAGAAATGACTGAAATTCGTGTTTTTCAGGTCTCTGTGTTCGCATTTGCGAACATGGGTTCGCAATTGCGAACCCGACCAATTTCTGGAGTTTAAAAAAATAAGCTAAGGATGGGAAGTTCGCATTTGCGAACTTTTCTTCGCATTTGCGAAGCCAAGGCAAAACTGGGAAGTTCGCATTTGCGAACTATTGTTCGCAATTGCGAACAGAGGCTAAATATGGGGAGGTTCGCATTTGCGAACTATTGTTCGCATTTGCGAACCCAGGCAGAATAGTGGCCAGTTCGCATTTGCGAACTGTAGTTCGCATTTGCGAACACAGGCACAGTAGGGTCAAGTTCGCATTTGCGAACTATTGTTCGCATTTGCGAACACAGGCACAATAGGGGGAGTTCGCATTTGCGAACTATTGTTCGCATTTGCGAACTCCGCAGAATAGTGGGGAGTTCGCATTTGCGAACTATTGTTCGCATTTGCGAACTCTCTGCAGACCAGTTGCGGACAGCAACTTCTAACATGAAAAATTGATCTCGTGGCCTATCCAAAGTTCACCCGAGCCCTCGGGGCTCCAAACCAAATATGCACATAACCTCAAAAACACATTATGAACTTGTTCGTGCGATCACATCGCCAATATCACCTCGTTTTCATCAAATCAAGCCTCAAATGCATGATTTTCATACCTTTAGTTTTCAAAACTTTCAAACTTGGGACTCAAGGTCCAAAACAACTCAAACGACATACTCAAGGTCCAAAACAACTCAAACGACATCCAAATGTCACCAAACTTACAGAAATCACATATATAATATTTAAGACTTGTACCGGGCGTCGGAACCAAAATACGAGCCCGATACCAAGGTCAATTAATTTATTTCCTTTAATAATTGCATCAAAAACAATTTCACATAAAAATTCATAACTTGGGCTCTAGGCCTCAGAATTCGACTCCGGACGCATGTCCAAGTCCCATATTTTCCTACGGACCTCTCGGGACCATCAAATCTCGGGTCCGGATCCGTTTACCAAAAATGTTGACCGAAGTCAACCATATCAATATTAATATCATTTTTATCCAAAATTCTCATAGAATTCATATTTTCTATCACAAAATCTTTCCGGCTACATGCTCGGATCGTGCACGTAAATCGAGGCAACATAGAATGAGGTTTTCAAGGCCTCAGAAGCTCGAAATAAATTATTAATAAAATAAGTGATGACCCTTTGGGTCGTCACAATCTCCACCTCTAAAACAACCGTTCGTCCTCGAACGGACAAAAGAAAGAAGTACCGAGTCAGGAAACAAGTGTGGGTAACGGCTCCGCATATCAGACTCGGACTCCCAGGTCGATGCCTCAGGAGGCTGACCTCTCCACTGAACACGCACAGAAGGATAACTCTTCGACCTCAGCTGTCGAACCTGCCGGTCTAGAATAGCCACCGGCTCCTCCTCGTAGGATAGATCATTGTCCAATTGGACAGTACTGAAGTCTAACACATGTGTGGGATCGCCGTGGTATCTCCGAAGCATAGATACGTGAAAAACTGGATGCACGGCCGATAAGCTAGGCGGCAAAGCTAATCTGTAAGCCACCCCTCCCACTCTGTCTAGAATCTCAAATGGGCCAATATACCTAGGGCCGAGCTTGCCCTTCTTCCCAAACCTCATCACGCCCTTCATAGGCGACACCCGGAGCAATACTCGTTCACCAACCATGAAATCTACATCTCGAACCTTACGATCCGCATAAGTCTTTTGCCTAGGCTGAGCTGAACGCAATCTCTCCTGAATAGTCTTGACCTTATCCAAGGCCTCCTGAACTAAGTCTGTACCTAACAACCGAGCCTCTCCCGGTTCAAACCATCCAACCGGTGATCGACATTTCCTACCATACAACGCCTCATACGGAGCCATCTGGATGCTAGATTGGTAACTGTTATTGTAGGCGAACTCTGCTAATGGCAGAAACTGGTCCCACGAACCTCCGAAATCAATAACACAGGCTCGAAGCATGTCCTCTAGAATCTGAATAGTCCTCTCGGACTGGCCATCCGTCTGAGGATGAAATGTTGTACTCAACTGAACCTGGGTGCCTAACTCCTGCTGGACCGCTCTCCAGAACCGCGAGGTAAACTGCGTACCCCGATCAGAGATAATAGATACTGGCACCCCATGGAGACGAACAATCTCCCTAATGTAAACCTCCGCTAACCTCTCCGACGAGTAGGAGACGGATACTGGAATAAAGTGTGCTGACTTGGTCAGCCTATCAACAATGACCCAAATAGCATCAAATTTCCTCCGAGTCAAAGGAAGTCCAGTAACGAAGTCCATAGTGATCCGCTCCCATTTCCACTCGGGAATTTCAATCCTCTGGAATACACCACCAGGTCTCTGGTGCTCATATTTCACCTGCCGACAATTTAGACACCGAGCGACATACGCAACGATATCTTTCTTCATTCTGCGCCACCAATAGTGTTGCCGTAAGTCCCGGTACATCTTCGCGGCGTCTGGGTGAATAGAATACCGTGAACTGTGGGCCTCTGCTAAGATCGACTCTCGAATCCCTTCGACATTAGGTGTACAAACTCGACCCTGCAATTTCAATATCCCATCATCATCTAAACTTACCTGTGTGGCACCTCCCCGCTGTACTGTATCTCTCGACTCACGCAAATGAGGATCGTCAAATTGCTTCTCACGGATACGCTCTAATAAGGAAGAACGAGCGACCGTGCAGGCTAACACTCTGCTAGGCTCAGAAATGTCTAGTCTCACGAACCGGTTGGCTAAGGCCTGGACATCTAAAGCTAATGGTCTCTGATTGACCCGAATGTATGCAAGACTACCCATGCTGGCATACTTTCTACTCAATGCATCGGCCACCACATTGGCCTTACCTGGGTGATATAATATAGTAACATCATAGTCTTTTAGCAACTCTAATCATCCCCGCTGCCTCATATTCAACTCTTTCTGCTTAAACAAATATTGAAGACTCTTATGATCGGTGTATACTTAACATGCTACACCATACAAATAATGCCTCCAGATCTTCAATGCGTGAATAATCGCCGCCAATTCTGGATCATGCACTGGATAGTTCTTTTCATGAATCTTCAACTGCCTCGAAGCATAGGCAATAACCTTGCCATCCTGAATTAACACTACACCAAGCCCCATACGGGAAGCATCACAATAAACAGTATAAGTTCCCGTACCTGTGGGTAAAACCAATACCGGTGCTGTGGTCAAGGCTGTCTTGAGCTTTTAAAATCTCACCTCACATTCATCGGACCATTCAAATTGAACACCTTTCTGGGTCAATTTGGTCAGTGGGGTTGCAATAGATGAAAATCCCTCTACGAATCGGTGATAATAACCCGCTAATCCCAAGAAACTCCGAATATCTGTGGCTGATGTCGGTCTAGGCTAGTTCTTGACTGCCTCAATCTTCTTCGGATCAACCTGAATACCTGCTGCCGTCATAATATGACCCAAGAATGCAACCGAACTTAGCCAAAATTCACACTTTGAAAATTTTGCATGTAGTTGGCTATCTTTCAGAGTCTGTAAGGCCACTCTGAGATGTTGCGCATGCTCCTCCTAACTGCAGGAGTAGGTCAATATGGAAACAATGAAGACTACAACGAACAAGTCTAATTAAGGCACGAACACACTCATGCGTATGCACATATCCATGACTCTGAAGTCTGGCCATAAGAGTTATTCTTAAATTACAACATTGTCAATTAACCCTGTTATCAAATACCTTATTCTACAAATCCCACTTTACTCAGAATGAGGTATGGTGACCTCGTGATTATTTTCCCGAATTAATGCGTCATATTTATCCTTACCCGGTGCTCGTCTCAAAGGCTAAGCTCAACGGTTTCAAAATAGAAATGGCTAATATGAATAGAAACTATACAAGAATTGTCAAATAGTCCTAACGGGCATGACTCTTATTTACGAATGCAATACGAAAATATTAATTTCATAAAAGAAGAATTTTAAACACATAAACTCTTACTAGCAGGACCCAGTCCTCATATGATATCCACCGCAGCTTGAAGCTCGGCTTAGAAATATTTCACATTATGCCAAAAATTGGAGGATCTCATCCTCAACTCTGAATCACAGTGCTTGCACATCATATCATCCGAAATTTTTCATTTCCTTTCTTTCTTCCTTTCAATAATTGTCCGTCAAAGATAATCACGACATAAAATAAGCCCTCATACTGATAGGGAGCACAATTAACGATTAAAATTAGTTATCCCGAAAATTATATCAAAACCCACTGTAATAAGTAATATAAAGTCACTCTTAGCCTCATGGATATTTTAGTGACTAACACCTAATAATAGGGATGTCTATCCTCATGTAATATCTCAACGTGAGTATTTCCCTAAGTAGGTTTGATGATTACGATGCTCGCTCATGAATGGAGCATGTTAAACAGACTCGCCTAAATTTTCTTTCAAAAACCAAATCAAATTAAGGGAAAAATTATTCTGTCTATAACAATCTGAATTATACGTGTGATGACCACATTTGGTGTAGTGACCTCCCTCATATCATAAAAATTATATCAATGGTCGGGTCTCCACCTCTAGGATTTTCACCTCCACCTCTAACATCATAACCTCTACATCTGGCTGGCCAGGTAGGATAATTATTAACTGCAATGGAGCGTGTAGCCTGTGTGCTTTTCCTAAAATTGTATTTCTCCAATATTCCACATTCACAGTAATTCCTTTAAGGATCAGTTAACTAATTGCTCATGGCAATATATATTCGGACACAGTCATTGTGACCTGGTACAACCGTTCAGATCACATATACTACATATTGTAGAGAATCTCGGGGGTGACGTCTTCGGAACATTTTCTTAAAATAGAGTTTAGTAGATAGCGTTGCGTTGGCCGGCTTGCCCTCTTCGTAGGCTTGTCACAAACATCGACGGCCAATTTTCTCTTTTGCTATATTGACTTAACACTGCTGAGCTACCCCATTTATTCATATACTCTTCGTCATTCTCTGGGGGCGATTCTTACCCCATGAAAAGAACCAACCTTAAATATGTATAAATTATTTGGAGGACCTTTCCATACCATATATATACATTCCAATAACTCACCATATTTGTCCTTCACAATTCCAACACATCGACCGGACGTCTAGGTCCGTTGAAACCCAACACGATTTATTGGATGATCTCCTGATATAATTGCATCTTCCGTTGGGACCATAACTGGTGTGGTAAATACATTATCTTCTCACTACTTCTGTTTGCCCTCCATAGCACAGTAAAATGAACCCACTCGCATTCGTCTATTCCCACGTTCTGCAATTCCTCATAACAGCGGTCAAACACGATCCCGTGAGTTCTCAAAAGATGCACCGCTGAAGGTGGTAGGGAAGAGTTTGGTGAGACCTATCCGACCTCCGTAAAACTTTTTAAGGCATAGTTGATCTATCACCAGCCTGTGCCATTGTTCGGCTGCAGAAGCGGTACGTGACTTCGCCATTCGTGGGAAGACAAGAGTAGAAATTCAATTTAACCTTTGAAGAATGAATTCGCACGATAAGAAAGAACAAATAAGAGACTTTTCCTAACTCAATAGACTCTGGAGGACAAGTACAGACGTCTCCGTACCTACCTCTCAAACTCTACTAAGCTTGTTCGTGAGTGGTGAGACCTATGTAACCTAGAGCTCGATACCAACTTGTCACGACCCGGATTTTCCCCCAACATCGGGATCGTGATGGCGCCTACTCGTGGTAGCTAGGCAAGCCACTGTATTCATACTATCCTGTTTTTAACACAATTTTAATTAAATAAATGCGGAATACTTTATCGAAATGGAAATAACAAATCACAAGGTGAAAATCATACTGAAATCCTCTACCCAAGACGTGGAGTCACCAACTCACAAACTACTATGGAATACTACACATAAAAGCCTGAAGGAAATATAACATAATTCTGTTTGTCTCGGAACAATGAGACTACAGCTATTAACATAAATAAAGAAAGAGACGCCGGGCCTGCGGACGCCTGCAAGCTACCTCGGTCTCAATGTGATCAACTCCCTCGCAATCTATTTACTGCTGCTGCTGCTCCTGATCGTGTATCTGCGCAAAAAGAGCGCAGAGTGTAGTATCAGCACAACCGACCCCATGTGCTGGTAAGTGCCTGGCCTATCCCAGCGAACTAGTGACAAGGCTAAGGCCAGTCACCCACCTAAACCTGTACAATTGCAATATAGATATATATATACAATACATTTATAAAGAAATACTCTGCTCTGAAATAATATTCAATAACTCAAGATATCCAAAATAATCTTACTTTCATGTCTCAATTTCCTCTTTCATTTCATGTCTCGTGGTAGGCGTACCACCCGCTCCCAACTATCACAGTAATTATCTCTTGTGGTAGGCGTACCACCCGCTCCCAATTATCAATAATTATATCTCGTGGTAGGCGTACCACCCGCTCCCAAATATATCAATAATTATATCTCGTGGTAGGCGTACCACCCGCTCCCAAATATATCAATAGTTATATCTTGTGGTAGGCGTACCACCCGCTCCCAAATATATCAATAATCATATCTTGTGGTAGGCGTACCACCCGCTCCCAAATATATCAATAATCATATCTTGTGGTAGGCGTACCACCCGCTCCCAAATATTTCAATAATCATATCTTGTGGTAGGCGTACCACCCGCTCCCAAATATTTCAATAATCATATCTTGTGGTAGGCGTACCACCCGCTCCCAAATATTTCAATAATCATATCTTGTGGTAGGCGTACCACCCGCTCCCAAATATTTCAATAATCATATCTTGTGGTAGGCGTACCACCCGCTCCCAAATATATCAATAGGCTACCGGCAACTATGGCCAATGCCAAGATTTAAATCACTTCGTGGTCGGCGTACCACACGATCCCATTTCTTATTATATAAGTGGTCGGCGTACCACACGATCCCATTTCATAATTATATATATATTACCGGCATTTAGCCAATAATCTCTATATCAACAATATTTATAATTACCGGTTTTTAAACCAATAATTTATAATAGTTTCAACAATTTACCTTCATTACTGGTATAACACCAATAATTCTTATTCAACAATTTATTCATAACTAAATTCATATTCCTACAAACTAGGATAGAACAAACACTTACCTCGAAAGTTTACGAATGATTTAATCCGTAGTAATGCCCTTTCCTTTCGAATTTGACTCCAATCCAATCGTATCTATACACAATTGATTTAATATCATCAATTCTACTCAACAAACTAATTCTTAAGACCAAATACCACTTTTACAACATTCTGCCATGAATAGTGAATTTCAACCCCGGGCCCACATGGTCGGAACTCGGGGTTAGGACCAAAATCCGGTTACCCATCGCCCCACGAGTTCATATATATGATTTGTTTCAAAATCGGACCTCAATTCGAGGTCCAATTCCCCAATTTATGAAAAACCCTATTTTCTAACAAAAACAACAATTCTACCATGAAAATCATTGATTTCTTATGAAAAACACGTTTAATGATGTTAGGAATTGAAAGAATTAAGTAAAAAGTGACTTACAATCGTTTTGATGAAGAAGAAATCCTTGAAGAATCGCAAATGGGTGTTTTGTTTTTTGTAAAATGTGAAGAAATGACTGAAATTCGTGTTTTTCAGGTCTCTGTGTTCGCATTTGCGAACATGGGTTCGCAATTGCGAACCCCAACCAATTTCTGGAGTTTGAAAAATAAGCTAAGGGTGGGAAGTTCGCATTTGCGAACTTTTCTTCGCATTTGCGAAGCCAAGGCAAAGCTGGGAAGTTCGCATTTGCGAACTATTGTTCGCAATTGCGAACACAGGCTAAATATGGGGAGGTTCGCATTTGCGAACTATTGTTCGCATTTGCGAACCTAGGCAGAATAGTGTCTAGTTCGCATTTGCGAACTATAGTTCGCATTTGCGAACACAGTCACAGTAGGGTCAAGTTCGCATTTGCGAACTATTGTTCGCATTTGCGAACACAGGCACAATAGGGGGGAGTTCGCATTTGCGAACTATTGTTCGCATTTGCGAACTCTGCAGAATAGTGGGGAGTTCGCATTTGCGAACTATTGTTCGCATTTGCGAACTCTGCAGACCAGTTGCAGACAACAACTTCTAACATGAAAAATTGATCTCGTGGCCTATCCAAAGTTCACCCGAGCCCTCGGGGCTCCAAACCAAATATGCACATAACCTCAAAAACACATTATGAACTTGTTCGTGCGATCACATCGCCAATATCACCTCGTTTTCATCAAATCAAGCCTCAAATGCATGATTTTCATACCTTTAGTTTTCAAAACTTTCAAACTTGGGACTCAAGGTCCAAAACAACTCAAACGACATCCAAATGTCACCAAACTTTACTGAAATCACATATATAATATTTAAGACTTGTACCGGGCGTCGGAACCAAAATACGAGCCCGATACCAAGGTCAATTAATTTATTTCCTTTAATAATTGCATCAAAAACAATTTCACATAAAAATTCATAACTTGGGCTCTAGGCCTCAGAATTCGACTCCGGACGCATGTCCAAGTCCCATATTTTCCTACGGACCTCTCGGGACCATCAAATCTCGGGTCCGGATCCGTTTACCAAAAATGTTGACCGAAGTCAACCATATCAATATTAATATCATTTTTATCCAAAATTCTCATAGAATTCATATTTTCTATCACAAAATCTTTCCGGCTACATGCTCGGATCGTGCACGTAAATCGAGGCAACATAGAATGAGGTTTTCAAGGCCTCAGAAGCTCGAAATTATTAATAAAATAAGTGATGACCCTTTGGGTCGTCACAGCTTCTTCTCTTCTCACAATTGTTATTTCGGCATATCTCGATTGCCGAGCTCCTGGCCATTGGTCCCTTCCTTGTGATATTCGAACTATTTCCCTTCTGTCTTTTCTGACCTTTGTTGTCTTCCTTTTGATTTTGAACTTGGATTCCTGCCGGGGACACTTTGCTGTATCTTTTGCTCTCCTGGCGGGCTACTGTCTTCTTGAATTAAAAGGTATGCCTTTCCGTTCTCCAGGCGGGCTCCTGACTTCAACCACATCTTTTTGAAAAATAAATCGCCATTCCTCTCTTCAGGCGGGCTCCTGACTTTAATCATCAACTCTGAAAATTAAACGCCATTCCTCTCTTCAGGCGGGCTCCTGACTTCAACAATATCTTTTGAAAATAAATCGCCATTCCTCTCTTCAGGCGGGCTCCTGACTTTAATCATCAACTCTGAAAATGAAGCGCCATTCCTCTCTTCAGGCGGGCTCCTGACTTCACAACTTTTGAAAATAAATCGCCACTCCATTCTTCAGGCGGGCTCCTAACTTCAACATCAACTTATAAAATAAATCGCCATTCCTCTCTTCAGGCGGGCTCCTGACTTCAACATCATCTTTTGAAAAAAAATAAATCGCCATTCCTCTCTTCAGGCGGGCTCCTGACTTCAATCATCAACTCGGAAAATTAAACGCCATTCCTCTCTTCAGGCGGGCTCCTGACTTCAACATCAACTCCGAAAATTAAACGCCATTCCTCTCTTCGGGCGGGCTCCCGACTTCAACAACATCTTTTGAAAATAAATCGCCATTCCTCTCTTCGGGCGGGCTCCTGACTTCACAACTTTTGAAAATAAATCGCCATTCCTCTCTTCAGAGGCGGGCTCCCGACTTCAACAACATCTTTTGAAAATAAATCGCCACTCCATTCTTCAGGCGGGGGCTCCCGACTTCAACATCAACTTATAAAATAAATCGCCATTCCTCTCTTCAGGCGGGCTCCCTGACTTCACAACTTTTGAAAATAAATCGCCATTCCTCTCTTCAGGCGGGCTCCTGACTTCAACAACATCTTTTGAAAATAAATCGCCACTCCATTCTTCAGGCGGGCTCCTGACTTCAACATCAACTTATAAAATAAATCGCCATTCCTCTCTTCAGGCGGGCTCCTGACTTCAACATCATCTTTTGAAAAATAAATCGCCATTCCTCTCTTCAGGCGGGCTCCTGACTTCAATCATCAACTCGGAAAATTAAACGTCATTCCTCTCTTCAGGCGGGCTCCTGACTTCACTCGTCAACTCTGAAAATAAAATGCCATTCCTCTTTTCAGGCGGGCTCCTGATTTCAACAACATCTTTTGAAAATAAATCGCCACTCCCTTCTCCAGGCGGGCTCCTGACTTCAACAACATCTTACTAAATCCATCCCATCTATATCGCCTTCCTTTTCTTCCTGCACCACTTTCTTCTTCCTGCATCGCTTCTTGGACCATCCTTTCTTCTGAATTACCTTGTTTTGGAATTGCTTTCCTCCCTGGGTCATGTTATTTTCTCTTGACTGCTGGGGATATCTTTGGAACTAATTACTTACCTGCTGGGGTAATGCTGCTGGGGAAATTTTCTTTATTTCCTCTTTTTCTACTTCCTTCAAAACCTTTATTCTCTCCCGGGATCGCTGGGGATTGAAATGTCATCAGCTGGGGATTACACTTGCAAACCTCATTCGGGACTCGCGCTCTGCTCCCTTGAAAAACCTGTAGGATATGATGCTGTCGGAGAAATCTCGAAATCAATGTTTCATTCTTCCGAGAACTGCTGGGGATGATACCGACTTCTTGCCTTTATGAACGCAAGCTTCCTCGTTCTGTCTTGTCTGCTGGGGGTATAATTTCCTCTATCACAACTTGTGTTTTTTTTTTTTTTTTTTTTTTTTTTTTTGCGGGGATAATCGGGTTCAAAGATCATTTCCTCGCGTTATCCGGCTTCTTTCCCCAACCGGGTATTTGGTTTCGAGAAAATTTTCGCAACGGGAGAAAATTTTCTCCCCCAGTTTGAGAATCTTCTTCGTGGGATGCTTTTCTGCCAACAACCCCTCTTCTTCCTGTTTCAAATCAAAGAAAAATTGGTTAGTTTTTAAAATGTGGTGGCTGGTTGTGGTGCTCCTGCTGGGGATGGGTTTTTCCATTTATCCCTTCCCCTTTCTGTGTTTCTCAACTTGCTGGGGGTTATTTTGTTGAAGATGAGATTTCCTTTCTTCCTTTACCACTCTGTGTTGTCCGACCACCTCGGAACTTGCTGAAGATAACACTGCCGGTAGATTTTCATTTCCTCGAAATTGGTGTTTCGCTCTTCTTGAAGGTTGTTGAGGATGACACTAGTTCGAAGACCATTTCCTTCTTCCCCAAGTGGGTATTGACTTCCGGAAAATTTTCAAACTGAAAAGAAAATTTTCTGCCCCAGTTTAATAATCTTCTTTGCACCATACCTCTTTGTCGTCAATGGCATTTCCTTGCCTTGCATAATAATTGGAAAATTGGTGGCAAGTTTTGAAGTCATTTCTCACTATGTTTTGACTAGACTGGTGGAGAGTTTTGACAAAAGGAGAAAGATAAAAAGAAACAAAAAATAAAAGACAAGGGAGGACTGACTCTCTAACCAGAAACAACTATAAAAACTTATCAAACGTGGATACCAACTCTACTGGTCATGACGTGCACATATGGCCATCCTCCGTCGTTAATTTCCTTTCACGATTTCTGTCTCGTGATTTCCATCTGATTATCACCTTTATTCGACTTGTAGTGCCCGAAGGGTTTTCACTTTCAAGCTTCTCTCATTTTGATTTTCTCTCAGCTTTCGTCGCCTTATGGTGCCTGTGAAGGTTTTCACCGGTAAGACTCTCTCATTTGTATTACTTTTAGCTGGGGATTGGGGTGTCACTGCCAAGACTCTCTCGCGTTTCCTTTCTGCTGGGAATCAGAGTCCTTTCTGCTGAGAACCAGAGGATTATATTCTGATAGGGCTCTCTCACTCGCTTGACGTGGCATCTTTTGAAGACTGATCAGAAGGTCTTTATTTGGACCGTAATGTAGGATTTGGATAGGGCTGGAAAGAAAGGGTATTGAAGGCTCAAAACAAAATCAATTTTGGGTTCAAAAATTTACAACCTTCGGACCTAAATTTATTTACAATAAACACAATTTTTCTTTGCCCCATTTTTTTTTACTTGGGGATTTTTATTTCTTTATTTACACTATGACCGAGCTGTGAAGCGCCTACGTATCCTCTTTAAGGAATCAGGTCAAACGTAGTTCCCAATTCCTCTTTTTCAAATTTCTTTTTTCGCACATTTTCTTTTTCTTTTCTTTTCTTTATCACCTATTGTTGTTTTCTTTTCTTCCCTTTTTTTCTTGTCTTTCAAACCTGTGTTTCAAGTCTTTGCAACTAACTCCGAAGGAGGGGTATGAAAGATATTAAAATAAAGCTCAAAGGTTGACGATGGATAAAGTGTTTGGATAGCAGAACAAAATGCCTTCGTCATTTCAATTTTCAAAACATGCCAAGTTCAAACAACATATTCACGACATCTTCTGTTTGTGCCTTGATTGATAACCATATCGTCCATTCGCCTTTTCATCTGTCATTTTAAAGTATTGCTGGATGACACTTTCATTTCAGTATCACGAGCGAACCCCGTCTTAGCATAGCCAATTTTCCTTTAAGGGTTTCTTCATGTTTTACCTGCCCCAGTCTCACATGATTCGGGCTCCACATAATCTCAAATCATTTTTTTTTTTTTTAAAAATGACCTGATTATCTTCAAATTGCTTCATGATTAACCCTTAGTATTAGGCCAAAATTATGCTTGCATGTCATGTCACTAGAATCGGCGTTCGAACAGATGACAAATCTAAATACAGAAGAACTAAACAAAAGACGACTGGGTAATAAAAGACCGAAAATTCCATTACGGAGAAAAGGTTCAAATACAAACAAGCAACCAAAAATACAACCTGAAACGAGACTTGATAAGACTAGGCAAACTGAAATGACCAAAAATGGAAAGAAAGAGGGCTTCACTACAAGACAAAATCTAGGTCACAACTCTGGAAACAACTCGGACAAAAGTAATGACAACAAAACGAACCACCAAAGCTCCATCTAGCTGACCAAAAGATGGAGTGTCTTCCCAATTACCAAGCACAACATTTTAGCCACTAAGTTCCGCATCAATATTGCCGAGGCTGCCATCTGCTTCAACATTTTTAGCTTCAGTCAATACACCACCCAGAGGATTCGTGTGCTCCTTGTCATCGTCATTGATCACAATCAACCACCCTTTTTGAATCATTCTTTCTATTTCCTTTTTCAAGGTACGACAACTCTCAATATCGTGCCATCTGACATTGGAGTGGTATGCACATCGTGCAGTAGGATCGAAGCTTCTTGCACGTGGGTCGGGAGTATATTCGGGGAGCGGTGTAATCAGGCCGACATGCTTTAACCTTTCAAACAGACTTGCATAGGATTCTCCGGTAGGGGTAAGAGCTTTTTCTCGCTTCAGCAACCTCTCCTCCCTAAACGCCTTATTTGGCCTGAAACCTAACCCAGGGGGTTTCCGGTATGTTCGTGGGGGTTGGTAGGCTTTTTGTGGAGTTGGGTACCTGGAAGGTGAAATATGATTTTGGGTGTCCCGGGGAGAGTAGTGGTGTTGGGGCCGGGAGTAGCGTTGTGAAAATATAGCTGGGGGACGAGTAATTGAGCTACTCGAGTGGCTGGAAAAGCTGTGATATGTGGGTATATATGGAGAGTGTGAGGGATCATCTAGCATCGGGTTCAGTGTACGGGTAAGGACATAGTCCAGGAAGCTAGGTGGTGGCGGGGGTGGTGCTTTTCCATCCATCCACGCCCGATACATGTCAGCCACATGTTGTCTCAGCATTTTGACTTCTTCTACTAACCCGTGGTTCCGTTCAACCAGTTGTTGTCGGGTATCGGTGTCAACCCACTCAGTCTTGAGATTCTCTGCCATTGTCCTCTGACCTTGTATTATAGGGAAGAGTTATTTTGGAACCACAACCAACCACCTTTCTGAAAATGGACACAACAAAACGAAAGCCAGCATGTCAGCATTAAGGTATCCCGCTTATTGACCATTCTTCTTTTTTCTATCTTTCTTTTCTTTTCACTTTTTGTGGTTTTTTTTCATTTTTTCCCTTTTTTTTTTCTTTTTATAGTTTTTCATTTTTTTTTTGGATATGGTCGAATCCTATGTGGATTGCCTACGTATCATGACCCCGCATGAATCGGACCGAGCGTAGTTCTTGCAAATTAATGCAAGAAATAAAGAGATGTTTATTTGATTTTTTTTTTTTTTTTTTTTTTTTTTTTTGAAGAAAAATTGTAAAAGCCGATTCCGACTACAAACTCTGATGAAAAACTTTCACACCTTGTGCCAGATATTTCTACAAGAATAAGAATATTTTTTGTGTCAATTATGACTATTTCTACAAATTTGGCCACATAATGGCTTATTTGACAAAATGACTATTTTTGCAAAATTTATTTAAGAAAGATAAACTTAAAAATTTTTCATCCTGCGGCTCATGGGGGCATCGTTCGGCATTGCCATAAACCAACACAAGACTAAGAAGTTTTTAATATCAATTGACTATTTTTTACAAAATTGGTCATATAATGGCTTAATTGACAAAATGACTATTTTTTGCGAAATTTAATTAAAGAAAAGATAAACTTGAATTTTTTTTTTTAATCCCGTGGCTCATGGGGCATCGTTCGGCATCACCATAAACCAACCCAAAACTATATTTTTCATAAAATGGCCACGTAATGGCTTATTTAGACAAAGTGGCTATTTTTGCAAAATTTTATTTCAGAAGACGCAAAATCAAAAATTGTTATCCTGGGGCCTATGGGGCATCGTTCGGCATCGCCATAGGCCAACAAAAGATTGAGAGTTTTTGATGTCAATTGTGACTATTTTTTACAAATTGGCCATGTAATGGCTTATTTAGAGAAGGTGGCTCTTTCTGCAAAACTTTATTTCAAAATTTTTATCATGGGGCCTGTGGGGCATCGTTCAGCACCGACACAGTCCAATACAAGACTGAAGAAGTTCAAATGCCAAAAGTGGCTATTTATGCAAAGACCGGCCATGTAATGGCTTATTTGATAAAGTGGTTATTTTTTGTAAAGTTGAGTGATGACTCAAAACTTGATTTTTGCGGATACAACCTTTCAACATTTTCGCGAGGAACATTTCAAGGTTGTGTCCAAAATTATTTACAAACGACTCGAAGTGGCTATTCTTGCAAAAAACAGCCTTCCGGCGTCCTTTTAAGGGACATTCGGCTTATTTCAAGCAAGAATAGCATTACCCGACTTATTTATAACAAAAATAAAAATTTTGACATTTTTGGTTATTTTTGCAAAAAAGGGTGTGAACCCGGACTTGATTTTGCGGCTATGGCCTTGCAATATTTCCACAAGGAATATTTCAAGGTTGTGCCCGCAAATTATTAAAAATGATTCAAAGTGGCTATTTTTGCAAAAAACAACCTTCCGGCGTCCTTTCGGAACATTCGGTTATTTGCAAAACGGCATCACTTTGATTTTATTGACAAAATTAAACACACATTTTTTTTGATTTTTTGAAGGGGTGGTTGGACCCGATGAGGGTTGCCTACGTATCCCACCTAACGGCGAGAATCAAACCTGCGTAGTTCGGTCAGATTATTTTATGACCAATTATTTCAACAAAATTGCTCTTCCCATTTTTCAAATTTTTCTTTTCAAATTTTCGACTGCGTTTTGTCAATATTTTAATACTTTTTTGTTCCAAATTTCTTTCTTTTTGTTTTCAGGAATTTAACCAATCAGCATAATAATACAAGACAAATAAATGTAACATATAATATGCTCGGTCTTTGATTAACGGGTCACCTGTCCTAGACGGACCCAACCCCTGTGTTGAGTCCCCTAAGTCATGATGCAAATAAGCGTTCCTACTAGGGATCCGGCATGAAGTCACGTTATTCTAAGTTCAAAACCCGGGTATGTGTTCTAGACTGTGTACCCAAGCGGACAACTCGGGCTGAGGAAGGAGCTCCTTTCCGGGAACCAAAAGGCCAGCCGGCTTAGAAACTTTCCGAGCCTCTTTATTATTTCGGGTTATGACACTAACAGAATAAGGAGTCTCAACCAGTGAGCACATCCCCGGGGGTGAGAAGTGAAGGGTTTGCGGCACAATTTTATATACAGTTCACGTAATATCAAAGCGGTAAACATATAACAGTTTGTATATACAGTGCAACTAGTATCAAAGCGGTAGACATGTAGCACGTTAATTAAACATGTAATAAAATCAGATATAGACAAAACAACAATTTAACTGAGCTCGAATTCTTAGACCCTGAACCGAAGTTCAGAGGTCACTCATCCCCAGCAGAGTCGCCAGAGCTGTCACACCTCCTTTTTACGCACCCGCGGGAGCACGAGGGAGTTTTTCCAATTAAAGGACAATCGAAACGGGATTTACTTATTTAATTCAGAGTCGCCACTTGGGAAAATAATGGTGTCCCAAGTCACCGGTTTTAATCCCGAACCGAGGAAATTTATGACTTTGTATTACAGTCTGCGAAATTAGAAACCTGGATAAGGAATTCTGTTAACATGGGAGAAGGTGTTAGACACTCCCGAATTCCGTGGTTTTAGCACGGTCGCTCAACTGCAATTCTTGTTTTTATCTGATTTCTTTATATATTTCAATTATGTGCTTTTATGTTCCGCTTTTCGATTTTAGAAGAATTGCGACGTCACGAAAACACATTTCGAGTCACACCGCAACCAGTACGCATGTGACTTTAATGCATTTCAGCTTCGCCGAGAGTAAGATTTGGGTCACATAAATGCGCACCCGTATTTAGGAAAGTAATTTTATTTACAAATCGTTCCTAGAGAGTCTATCGTCTTTGTTAACTTCGGGAAAGACCGTAAAATTTACTAAATGATCCTTCCAAGTCTAAATTTTATAACAATTAATTTGAGGGCCCCACAATTGTGTATTTTTATTTGGCGAGGCTCGTCTCATTATTTTATTTAAAGTCAATCCTAACATAACTATATTTTCTACTTATTTCATCTATTGGTTTTAAATCGAAATGGACTTTACTTCTTATAATTGACAGTCCAGATGATGAGCTAGACTGTCTATTCCGAATTCGGGCCATTTGTAATAGTAATCAAAGCCCAATATATTCCAACGCCTCTAGCATATGATTGGACCAATGTCCGGACGAATAGGAGTGTCCTAATGCTTTTGGCGTTACTGTTATTCTTACTGGTTTACCTATTCAGATTTCAGTATTTACAAGTTATCATGTTCCAACGAAATTCATTCAAAGCCATCCTGTTTCAGTATAAGTTATTTGGGGAATACAATCACAATCGCTAGTGTTCAAAAGTAACTCTGGATTAAACAACGAAATTTAGTTATCGTTCCAGTTATCCTGTTTGAATTGAACCTCTAATTATCCGATTTACACCTAAAACACAAGATTAAACGAACATAATTTCCAGATTTCATTTCACACACTAATTACTTAAAATCATTCCAAATATAGCTATTAACTTTAATATTACAATGAATTCTAATTGTTACTAGAAAATCTATTCATAAGTCAAGTATTATTGCTATCTAAATATAAGTAGCAAAATCAATCCAAAATATACAATCCAGTTAACAGTCCTTTAAAAAATGCAAATTCAACGGAAAAGTGGCTAAATGTATCGTAATCAACTTCTTCATTCCATTCTCAAAATTGGAGATCTACATCATATTGAATTCAGGATGTGTACCTGGCAATTACAATGGATGGAGGTCAGTTGCAGCAGCAGTAGACACAATAACCACAGCAAAAGAATAACAACAACCACCACAACAACAACGGCCTCAACAACGACAGCCAACAGAAGAAAAGAGCAGCAGAACAACAGCGACGACAGGAGCAACAGAAGAAACGAACAACAACAACCAACGCAACAACGACAGCCTCAACAACCACAGCAGCAACAGCACAACAACGACCAGCAACAGCAAAAAAAATAAAAAAAACAGCAGCAAACAACCGTGTACAACAGCAGCAACAGCAGTGCGCAACAGCAGCAACAGCAGTGCGCAACAGCAGCAAACAATAGTGTACAACAGCAACAGAACCCCCACGACAACACAGCAACCACCACAACAACAACCCCGACAAACCACAACAACAACCTCGACAATAAACAGTAGCGACAACAATAGCCTTAACAGCAACAAACCAACAGCAACTGAAGCAACAGAAGAACAGAACAACCGCCACCAAACACGACTACCACAGCCTCACAAATAACAGTAGTGACAGAAGAACAAGAAGCCAAAGCAAAAGCCCCCAGTAAGCAGTCAATACCAATGCGTTTTTATGAGTGTCTGTCGATATCCGTTGTGAATCTCTGTCCCCCTATTTATATCAATTAAGAACTCTTTACAACTCATAACAGCACTAAGACCCATTTAATTAAGCTATTTTCCCATCAACTCCACTACCATATGTTTTGTTTCCCACTACCATTTGTCCCACTATATTAATTAATTCCTAGCATGGGTAACATATTTAATTACTTCTTTTAACATCTTCCAAAGCCACTATGTCTTGTTCCTCACTAAGTATTAAACAATACCCTATTTTAATATTATTGGTGCTTAGTGGATAAAATACTTTAACACAAATAATTCTTTAAGTTTTCAATTTCCATATTACCCCTAAAACTACTAAAATTACTATTCTTCCCAGCTATAACCAATTCATCTAATGAAGAGAACTTAGCTAATTCTTAACAACTGAATAACCTGACTCCTAATTCAACTGAACAGATCACCAAACTTCAGTAACCAAACAAATAGATCTCCTGATAACTAGACAAACAAATCACAACAAGGAAAACCAAACATCACCTTAGTATCCCACAGAATTTCATCAGAACTAGAAGCTATTTTCGACTTTTATAACTTAAAGATCAAGTCCAGTAATTCGTTCAACTCTTCACAAAAGATGATTTCAATCATTGGATTCAACTCATACTAAAACCATGAAAAGCTTTGAAACGTTAATAATACCCTAAACTGGAAATGAACTTAAATGCACAAATCTGATAGTAGAAACCAAACATGCAACCAAAAATTTAGTTAAGCTATCTTTAAATGAAGTAAGCAATTTAAAAGATGAAATACTAGCAATTGCAGTAAACTATCCAAAGCAAATGAATCACATATGCAGTCTTTTCAGATCAAACAATCGAACAAGCTAAAATCCGGATAGAAACGAAGCTGGAATCAACTGACCGGATAGAGAATTGCGATGACGACCTTTATTCTAGCAATTCGATGTTGAACCGTGTTGACCTTCGATGACACACCAGTCATCACATACTATAGTCCATAGAGACAATAAATTAAGTTATGGCAATTATCCTCAACGCCGCTGATGTACATATCTCGACAGTCAAAGTGTGCAACCATCCAAATAGCATCACCGCAAACAATGGAGTCACCGTAAATCCGAAGAAATGTATATTGATCTTCATCAAGAAACAGAACTTCCTCGATCCTCTACCAAGCGCAATCCAGCCGATATGTAATCTTTGCTTTGCTATCGGCAATGGGGACGAAGATCGAACGACAGAAACATTGTTCCACTGGTCGATCTTGATGAACGAGCATACCACAGGAACAATTCGAATCCACAATCACATGATAGATTGGGAAATAATCTACTCGAATCTGAATATGAAATCCGGAAAAGAGAAGTGATTAAGAGGTGGTGAGGGGATGGTGGTGTTACGGAGTCATTCGCGAGGGTGAAGGACTGGAGGTCATTTGGTCGTTGGTGGTGGTGGTTGCCGAGTGGTCTGGCGGCGACTAAGGGATGCAGCAGAGTCGGCGACTCCTGGTGATGGGAGCGGCGGCTGGTTGGTGTTCGTTTGCTAGGTTTTTTCTTAGTATTTTATGTTGTTATGTCTCGTTCATTGTTGGTTGAAGAAGGAGAACGGCGGCCGTTCTTCAGCGGAGGCGGAGCAGAAGCGGCCGTAGCTTCTTGTTGATGAAGAAGGAGAAGTGGTTGTTGGTGTTTTGGGATGAGGGGTCGGCGGCTGGGGTATTCTCTAGGGTTTTTGTGTGCTTGTTGATTGAAGAAGAAAGGGTGGGGGTAGGCGGCTGGGTAGTTCTTTATGTGCTAGGGTTTGTTGATGTTCAAATGAAGAAGGAGATGGGGTTAGGCGGCTGAGGGAATGAGAGAAGAGAGGGAGGGGTCTTTAGGGTTTTGGGAGATTAGGAAAATGAAATGAGAAAGAAAAGAGGGGGGTTTGGTTATTTTCGGACCGGGTCGGGTAAAACGGGTTGGGCGTGGGTATGGGTTGATTTTGGGGTATTTTGTTTGGGCTTAGTGTTATTTAATGAAAGATGGCCCAAATGTGGTTTGTTCTTCTATTTTGTTTTCTTTTCTTTTAAAATAAAACTAAAATTCTAAAAATTCTAAATTAACTTATAGAAATAAATCAACTTATAAAAGGTACGAGTTAAATCGTTATATCAATTAATACAAAATTAAATAACAATTAGGGCTAAAACCACACAATTAGACTTTAGACATTTAAACACATATTTTTGTTATTTTTCCATTTTTCGTCAAATAAACTTAATTACTCTAAATTACAAACATGAATTTTATATGCAGAATGCAAACATTTTTGTATTTTATATTAATTTAATAAATAGGCACGCACACACAAACATGCAAATAATAAAAGAAAAAATAACACAAAAATCACCAAAAACACGCACAATACAAAACTATTTTATTTTGAATTTTCTGGGAGTAATTCTCATGTAGGGCGAAAATCACGTGCTCACAATAACAATTATATATATATATATATATATATATATATATATATATATATATATATATATATATATATATATATATATTAGGAATAACTACTCCCCAATTTGAATTGATAATTTTTTTTTCTTATTTTCATATTTTATAGATATTTAAATTTAAAAAAATAACTAACTATTAACTAAATAACTAATTATGCCAAGTGGCTTTTTTCAAGGCTGCCACTTGGCTTAAGGAGAAGCCATTGTCTTTGGCTTTTAAGTATATATAGATTTTCATATTTTATAGATATTTAAATTTAAAAAAATAACTAACTATTAACTAAATAACTAATTATGCCAAGTGGCTTTTTTCAAGGCTGCCATTTTGGAGGTTTGTTCCTAAATTTTGACACTTGTTGAATTTTGGTGAAACTTGGTATTCTTTGGACTTTTTTGCTATTCCTATTCTCTATAATAATATAATATAATATAATAACAATTATATATATATATATATATATATTAGGAATAACTACTCCCCAATATATTAGGAATAACTACTCCCCAATTTGAATTGATAATTTTTTTTCTTATTTTCATATTTTATAGATATTTAAATTTAAAAAAATAACTAACTATTAACTAAATAACTAATTATGCCAAGTGGCTTTTTTCAAGGCTGCCACTTGGCTTAAGGAGAAGCCATTGTCTTTGGCTTTTAAGTATATATAGATATATATATATATTCCCCAATTTGAATTGATAATTTTTTTTCTTATTTTCATATTTTATATATATATATATATATATATATATATATTAGGAATAACTACTCCCCCATTTGAATTGATAATTTTTGTTTTCTTATTTTCATATTTTATAGATATTTAAATTCAAAAAAATAACTGACTATTAACTAAATAACTAATTATGCCAAGTGGCTTTTTTCAAGGCTGCCACTTGGCTTAAGGAGAAGCCATTGTCTTTGGCTTTTAAGTATATACTAGTAGTCATACCCGCGCGATGCGCGGTCGATATTAAAAATATGAATTAACGAAAATTATGATCGGGTTATTTGAACATATTAGATTGTATTGTTTTATAAATTTTAATTGTCATCATATTTGTCAATACGATATCTAATATCTCTATTAAATTAAATGTACTTATATACAACAACAACAACAACAACAACAACAACAACAATAATATACCTAGTATTATTCCACACCATGGGATTCAGGGAGGGTAGTCTGTACGCAGACCTTACCTCTACCTTATGAAGATATTATATTACCAATATTTAGTATTATTATATTATTTATCGATATTTTTATTAGTATATTATGTTGTTTAATATTTTTATCTGCTACTATATTTTTGTAATATAATAGAAGATATATATTTTATTAATCAAGAAACATATTTTTATTTAAATTTTTATTCCTTTTTCTCAGCAATATTATTTGCATTTTAATGACTAAAATATCTATTAAATTAAAGGGACTAATAAAAAATATTTTTTGTTCTATATTATTCTTTATTATATATAATATTTAGTATTATTATATTGTTAATAAAAATTTATTAGCATATAAATTTGTATAATATTTTTTATTACTACTTTCTTTTTGTAATATAATAAAAGATATATTTTATTACTCGTGAAATATTATTTTATTTTAAATTTTATTTTGCTATTCTCAATAATATAATCTGAATTTTAATGGATAAAATCTCTATTAAATTAAAGGAACTAATATAGTCATCGAATAACTTTTTTGTTATGTAATATTTTAATATATTATCCAATATTTAGTATTATTACATTGTTAATAAAAAAATATTAGTATGTTACTTTGTTTGATATTTATGTTTGCTGCTTTCTTTTGTATAATATTTTTTTTATATTCTTGATGAGTGAATCTTTATATAAATATAGATTTATAATTTAAATTAATCAAAAATAGTTTCAATTTTATTCTAAAAGTGCCAAATAACTTTTTCTCAACACTATCAAATTAGTACAACAATATTTTCTCTCTTTTAATAGAAAAAAATAACGGTTTGTCTTGGTATACATTTTCTAAAATCAATTCATCTAATAAATACTCTCAATTTTTAATTTTCAAGAGAAAAGGGAAAGTTCAATTTGTAAAGTGATGCTAATTCTAGAGCACTCTTTTCATTTATCTGATTATATCGGCACTTAATAATTTAGACTTGGAGTAGTTATGTTTTTCGAGTTTTTAGGTTTAACAAAGCATTTAAAAAATTGTCTGTATTGTAGTAAATTGAATTGAAAGATTAAAGATTTTTTAGTTTTTTATTTATTTTAAATTATTTTTGAATATCCAAATATTTTGGAGGTTTGTTCCTAAATTTTGACACTTGTTGAATTTTGGTGAAACTTGGCATTCTTTGGACTTTTTTGCTATTCCTATTCTCTATAATAATATAATATTATAATATATATATATATATGTTACCACAAAGTGGGGTCTGAATTGATAAATATATATATATATATATATATTAGGAATAACTACTCCCCAATTTGAATTGATAATTTTTTTTCTTATTTTTATATTTTATAGATATTTAAATTCAAAAAAATAACTAACTATTAACTAAATAACTAATTGTGCCAAGTGGCTTTTTTCAAGGCTGCCACTTGGCTTAAGGAGAAGCCATTGTGTTTGGCTTTTAAGTATATATAGATATAGATAATAATATAATATTATATAATATATATATATATATATATGTGTGTGTGTGTGTGTGTATTAGGAATAACTACTCCCCAATTTGAATTGATAATTTTTTTTTCTTATTTTTATATTTTATAGATATTTAAATTCAAAAAAATAACTAACTATTAACTAAATAACTAATTATGCCAAGTGGCTTTTTTCAAGGCTGCCACTTGGCTTAAGAAGAAGCCATTGTGTTTGACTTTTAAGTATATATAGATATTTACAATATAGTAAATAGTAGAGTGAGGCCTACCGCTATTCAAAACATGTCTGCACTACACTATTTTCCTTCTCAAAAACTGACCTTGCAAAGATTGGGCTGTCATAAAAAATATGCACCACTGATTGTAATTCAAAATTGTAATCCTCATCAATTCCATTCCGCTCTCTCTGCACACATGCATTACTATAGGTTTACTCAATCAATCCAGAAGGTACCTGCAGTTAGAAACTAAATTATTAGGTGTATCTTTATTGGAATTAAGTAATCTTAGTATATCCTTTGAGTCCACTTTTATTTTTGGTGATAGCAGATTACGATCAATAGCTAATTAGAGTCCTTGCATTAAAGCGTACATTTCTACTGTAGTTGATGACTGCGCTGTAGTTGATTCTGCAAATCCTATTATCCATTCAACATTTGCTCGAATTTGGAAGTATATGTTTTGAAGCTGAGTTCTATTTTTTTAGCTACATATACAAATGTGTTTGGGTTGTTTGTCCTGACACTGATAATTGCTCTACAACCAGGTCATTGACTTCTTTTACCTAAATTTAAATTTCTTAATTTTCTAAGATAACTAGAGGTTTGGCTATCTCTCGATTTAATTAGTACCGAGACTTATTATTAGAAAACTACCAAAAACTGTCTAAGAAAACCGATCGCAATCGATCGAAAATATAGAAAAATCAACCGATTTTCGATCAATTTTAATACGTCGAAAAAATGCAATGGTCTCTCATATGTGGCGACCGAAGACGGTTGCAATTTTCGATCGAAGTCGGTCGGTTAATTCAACTAAAGTTTGATCACTTTTTCTGACAATTTTTGTTGGAATGATAAAAATACCCACCGAATTCGGTCGGTAATATATAAATTATTTTAAATTTATTTTATAAAATAGCAAAAATATAATTGTTTGATAATTTTGCATTTAGGAATTTTAACAGACATTAAAAGATAAATAGAAAAAAGGTTATCTCTGACTGACTTCAGTCGGTAATTTTAATTTATTACATATTGCGCATTGAAAATTATGAATTTCTTGATTTTAATATAAGAACTCCGACGAAATCGATCAAAAGTCAGTCGATTTTTTGGGTAAATACCGGGTAAAATATGGTTATTTTTAAGCTACATCACCTGTAAATTACAATTAATAACCATCCTATAATGACAATATTATATTGCTGTCACTCAACTACAATTAACCAACAATAACCACAATTAACCAACAACGACAGCAATTAACCAACGCCTACCACAACAATGTTAATAACAACCACAACAACAACGCCAGCCACAACAACAGAAATACAAATGTTCAATAACAAAATATATCAACAATACAATCATCATTCAAAGCTATTCCAACAAAATATGCACAAGTTCAAGATATTGTTTAATAATACACGTCATTCAAGGAGTATCTTCTACTGCATCATCTCCATATTTACTACTAGAAGCTTCATCATCAGCATCATTCGAAAAATCACGACGAGAAGGATTAACATTTGGGGAAAACACACAAGATAGAGGAATGAGGAAAGCATCACTAGTAAGAAGATTGGCTAGCTCACATTGAAGGGCATTAAATTATTGGCCTCTCTATTCTAGTTGACCTTGAAAGCTATCAAATTATTTATCTCTCTTTTCTTCTCTAACCTTTGCTTCTTGATGCTCTACTGACAGCTTTGAGACATTCTTCTCCATAGCCGAGAGAGTCGAACTATCATGTACTTCGCGCTGGGCGAAAGTCCCTATGCCTTGCAATCTAGCCTTGTAGCACTGAAATAATCTCTAAGGTCGTATGCTATCACCTTTTTAGGACCACTGACAACATCCAACCATATCTTTTGCAATTCTTCATCTGAAATGGAAGGTCGCTCGCCTTGCTCATTCGGTGGCACGCTCTGGCTGCACTCCTCCACAGTAGTCTTGTAGCGACCCTTTATTTAGTAAATTCTACTTTTAAAAAATCACGTGCTCACATATCCCTAAGTAAATTCTACTTTTAAAAAATTTACAATATAATTATCTTTGTCTTTAAGTCAGCATATATCTTTGTTCTTAAACTAAAAATTAAAAATTTATATATTTAACAACATTTATCATAAGTTGTAACCCTAGCATAATCATAATCTTCTAACATAGAAAATTCTAGCATAAATATAGTCAATATGAGTAAACGCTACATTTAATTAAATATTAACTAAACCCTAATTTATATAATTAAAATAATTAAAATTACTTAAATTAAAAAATTCAGGTAACTAACCTTGAAAGAGAAGAGAGAGGGTTTGATTTTGGGTCGTGGAGGATGACTAGTGCATGTTAGGTGCCGGTGGAACAGTGGTGGCAGAGGATTCTCCTTTGACCGTTTGGGCGAGGAACATCGGCGGGGGAGGGGAGGAAGACTTGGGTAAATTTCACAAATGGTCATATAACTATGACATTTTTTCACTAAAGTTATATAACTTTTTTTTCTCACACAAAAATCATAAAACTTTCACTTCTTTACTCAAAAATCCTAGTGACCGGCAAAGACAATTCACCGGTCATTTTTTGAAAAATATTTTATTTTTCATTTTTTACATTTTTTTGAAAAAACTGAAAAAAAATTTTCTTTAAAATAAAAACTGAAAAAGTAAGGTAAAAATAAATGCTTTAAAAAAACTGGAAAAAAATACTTTTTTTGTAAAAATTGAATTATTTTTTGTAACAACTGGGAAAAAAAAAAGACTTTACTAAATTAATGGACTATTGGTGCATTAGTTTAAAAAAATGAAAAATATTTTGCAAAATAAATAAAGTCCAACAAAGATACATTTTCAAGAAATGCTAAATATTTTTTATTTTTTTAAACTAATGCACCAATAGCCCACTAATTTAGTAAAGTCTTATTCTTCTTCTTTTTTCCAACTTTTACAAAAAATAATTCAATTTTTACAAAAAAATATTTTTTCAGTTTTTTTAAAAGCATTACTTTTGTAAAAACTAGAGAAACTATTTTTAATAAAATATTTTCATTTTTTAAAAGCTGAAAAAAATATTTTCAACAAAATATTTTTATTTTTTGCAAACTAAATAAAGTCCAACAAAGATACATTTTCAAGAAATGCAAAATATTTTTCGTTTTTTAAACTAATGCAACAATAGTCCACTAATTTAGTAAAGTTTTTTTTTTCAATTTTTACAAAAAAAATTCAATTTTTACAAAAAAAAAATGTTTTTCAGTTTTTTTAAAGCATTTCTTTTGTAAAAACTAGAAAAAATATTTTTAATAAAATATTTTTGTTTTTTAAAATCTGAAAAAAATATTTTCAACAAAATATTTTGATTTTTGGAAAATATTTTTTTTCAGTTTTTTTAAAGCATTTAGTTTTATCTTACTTTTTTAGTTTTTATTTTAAAAAAAAATATTTTCAGTTTTTCCAAAAAAATGAAAAAAAAAAAATTTCAAAAGATGACCGGTGAATGGTCTTTGCCGGTCACTGGGATTTTTTGAGTAAAGAAGTGAAAGTTTTATGATTTTTGTGTGAGAAAAGAAAGTTATATGACTTTAGTGAAAAAATATCATAGTTATATGACCATTTGTGAAATTTACCCAGAAAACTTCTACGTGCTTTATTTTAGATGAGGAGGGAGATAAGAGTTAATTTTTTGTGGTGATTTGGGAGAATCGTGATTGGAGGAGGAGAAGAAGAGAAATAGATAAAAGAGTGAAATGGAAAAGAATCTGTATGTGGCACGACTAATTTAGAATTTTCTGACCGAGATCGGTTAGTACATTTAAGTGGCCTTTGCCTGTTGACCACGACCATTCTGACCGAAAATGGTCAGTTTCATTGCCTTCAGTCTATCATCAATAATACACATAATTGTTGCTTGAATTTTCTTCTCAATTTCTTTCACCTTTCTATTCCTCTTAGTTGGTAGAAACCTACCATTAAAAGAAACTAGATATTGAACGAGATGATAATAACTAAAAGCAGACACATCTACTGCCAAATTTTTCCTTTAAGTCATGATTGTCTTGTGTCACACCTCCTTTTTTCACACACAACGTAAATGTATCGCTGTTTACTATTACACCCCGGAAAGAGATATAATAATAATCAGGGAAGGAATTTTCCCACTTGAAGGACAGTCGGAACAAGATCAATTTATTTAATTTTCAGAGTCGCCACTTGGGAAAATAATGGTGTCCCAAGTCACCGGTTTTAATCCCGAACCGAGAAAATTTATGACTCTGTATTACAGTCTGCGAAACTAGAAACCTGGATAAGGAATTCTGTTAACATGGGAGAAGGTGTTAATTATGTGCTTTTAATGTTCCGCTTTTCAATTTTAGAAAAATTGCGACGTCACGAAAATACATTTCGAGTCACACCGCAACCAGTATGCCCGTGACTTTAATGCATTTCAGTTTCGCCGAGAGATTGATTTGGGTCACATAAATGCGCACCCGTATTTAGGAAAGTAATTTTATTTAAGTCGTGTCTAAAGAGTCTTATCATGTTGTTAACTTCGGGAAAGACCATGAAATTTACTAAACAGTCCTTCCAAGTCTAAGATTTTCATAACAATTTATTTGAGAGCCCCGTAATTGTATATTTTGTTTGGCGAGGCTCGTCTCATTATTTTATTTAAGGTCAAACCTAACATGACTATGATTTTCTATGGTTTATCTCTAATAATAAAAGAAAGGTCCTAATTACTTTGTTATTTTTTACCTAATTGTTACATTATTGCATAGTTTTCTGATTTACAGCAATTTGGGCATGTTAAAGGCATGCTGGAGCCCATTACCTTATTATAGTCATCTGTTTACACCATAATTTCAGTCATTTGTATGAATGATTCACATTAAAAGGACGTGATTCTATTGAGCAAATCTTCATTTTAGCAAAAATCGTGATTCCTCTAAAACACTAAACGAAACTTCACTTTTGCAAACAGTTTATATAATTTGTATACTGTTATTAAACTAAACTAACTATCGTAATTAACTAATATACTAAAGTGATTCTCAAATTACTATTTTAAACATAATCGCTGCTTCCAAGCCCAATGCTACACTTTCGATTAAACCTTTCTTAACAACTAAACCATATTTGAGATGTTCTAAATGAGCTAACAAATTTAATATGAGATACATCTGAACAGCTTCATCAAATACAACCAAACTTATTTATATACTATCAATTTAAACGATTGTTGAACTATAAATCAGTAATTAACTAGCAGGCTAATACTGTATCTATTTTAAAAGTCCAATTATGACTTGCAATTATAAATCAGTCTTTAAAATCTACTACATATAATCTGCTTATTTTTTATGTACAAAAGAAAACTAAGAGAAAACAGGAAAGAGAAGATTGCAGCAACATAGCTTCAAAACATCTTTCATTTCCATAAGCTTTGGAGATTTACAAGATGTGTACCTGGTATTGAAAAAAAGGGGAAGATGGAAAATCAACAGGGCGGTGAAAGTACAGCAACAACAACAGTAACAACCAGCAGTAGCTTCAACACCTCAATCCAGAAAATCCCAGCAATATGGAGAAAAACCAATAAAAATAGAGAAGAAAAATATATTCCGTAATTTCTCTTTGATTTCTCTTTCTAGCTTTGAACTCTCTTCAATTCTCAAAGGAAACTCTCAAAAATTAAATTTTGTCCATGTATACTTCTGTATCCAGAGTGTATATCGAGTGTATACTGCTCTCTTTCTTTCCTTAGTTTTTCTTCCCCTCCTATTTTTTCCTCTCTTTTTTCCTCCTCCTTTTTCATAAATCTTCTCTTATATTTATAGGCAAGAATTTCGAAAATTTTCAGTTTTTTTATTAAAAAGAATATATTTTTAATTTAAAGAAAACCCACTAATCCATGTTTTCCTCTCCTTGTTTTCTTCCTTGATTTCCTTGCCCCCACTACTTTATGTTATGTGATTATGATTATTTTTTGGCTAAAAAAAAATTTGAATTTTCTTTTTGGGCCTACGGGGTTTTGGGTTGGGTAAGGGTGCTTAGGATTGGGCTTGTAACTTAATTTGCAAGATGGCCCAATCCAAATTTTTTCTATTTTGTTCTTCTCCATTATTCAACTTCCTAATTAATAAAGCCCAAAATACTAAGATTAATTTATAAAAACTAAAATTATCTTGAAATACTAATTAACTCATAATAATAATTGTCACCCAAATTTAAATGGTAATTAAAATACAATCACACAATTTGGACATTAAAGGCTAAAATGCAAAAGATGCCTATTTTTGTGATTTTCATTTTGTAAGATAAAATTAATTACTCTTAATTATAGAATTAAATCCTAAATGCAAATGCGATATATATATATATATATATATATATATATATATATATATATATATATATATATTGTCATTTTTTAAAAATGACACTAAATTCACAACAATTGCAAACAAACTAAAAAATTATTTTATTTTAAATTTTTTTGGAATAATTCTCATAGGGCAAAAATTACGTGTTTACGTCTTGCACTCCTCTTTCCTGGCTGGGCATTTGAGCTAACTGTTGGAACATAACATTACCCTTTAGACCTGTTGCATCAACTTCATGGTCTTCAGCAATAGCAAGAACCTCAAAGGTATTTGGGCAAGAACCAATATTAAGGTTATTTAGTCGAGCACCTCTGTACTGAGGTTTTGGTGATGCCCCATTCTTTACAGGAGATTTTTTAGCTGCTACTATTTTCCATTGTCCTTCGTTTTTGTTCTTAACTCCTCCTTTATTATACTTGCCAACTTTCCCAGTTTTACTTTCCACCAAGTTGCTCTTTTGTCCATCGTTTTTAGTCTTTGAAATCTGGGCAGCAACTATTTTGTCAGAGGTTTGGTCATCAGTTATAGGTTCTTGAAGCTGTGCACCATCTATATCAATTTTTTCATCCAAAAGGATCACACCAGTTCCATCCCCACCAGTAGGAGCCTTGAGATTCACCATTTGTGCATCTCTCATCTCAGCAGTAGAAGACTTTGTTAGAAGCTTCCTCCAATTTGCTTATTGATGTAAGCAATGACATCAATAAATGGTAGGTGAGATGGGAATATTGCAAATTGATCCTTCTTGATAGGTGAGATTTGCACTTTGGTCCCTATCTCAAAACTATAAATACCCCCTTCATCTCATTGTTTTAAACACACCAAAAACATTCAATAACTCAAGTATAAGAGTTAGAGAGAAAGAGAGAGTTTGTTTTTCTTTAGGAAGTTTTTCTAAAGGGGAGTGACAAAATAGTGAGTAAAATACTAGTCGGGTATTTTCGGGAAACACTTTTGTGTGCGCCACTATTTTGGGTAGAGCTCGGGAAATTGTTGTACCTCCAAACTATTGGAGAAGTCTCTCTTTGTAAGCCTACTAAAAGTTTTAGTGGAAGTTGGTGCCGGGTTTGTGGACGTAGCCTAAACGTTTTAGGTGAACCACGTTAAATTCTTTGTGTCATTTATTTTTCGTTGATCATTTATTTTTCCCGCTGTGAAGAAGTGTTTAGTGCCACCGGGTCCTAACAAGTGGTATCAGAGCTTTGGTTAGAATACTATTCATACGTACGGTACTATTCATACGTACGGGTACTATTTATCCATACGGGCACTATTCATACCTACGGTTACTATTCACCGTCGGGAATATGGAGGCAAGGACAAGCAAGATGGTCAACCTGAACGGCACAAATTACCACTTATGGAGAAACAAGATGAAGGATCTTCTGTTCGTGACGAAGATGCACCTGCCGGTGTTCAGTGCTCAGAAACCTGAAGACAAGTCAGACGAGGACTGGGAATTTGAGCACAACCAAGTGTGCGGCTACATACGGCAATTTGTTGAAGATAATGTGTACAACCACATTTCTGGTGTGACACATGCAAGGTCGTTATGGAACAAGCTCGAGGAGTTGTATGCCTCTAAAACAGTAACAACAAATTATTGTACTTGACAAAATTAATGCAAGTAAAATATGTAGAAGGGACAACTCTGGCAGATCACCTTAATGAAATACAAGGGATTGTCGACCGGTTGTCGGGAATGGGCATAAAGTTCGATGACGAGGTACTTGCTCTTATGGTGCTGGCAACACTCCCAGAGTCATGGGAAACCTTGAAGGTTTCAATCACCAATTCTGCACCCAACGGTGTGGTAAACATGGAGACAGTCAAAAGTGGCATTCTAAATGAAGAAATGAGACGCCGATCACAAGGATCATCTTCTTCATCAGAGGTGTTGGCTGTTACGACCAGGGGGAGAAGTCAAAACAAGGGCCAGAGTAACAGAGATAAGAGCAAAGGTAGATCCAACAAATTTGCACATGTTGAGTGCCATTACTGCAAAAAGAAGGGCCATATCAAAAGATTTTGCCGACAGTTCCAAAATGACCAGAAGAAGAACAAAGGCAAAAAGGAGAAACCCGAAGAAAGCAGTGATGATGAAGCGAACTCCTTTGGTGAGTTTAACATTGTCTACGATGACGACATTATCAATCTGACAACCCAAGAGACGACATGGGTGATTGATAGTGGAGCTACCATTCATGCAATGCCACGGAGAGAACTCTTCTCATCTTACACACCTGGAGACTTCGGTCGTGTAAAGATGGGAAATGCCAATTTCTCAACAGTTGTAGGCAAAGGAGATGTTTGCCTAGAGACCATGAATGGGATGAAGCTACTTTTAAGAGATGTCGGGCATGTTCCAGATATGCGCCTGAATCTGATCTCCGTAGGCAAGCTTGATGAGGAAGGTTACTGCAATACCTTTCATAATGGCCAATGGAAGCTCACGAAAGGCTCATTGGTGGTGGCGCGGGGCACGAAGCAGTCAAAGTTGTACGTGACCCAAGCAAGCATCTCCCAACAAGTTATAAATGTTGCGGAGAATGATAGCAATACCAAGTTGTGGCATAGACGTCTTGGCCACATGAGTGAAAAGTCAATGGCGCGTTTGGTGAAGAAGAACGCCTTACCAGGTCTAAACCAGATCCAGTTGAAGAAGTGTGCTAACTGTTTAGCTGGGAAACAAAACAGAGTTTCATTCAAAAGATTCCCTCCTTCCAGAAAGCAAGACGTGTTGGATCTGGTACACTCAGATGTATGCGGGCCTTTCAAGAAGTCCCTCGGTGGTGCCCGATATTTCGTGACCTTTATTGATGATCATTCACGAAAGACATGGGTATACACGCTGAAGACCAAGGATCAAGTGTTTCAAGTTTTCAAACAATTTCTGACCTTGGTGGAAAGAGAGACCGGTAAGAAGTTGAAGTGCATCCGGACAGACAATGGCGGTGAATACCAGGGTCAATTTGATGCTTATTGTAAAGAGCATGGTATTCGACATCAGTTCACACCTCCTAAAACTCCACAGTTGAATGGCTTGGCTGAGAGGATGAACAGAACTTTGATCGAGAGAACCGGATGTTTACTCTCTCATTCAAAGTTACCAAAGGCTTTCTGGGGTGAAGCACTAGTTACAGCAGCCTATGTGCTAAACCATTCACCCCGTGTCCCTCTTCAGTACGAGGCTCCAGAAAAGATTTGGTCAGGAAGAGATATCTCTTATGATCAATTGCGGGTATTTGGCTGCAAAGCCTATGTCCATGTTCCGAAGGATGAAAGGAGCAAACTTGATGTCAAGACAAGGGAGTGTGTATTCATCGTCTATGGTCAAGACATGCTTGGCTATAAGTTCTATGATCCGGTGCAGAAGAAGCTCGTCAAGAGTCGAGATGTTGTGTTCGTTGAGGACCAAACAATTGAAGACATTGACAAAGTAGAGAAGTCCACTGATGATTCTGCTGAGTTTGAGTTGCCTCCAACAATGGTGCCGAGACAAGTTGGAGACGATGTTCAGGATAATCAAGCTGAAGCCCCTGATCTTCCAAATGAAGATGAACCAGCAGATGCCGAAGGTAACGAGGATAATGGTGATGATGATGCAGACGAGGATGATCAACCTCAACCAGCAATCCTCAACAACCCTCCTTATCACACAAGATCTGGAAGAGTTGTGCAACAGTCTACCATATATTCTCCACATGAGTATGTGTTACTCACTGACGGGGGAGAACCCGACAGTTTTGAAGAAGCTGTTGATGATGAACATAAGGAGAAGTGGATAGAAGCCATGCAAGACGAGATGAAATCCTTGCATGAGAACAAGACGTTTGAGTTGGTGAAGTTGCCGAAAGGCAAGAGAGCTTTGAAGAATAAATGGGTGTTCAAGATGAAGCATGATGAACACAGTTCCTGTCCGATATTCAAAGCAAGATTGGTCGTCAAAGGTTTCAATCAAAGGAAAGGTATAGACTTTGATGAAATATTCTCACCAGTTGTGAAAATGACCTCAATACGCACGGTGCTGGGATTAGTAGCAAGCCTCAACCTGGAGGTTGAGCAGATGGATGTGAAAACCGCCTTCCTACACGGTGATTTAGAAGAGGAGATATACATGGAGCAACCAGACGGTTTCCAGCAAAAGGGGAAAGAGGACTGCGTTTGTAGATTGAGGAAAAGCCTCTATGGCTTAAAACGGGCACCAAGGCAGTGGTACAAGAAGTTCGAGTCGGTGATGGGGCAACACGGCTACAAGAAGACAACTTCGGACCATTGTGTGTTCGTTCAGAAGTTTTCTGACGATGATTTTATCATCCTATTGCTCTATGTGGATGATATGTTGATTGTTGGCCGGAATGTTTCCAGAATTAATAGCTTGAAAGAGCAGCTAAGCAAGTTCTTCGCCATGAAAGACTTGGGGCCAGCAAAACGGATCCTTGGGATGAGGATTATGCGAGACCGAGAAGCCAAGAAGTTATGGTTGTCTCGGGAGAAGTACATCGAGAAGGTACTTCAACGGTTCAACATGGAGAAAACTAAAGCAGTTAGTTGTCCTCTTGCTAACCACTTTAGATTGAGCACCAAGCAAAGCCCGTCAACAGATGATGAGAGAAGAAAAGATGGAACGAATTTCATATGCTTCAGCAGTAGGAAGTTTGATGTATGCCATGGTTTGTACACGGCCAGATATCGCTCACGCTGTAGAAGTGGTAAGTAGATTTCTTTCTAATCCAGGAAAGGAACATTGGGATGCTGTTAAGTGGATTCTCGGGTATCTTCGAGGAACCTCCAAACTATGCTTGTGTTTTGGAGAAGACAACCCTGTGTTGGTTGGCTATACTGATGCAGATATGGCCGGAGATGTTGATTCAAGAAAATCAACTTCAGGATACTTGATTAACTTTTCAGGGGGAGCTGTGTCATGGCAATCAAAGTTGCAAAAATGTGTTGCACTATCAACTACTGAAGCTGAATTCATTGCAGCAACGGAAGCTTGCAAAGAACTGCTGTGGATGAAGAAGTTCTTAACTGAACTTGGATTTTCGCAAGACGGTTATCAACTATTTTGTGATAGTCAAAGTGCTATCCACCTTGCGAAGAATGCCTCATTCCATTCCAGATCCAAGCATATTGATGTTAGATATAATTGGATCATGGATGTGTTAGAGAAGAAGATGTTGCGGCTTGAAAAGATCCATACAGATGAAAACGGATCAGACATGTTGACCAAAACTCTACCAAAGGGTAAATTTGAGTTCTGCAGAGAAGCTGCAGGGATAGGAGACTCTCCAAATAGTCGGAAGGGGGAGAATTGTTAGAAGCTTCCTCCAATTTGCTTATTGATGTAAGCAATGACATCAATAAATGGTAGGTGAGATGGGAATATTGCAAATTGATCCTTCTTGATAGGTGAGATTTGCACTTTGGTCCCTATCTCAAAACTATAAATACCCCCTTCATCTCATTGTTTTAAACACACCAAAAACATTCAATAACTCAAGTATAAGAGTTAGAGAGAAAGAGAGAGTTTGTTTTTCTTTAGGAAGTTTTTCTAAAGGGGGAGTGACAAAATAGTGAGTAAAATACTAGTCGGGTATTTTCGGAAACACTTTTGTGTGCGCCACTATTTTGGGTAGAGCTCGGGAAATTATTGTACCTCCAAACTATTGGAGAAGTCTCTCTTTGTAAGCCTACTAAAAGTTTTAGTGGAAGTTGGTGCCGGGTTTGTGGACGTAGCCTAAACGTTTTAGGTGAACCACGTTAAATTCTTTGTGTCATTTATTTTTCGTTGATCATTTATTTTTCCCGTTGTGAAGAAGTGTTTAGTGCCACCGGGTCCTAACAGACTTAGCCAATGCATCTACGTTAACTTGTTGTTGAGCATCAAGATTTTTTTTTAGTATCTCGTGCAGTATGATCCTTCACCGGACCAGCCTTATTTGATAGCATCCCTGAAAAAATTGTAGCTGCAGGGATATCTTTCAATATCCTCTTATCTCTCACGCCCTTTGAAACATTAGCATCACCTGCCTTCTCCATCGATTTCACAAGCTCACCACCTCGATCAAAATCTGCCACAAGAGCTATAGTACTGTCCAGCTTATCAATAGCTGCTATTACAGGATTTGCTGCATTAAAATTCATTGCTAATGCCTGATTAGCATGAACATCATAGGAGCGATTAAGAGGGACCTTATCTATCATTAATGCATTGTCTCCTCCAACATTATCAATTGAACCTCGAATGACCAGTTTGTTTTTTGCTGTTACATCATTTAATTTTGCATCTGTTGTTGCGTTTTCCTTACCTCTTTGTTCAGTTGTTGTTGTAGTTACATTAGCATTATTATATATGGGAAGACTTTTGTCAAGCCTTGCATCAAACTCTCCAGAATTACCTTTAGCTACACTAGTTTCCACATTGAAATTTTTCACAATATCTATTTGATCACACGTTGATTTTATTTTCACAATTTCTTATTTCTTTAACAGGTTTTGGATATTGAAGTTTACGAGAAAGCCTATCTTTGACGACATAGAGATCAACAACAATTTTTGTTGGAATTTCAAGAAAATTTTACATTACAATCGAGGGATATTATTAGTATATGTTATTTTTTGCTAAATGTTTATGAACACAATATTGTGACTAGCTTAAATCATTGATGTACGATTCAACTAATTAACCGATGTTGATCATTTTGGTATTATTCTATGAAAGCAACATTATCTATATATATTAAGATTTCCGATTTTCTAGTTGCAAACTAAATGTAATTTATAGGGACTTGTGACTTGTTTCTTTAAGGGACCAGCTTTAAACATCTCTGAATAGATATAACGACCAGGTTCTAACTGGTCGTGAACGTTTTAATGACCATATTTAAACTAGTCGCAACAATATTTTAAGGACAAGAAATTTACTGGTCGTGAAACGTTTTAACGACCATCTTTAAACTAGCCGCGAAAATATTTAAGGACCAGAAATATAGTCTCTAAAATATGCAAATAACCACCAGAAGTGTGGTCCTTAAAAAATATTTATAGCCCAGTTTAAAACTGGTCGCTAAAAGGTTATAGCGACCAGTGCATTATCTCGTCCTTAATCACCTTTAGCGACTAAGGCTGTAAGGACCAGTATAGCTGGTCGCTATTAAGCATTTGCGACCAATTCGTTACTTTTAGGGACCAGATTTCCCTTCGCTTTTGAACATTTTTCTTGTAGTGAAAATATTTAAGTTGAAAACCAACCGAAGTCGGTTTAGCCCAAATACAAATTATTATATATATATATATATATATATATATATATATATATATATATATATATATATATATATATATATATATATATATATATATATATATATATATATATGCTACAATTTAAGTTTTGATATATCACTACATCTTATAGCACTATGCATTTTGTCTTTTAATGTGTTATAGCATGTTGGAGTCGATGCATAGATTCGATTGTGCCAACATTAAAACTTAATATTTATTTTGATTTTTAAGGCCGTCAGTACGTCTGAAGTCGGTCAGTTTTATCCAATATCTAAATTATAGGTACTGTTTAATATTTAAATAATTTTGTAGGTGCATATATATAACATACACAGGGGCGGACCTACATGGGGAGGTGAGGGTCACCGGCACCCGTTAGCTTCGGAAAAAATACACTATATACTTTATATATATCTTTGTATATACAGCAAGGTGCCATTAAATAATTTATGTGTGCACCCTAAACATAAACGTTGGGCAGAGGAGTTGGTTTAAAAAAGCTCTCTAAATTCCTTCCATTCTTTGATGTCCTAAGTTCGAATCCACCCTACTACAACTTATAACTTTTATATTCAACTGTACTTCTACCTTTTCTTGAATTTAATAATTGTTTAATTACTTAGTAGTCAACTAGTTATATTTTTATAACCTTTTATGAATTTAATTATAATTTGATCTTCTACATAATAATAAACTTAAAACTTAATTAACTTTTTTTCTTTCAAATTCTCGGCCCATTCAAATGTCACCCTCCACTAATAGAGTATCAAACTTTTCTGCCTCCCTCAATTTAGTTAATTCTTTTTTAGTTCTCTGCATCTCTTCTAAATTCGATAATCCTATTTGGTGACGACAACGATGACTGTATTTGAGTCTCTTCTTCTTTGATTTTATTTGAGTCAGTTTTTTCATATTGAAAATATTACGCTAGAAATATATTACAAATATTTGTGTTTTCAATTTATGTAAATTATACCCAAATTACCTGCTGATTCTCGCATCACTTTGAGGAGAAAGCATTAAATTATATTTCAGGTATGTAAAATACTATATTAGTCAAGGAGAAAAGGTTTGTATTGATTCAATATTAATTTACTCATAGTGGTTACATATGAATGGTCAATTGGAGCTGCCGATTATCGAAAATAATTTACCTAAAAAGTTAAAATAGAAGAAATATCCTTTTTTGATTGAGAAGGAAGTATCCTTCTGTGATTGAGAAGAAATATCCTTAGGTGTCTGAAGAAAATATTATTTTACTTGGAATTGTTATTTTTAGGACATTCTTGTTCTTATCAATTTAGATAACGTATTCTTGGAGAAGTTTAATTCTTATCAATCAAGTTATAGTTTTAAGAGACAATACCTCTCATTTTATAGATGGGTTTGATGTGAAATCACATAATTCCGGTCCTGATATGAGTTGACGCTGTTCTTTATGTTTTGTTAGTACCAAATTAATTATATTTGATAATATCGAAGTTTGTATTTTGATAATAGTTATCATTATTATTAAGTTTTTGTATACTTAAACATCGAACTTTATCGCTATTGGGTGCTTGGTACACTAAAGATAGTGCACTCGCTATGCTCAAATCCTGGGTCCGCCTCTGAACATACACATATGTTACTACTCCAGATTTTGGAATGTGATCCTACTCTATGGATGCACACCCAAATGAATTTGCCTGAGAAAAATTGACAACCTCTGCTGCCCGTATAAAAAAAAGGTAGTGTATTAAGTACTAATCCTGAAAAGCTGCACACCTTGATTCAAATCCTCTTTTGGGCCTGAAGTTTTGTAGTACACTTTCGATCCAAGTGTGGAGGCTTATGAGAAGACTGAAACAACAACAACAACAACAACTACCCAGTATGTTCCCACAAAGTGGGGTCTGGGGAGGGTAATACGTACACAGGCCTTACCCCTACCCGAAAGGGTAGAGAGGCTGTTTCCGGCCGACCCTCGGCTCCAGAAAAAGAGAGAGAAAATCAACAAACAAAACAAAACAAAACAATGTTAGTAAATCCGGGATAAATCAAATAAATAATTATCTAAACATAAAACCAAAAGTAGAATGACATGCAATAATACCAATCGGTTACTACCATAAGAGGCACAACACAATACATTAATTAACTATAGAGATCGCTACCAAACCCCACTCAGCCCCTAACAGAAGTA
Source organism: Nicotiana noctiflora (assembly GCA_032618575.1). Taxonomy (NCBI): domain Eukaryota; kingdom Viridiplantae; phylum Streptophyta; class Magnoliopsida; order Solanales; family Solanaceae; genus Nicotiana; species Nicotiana noctiflora. The sequence continues at coordinate 56,188 of JASVEL010001466.1, forward strand.
CTATGAGAAGACTGAAGGGGTCATAAATTACAAATCGTTTACAAAGGTGTGAGCTGGATACAAGTGTTTGAATGTTACAAGCAACGTAACATCTACTATACCAATAAGAGTTGTGATGGGATGGATCGTATCTCTCCACCTTTAACAAAAGATACGAGGTTCGAGCACTAAGAAAGAAAGCTTCTAATAAGGAGCTTTTCCCTTTAATGAGTTATACACGAATTTAAATTAATTAGAGCCAACCATAAATCTATTATTCCCTCGATTCACAATAAGTAATCAATTTGCTTTTTTATTTTGATTCAAAATAAGTGTCCAGTTATGTAATCAAGAAAGACGAATTCAATTTGTTTTTATAAAATAACCCCTCTATACATATCCCTAAAAAGTTTTCTTACTTCTCACATTAAATATTTAATTAGGAGTAGTTTAGTCATAGTAGGTATTTTCGTATAGAATTTAGTATTTTTTTAATGGGCGTGCTAAAAGCAAATTGATCATTCATTGTGAACCGAGAGGGAGTAATTAATAATGACCTAACTTGAGTATTAGACATCGAGCTCATCTGTAGCACATATTTCTGTTTTGCGATAGTTGGCACAGGAACTAAAAAACAGTATCGAACGTTGACCATACATTGAGTGGCGTCACATTTTTAAAATATCCTTAATTATTTCTTAAAACGGTAAAACTCTTTTGTATGGGATAGCATTGATGAGGACTTTGTGTTTTTGTTCGTTTGTGATGATGTTATTACACGAACATGATGAGGAAAAAATGAATAAAGAAACAGACCTAACTATAAATATGAAATGATTATTAACTGTCTATGGTCAATTGGTGGTATTTGAGTTGACTTTAGCCAACCACCCAAAAAAAAGAAAAATAGAAGCCCGCTGTTCAATATTATGTTCTCGTTTTTTTTTTCTGTTTATTTTCGTATTATAAGAGCATTACTTTTGAAGTTTTGTGAAGGGAATGTCTAACTTCATCACAATCTCATTTGATTTGTGAAAGGACACATGACAAAACAGAGAGTCCATAATTCGACTATTCGTTATTTGGTTCGATAAACTTCGCTCAATCTCTATCTTGCTCGGCTTCGATTTTGGTCGATTTCGATCTTGATCGGTTTTTGCGTCACGAGCTCGAAACACAATTACAATTAGATATAACACGAGGTTGAACCTTGGCCTATCACTTTCTGTCTCGATTAATCATATTATAAAAGGGTAAGGCCGATTTTGACGTATACAAAAGAAGCATAACAAAAATAAAGAGTCCATAATTGATGGTTCATGCTTGCAAGGAACAGGTCACTTATGAGGCAATCTTTTAGAAACTTTTAGCTTAAAGTCACAATAAAATACATAAAACAAGCAAAGAAACCCAATTATTTCATTCCTTGGCGTGTTCGGCCGATCTTCTTCATCACATGTTAAGCGCTAGCTTGGCCTAATTTACAGACTCATATTGCCTAAATTTCTTTAAAACAAAGCATCACCATAACTATATAATTATTTGCTTCTCATATATCACTGCCATAATCCTGATTGTGGCCTCGCTGTTCCAACAAGCTCTCACAATTACTACAGTATGCTCTAAAGTTATTACTACGTTGTTTAACATTTTAGCAATCTGTTGAAAATAAAAGAAATTCTCTGGTTTCTACTCTTCCCTCTCACAAAACCAATAATATAGTCCTATATATCATGTCTGCGAATTCTTCATCTTCATACAAACTACGAAGTCTTGTTACGTTGCTTCACCATTATTATAGAGTTCGGTTTAATGGTGAATCCTCACAGTTACAAGGAATAGTTCCAGCTACTAGGATCGGTTATGGTGGCTCGATAAGTCCAGGGCTTCGTTTTATCAGTTCTGGAGATTATAGAATACCCAAGTCGACGGATGAGTAATTAATTTTTCTCTACTCATTTATTCTTCAAAATATGTAGCACCCTTTATTATTACCTTGTGTTAAGAAGATTGAATCTTGATTTATCATTGAATTTGTAAGGGTAAAGAATGAAGCAAACAATGCTCCTCCAGAAGAGCCAGCTCCTTCTAAGCCCAGCTTATTTGTTTGGTACGTGCAATTTATAATTACTGTCATTGATCATATTCATTTGATTGCCATGCATTAAAAAAAAGGGGACTTTAAAAGAGAAGAAAAAGGAAAAAGGAAAGAGTGTGTTTGGCATTTTTGGAAAGAGTCGTAAACGCTTCTCATTATATATGCAGGACGAAATGGATTTTGGGGTCCATAATATCAATATTTCTCCCCTTTTGGAAGGATAAATGGAATAATTTTCGAAGGATAGAAGGTATGAATTTTCGCATTTTAAATGCATACTAACAGTTCGGGTTCACTATAGAGCGTGTTCGACCAAGCTTTTTAGATGTTAAAAACAATTAAAGGTATTTGGCCAAAATAGAGAGGTGTTTTTTAGCACGAGGAAGCAGTTTTTCCGCTTTTGAAAAGAAACTACAAATTCTAGCTTGTCCAACAAAAGAAATAAAAGCAGAAAATTGATTTTTTAAGTCCAAAATATCCTTACCAAAAAATTATATTTCTCAAACTATCCCTCATGTAATCTAAACTTTTCTTTTTTGTTTCTACCATCCATTTCTTCATTCTTCTTATTTTCATCATTTTTTATCCTTCCCATATTCTTCTTTGGAAAATTTTCTCTATTTAATAGTTTTTTGTATAGAATTTGTGGAGTGGATCTTTAATTTATACTAAACTATGTATATTAATATGTTAGAATAGTCAGTAGAATTAGTAATACCATATAACATACTATTTCTTTAGATAACTATATCTTATATTGGCTAAAATATTTAATATATATTTTAATTTATGTCTTATAAATTCAACTCTCGGTTACAAATACTAATTGTAAATTGAATATTTAGTATTTTTTTTTACCATAATTTGATATTCAAAAGTACTTTTTAAAAAGATTGGTCAAACACAATTTGCTTATTAAATATCACAAAAAGCACTTCTAACACAAATTATTATTCTCCAAAAATATTTTTTCGAAAAGCACTTTTAATAAAAATACTTCTCAAAATAAGCAGTTTTTGGAAGCTTGACCAAACGGGCTCTAATACAAAGTTCCAGCCAGTATCATAGTGTAAAAAACGAATATAACTGACATTCTGTAATAGGAAAAAAAAGCTTTTGCTTCTAAAATTGTTAGTATTTCTTAATTAAAAGCAAAAGTTGAAGGATGGTATGTTTATTCTGTTCAGGAGAGGTAGAGAAGGTGGCAGAAGAGGTGGAAGAAGTTGCAGAGGTAGTAGCAGCGGTGGCGAGTAAGACGGAAAATGTAATGGCAGGGGTTGCCGAGAAGCTGCCGGAAAATAGTCTACTCAAAGAAGCAGCTGTAGCTGTGGAAAATGCATCATCTGTGGTTGCTAAAGATGCTCAGTTTACTTCCAATTTAATTCACAAGGTCAGTGTTACGTTATTCTATTCATCCTTTATCTTGTATTTTGAGTTTTTTATTTTTTATATTTTTATTTTTTATTCTTTATATTTAGTGTCTAGTTTTTATATTGAGTCCCATTAAATTCAAATTCGCACCGAAAAATCTAACATTAGAGTAAAGTGCTCCCTTATAGAAAACTTAAACCTTAGACTTTTGATTAAGGAGGAAAGTAATTATCATTCCACCTACTATCCTTATTAACTGTGCTTTGAGTTCAAAATGAGCTGTTCTTGTAATGCAATACTACTTTTGTCATTTTCAAGAGTTTCTCAAAAAAAAAAAAAAATAAGAAAAAAAAAAAACTATGCTTGAATTGAAAAAAGTTTGACCAAAGAAATGAAACCAAAATGTTTTATGATAACCAATAACAAATCTAGTGTTAGATATAACAATTAAGAAATATCTATCTTCTACTACTATAAACTAGTTCAAGCACGTAACTTTCGTAAAAAAATTCCGAAACCTAATTTTCTGAAAATTAATTCAAAAAACCAAATTCAGTTAGCACTTTTTTGCTTTAAGTTCCATTATTTACCATTAAAATCAATTGATTATTTTGTCTTTTTCATTTTTTTCTGAATTGTTCTTTTGGGGTTGGGTGAAAAGTTTGGAGTTTTCTAGCTAACGATGTCAGTAGCACTTCTAACACATTTCAATACTTTCCTACATATTATTCTTGTGTTATACTTATGGCTCAAATCAAACACTGTTATTCTATCTATTAATTTGAGCACAAAGCCAAACGCAAAAATTAAATTATGATAAAGGAGAATTACATGTTTTATCACAAATAAAATGTATATTCCATTATCATATATCGCCTACATACTTTTGATGTACATCATGTTGTAAATAAAATGTGATCTTTGCATATATAAATACTCAGTCAGATTCAATATTTACTTTTCTTAACCAGTATTATATATTATACATTGATTATACATGGTTATATACAGATTATACATTCTCCATCTACTTTTAGTTTAGACGATTGGCTGGACAATTATTTGGGTTAATTACTCTTCAATTTATACTCATTTTATTATTTTCTGATTAGTAGCATTATAGCTCTGATAACAATGGATTAACAGGTTGAAGATGTGGAGCAAGACTTGAAAGATTTGAAGACGATGGTTGAACCTGTAATTGAAAAAATCGAAGAATTGGAAAGCAACAAAAAGTAGCACAATATATTTTTTATTATTCTTTTTATAATTCAAAATTACAAAAGCACACTGACATATTCTTCTTCATTTGTAGTATGGCTATTATACCACAATTTAAAAATATTGTGATTGTGAATGAGAAAATAATTATGGAAAAGATGCAATTTCATATACTTAATATTGATCGAGAGTTAAATGTACTTAATTATACGCTTTATTAGAACTTTCAAATAAGTAAAGGCACAAAGTCAAATTTTAAAAATAAAACTAAATATTAGAACTAGCCATTGTGGCCTAATGGTCTTCTAGTGTAGGATGATGACTTCAATGTGCTGAGACATTTCCTACTTTAGAAAGCAAGAATGATACATGTCATGGAATATAATTACTCCCGTTCACTTTTAGTTATCAAGTATTTTAAAAGTGAATTTTTATTTTTACTTGTCATTTTTTGCATATAAATAAAAAACAACTTATTTTTCTTGTTTTTTTTTTGTGGAAAATAAATCTTTATTCAATTACCCAAACCAAAACATACATATTTCTCATCATTTCTTCCTCTATTTCCACTTCTATCTTTTCTGACTTTCCTCTATCTCGGCTATATTTTATGTCTAGCTATGTTTTCCTATACATTTCATTTCTATCTACGTATATAGTGCCTCTATCCAGCTTATCCCTTTCTTGTTCTTCTTCTTCTGTACAACTTCCATGTACCTGTATTTGCATGTATATTGTATCTGCTCCAAAACTGCTTGTGGCCTTGGCAATTTTTTATCCAAACTGCTTCATTCCTAGCTCTCGATATGTGATAGATGACTACTGCCAATGTGAATGATCTTCTTATTTTTTCTTGTGCTATTCTTGTCGTCCTTCTCCTTATCCCTGTCACCTCTATGTTCTTAATGTTCATACCTAGCCATTTGAATACTTCAGCTAAGCATATCTTAGAGAATGTGCATTCGTAGGTGGTCAATTAATTCTGTTTTTCCTTCACATAGCATATAATCAGTATCCTCTATTATTTGCATTCTCAATGTTCTATCTTTTGTCAGCAGTTTCCTTTTTATTGCAAGCCAGTAGATGAAGCTGAGTTTAGGAATATTCATTTTATTTCACACCTCTCTGCTCCAAGCCCATTGTTCCAGTCTTCCTCTTCTCCAGTGGTAGCCACTCTTGATTGTGTATATACCCGTCCTTGTTTGCCATCCAATTTTTGTGTAACCTGCAGCATATGTATCAAGTATAGAACATATTTTCCTCCAATACCAGCAGTTGTCTTGTGGGGGATTATATTGCCACCAGTTGTCTCCTTTCAGATATATATATGGTTAATCTATTTGACCCACAACGTGTCTTCTTTATTAGCAATGTGCCATACATACTTAGCTATAACAGCTTCATTCCCATATTATGCACTCCCTTATTCCAGTCTTCCTTCTCTTTTTGGTCTACAAACAAGGTCATGTGCTACATCATTAAAGAGATACAACCCCCCAAAAGGAGAAGATGCTATTTTAGATTACAGAAGATGGAGTCCTTATATATCGAGGTCGATTATATGTTCATAATATGGCAAGGTTGCGCCGGCAGGTTATGGGACAAGCAATGAGAAATTAACTTAGAGTTGTGTAGCACACCTTGGTAATAATACCAAGGCTATAAAATAAAATATAGCAATAGTCATACGTTCAGCAAAGTACCAAGTGAAGAGCTCATGTATACTTATATATGCCCAGAGAGATGCCTTGTCATAGTTCTGTATATATGTTCACAAAGTGAAGCCAGGAGACTGGCAAAAGAAAATGGAGATAAAATGAGAGAAGATTCTCTCATAAAGGACATAGTCATATAGGATACATCATAGAAGGCAGTGGAAGTCACGTGATCGGAAGAACTTTGGCCATAATTCGCGAGGTGAGAATAGGACTAAAGGGGGAATGCCTTGGTTTTTAAATTTACCTAGATGACAAAGGACAATATTAAAGTATTCATAAAAGCCATATGGTAAGAGAATTAGAAGCGCATCAGTCAACATTCGAGGACAAATATTCCAAAGGGGGGAACAATGTTACAACCCATATTTTTGTACCTGAGAGTACGTCATGAGTCAATTGATGTAAGCTCAAAACGGATAACATCCTTCTATGTACAAGAACAAGAAAGGTTTGCCGAAGTGTTAAGCAAGTTAAGATAAATATGAGACTTTTTAAAAAAATACTTCAAAGTTCTACAACGTAGGACTAGTTCATTATCAAATTGAAACTAAATTTTGTTTGAAAACTGAAGAATTAAACACGTGTGAGCTCAAATTGGAAAAGCAAAAAACTTAATTTTACCTTCTCTAAAGATGAGTGATAACTCTCTCTGTACCACTGGATGGAATTGGATAGAAGGGGATACGAAAATTAGTAATCACTTTCTGTACAATTGCTTTTCGTGTTGGATCATACTTAATAAGTTCCATTCAATAATAGCAGATTGGTAACCTTTTTGAAATTTAATTCTAAACCTTTGCAAATATTCATAAATTCTGTTCTTACACACATAGCAATTTCCAAATTTTGTTCTTACCCAATTTTTCCAAACCCTAGTAATATGATTTTTCAAAAATAATTTATATACTGATTATAATTTCTTCCTTATTGGTAATCTTTTATTTGCATGTTTCAGATCTCCCTAAATATTCCTAAACACTTCCGCCTAATTAAAATCTCCCTAAATATCCTTCCAGGTACTGCCGAATCATCATCCATCTTCAAAGTTGGTTCTGATTCTCATCGTGTATAGAAGGTAAGCTTATTTCGAGATTTATTTCTTTTAATTATTTTCTCACTATATGGGTTGTTCTTCGAATTCTCTGTTTCGCAATTTTATATATACTAGGACTATATTTTTGAATTCTCTGTTTCTCACTTCTTTTGCTGGATAAAACCTCCTTCCCAAAGTGCTGCACAAATTTACAAAATTGTTAGCTCCTTATAAATTGTGTACATGCATTATTCTCTAATGATATATGCTTAACCATAAATTAAAATACTACTAAGATAATGATGGATAGCTCACCAGATGTTGAGTAGGGCAGGGCTTTGGTGTTACATTAATGGAAAGAACAAAAGTTGTTGCTGATCCTCACTGATTAATAATATTTTGTCTTTGGTCATCTGCACCCGTAAGAGCTGTCCATTACCCTGAAAAAGTTATGTACTTGTCCATGTTAGATAAATATCATATATGCTATTTCTCAATTGTATTCAACAATATTCTCTTTATTATTTAACATAGATTTAGGTTACATATACAGTTAGTATGAATCTTTGTTACACTATATATAAGTTTAATTTAACCTATTATAGTAGGTATTATATTACTCTATTTTCCAAATTACAATATAAACTTATTGTGAAGTATTACCTGTTATTATACACTACTGTAAAACTTATAATAATAGAGAACTGATATTTTGTTGTATGTATTTATTGCTTCATTTATGAAGTGCTAAGAGTCACTATGATAACTGGTGCGACTTTGAAGTTTTGGGAATCCATAGTCACTGTGAAAAATCAACAATTTGTCTATCCTTTTCATCTTTAGTGTTCTGTACTTATATGAAGTTAGAATATGCTGTAGAGTGTAGTTCTAATGAGTATGCTTTTAGTTTCATGCTCTCTGTTAAGTAATATGTAGATTTTGCAAAGAGAACTAGATTTTAAAAATGGCAATTAAACAAATATAACTGCATTTAACTGATTTTAAGTAGTATTAAAACTTGTCCAAGGTGATGATCAAATGATGGTTAATACCACTAATTATTGCAGAATTCCAACTTTAAGTAATAAATTCCCTGGAAGAGAACAGAAAGGATATTAGGCAACTCAATAAATTATGCAGTATGATTTAATCAAAGATAACAGCTATTCGTTTAGTAGTTGTATGTTATTATAGTCCAATAATTATCCTTCTAAGTAATGTATCTCCTAAGTTGTATGTTTGTATGATTACTTATCTTTGAACTTACCCGTATGGCTATCTTTCTTTATTGATCTACTTTATTTTTTGGGTTAAATTTTGTATGTGTGGTTGAAATTTTATAAATATATGCACACATTAGCAGAAAGGAGCAGTGGATAGCATCCTGTTTAGCTAGAGTTCTATATATAGTTTAAAATTTTTAACTTGTAACTACTTTTACAAAGGAGTAGCGAGTATAGTGGTACTTCACACTTGCTGACTTTAACTTGTAGATACACCTCAGATTGATTGCCAATTTTGATTGTGTGTTTAATTATAGTGGAAGTATCTTAAAGATGATATAATTATCTCTTCTTGAATCTCCTCTGTCCTTTGTAATAACCTCCATGGTGTGGATGTAAGCTGCTTTATATAGTTTTGTGCTCTTCTCCCCTTTTTGTTGGAATAGAAGTATGCTGAATTAGTGTCGCCCAGCTTGAGCCATTAGACCCTAGATTTTTGCATGTAAAAGCTCTCCTATATTATGCTCTACTTTTGAAGTTTCTCCTTTAGATCCCTCTCTTCCTCAAACATTATTGTAGAGTGGTTTATGTACCTCATTTGTGCTTGCAATTCCTTCAGCTTGTCCCTAATATTCTGAATTTTGTTCTCCACCCCTATAAACTCCTTGTCGTTTAACCTCATCAAGGCTCCTTTAACAATCTTCAACTGTAGCCATATAATCATCATGTCTTGTGCATGCCTTTGAATTGAATAGCTAAATGCAGTTATATTTGTTTTAGCTAAATGCAGTTATATTTGTTTCTCAAGTAACATGATGCTCGTAATAGTTATATTTTTTTTTACTTTTGTTGCAGCCAAGTGATGCAGCTTGTGGACCCGTTTCACCGATGGATACAAGAAGATCTTCTGGCAGAAGTAATCCCATTGACAATCGTTGAGATTCATTTTAATTGAAGTGGATGTATTAGGACAATGTAATAGTTGATCACTGATATAAATGGTTAACTATATTCCAATTTAGTTTGAAGACATATGATACTACTATTTTTTACGGTTAATGAAATGTTGATGTTTCTTAATTTTTAATATTTTGGTTTGAGCATAAATATTTTAATTGATATTAGAGGAAAAATATGATAAATTGTTGATAAAAATCAATTCTATAATATATTTAAAAATAGATGGGAATATAACCCCCAAAACAAATTACAGTTGCGGGGGTTCACAACCCCTACACTCAAAAATAGTAATTAAATTTTAAAAGTAAAATCTATTTTCGCTCGTGAAATCGCGGAGGTTAAAATTGAAGTTTGCGGAGGGTAGAAACCTCCGCTATTTGCTGTCACGGCGGTTCAGAAAACCCCCGCATTTGTCTTCCGCAAATTAATAGCGGCGATGCATACTGCGGGGGCTTGCTCAACCGCCGTGACAGCAAATAGCGGAGGTTTCTACCCTCCGCAAACTGCAATTTTAACCTCCGTAATTTACCCGTTTTTTTGTAGTGTACAAGAACAAGAAAGGTTTGCCGAAGTGTTAAGAAAGTTAAGATAAATATGAGACTTTTTAATCATGATTTAAATAATTTTAAAGCCATAATATGATTATATATGATGTTTGTATATGAAGTATAAAATTTGAGAAAAATCGGATTAAAGTTGCGGAAACACTGACTAAGAATTTGCCTTGTAATAGAGCTTTTTGGGAAATAAACTTTGTGAGCTACATATGGCAATTTTGGGTCATATTATATATCAAATTAAACGTCTTGAAATTTTAGTTTCCAACACTCATAGATTTTTGCTCATACGATGCCCCGGATAAAAAGTTATAAGTATTGGAAGACGAGCCAATTATAGGGTGCCAAGTGGTACCTTTTGACTTTTCAACAAAATGGAGATTTATCACCTTTATCTAGTCTCTTTCTGCATATTTCCAGAGAGCACGACCAAATAAGACCCCTAACATCACCCTTAAGCTTCCACAAGGGTTTCAAACAATACTAACATCCAGGGCACAAAATCAAGAAGCAATAACACTAGAACGATTCCACATCGTAAGTATTGCTATATTGCATCTCTTTTTCTTTATAGTTTGAGGTTTGAAAGGTATTTAATATTAAGGAAATTCTTAATTTCTACTTTTAAGCTCTTAAATATCAAACAATATTGATTAATTGATTTCATAATATTTAGAACGCACGGGACGGTGATATGAAGTCGTGAGTTTTGAATTATTTGATTTGTAATGGACTGTTTTGTGAGTTGTTTCGTGTAGCTTTTGTGTTGTATATTTTGCTACTATTTAATGTAGTTTTTGGAGGATAAATGGTATGGAGAAACACCACATAATGGTAAAATGATGTATTAGTTATTCTGTATAATATTTTCGGTGTGTTGGACACTACTATAGTCGTCGTTTTTGGTATGACTTGATTGGGGTATGTTGGGCTGTTGTAAGCTAAATATACAATGGATTTAGACTTGCATCTACTGTAGGAGGTAATTATGTTGTGTTCCTAGAGGTGCTTAAGGTTATATTGGCTTCGCTTGAGTTAAATGGATGAACTAGACATGAACTAGTGAATAAAGTTGCTAATTAAAAATAATTGGAGTTGTAGATTATTATTTTTTTTATGGATATATGGTATAAGGCTGAAATTATTGATGAATGACTTCATTATCATGTTAATGATACTATTAAGTTAAAGTAAAAAGTCTATAAGGGGTGATATGTGATATACAAATTCCAGTAGGAACTTGTCGCTCGTTGTAAAATAATTATGACTTGTTATTATTTTATGGTATCTTGTTATCGATAATTATGTATTGCTAGATTTCTCTGGTAATTGTTGTTGGTATTTGGTATTGGAGGAGGCTCTTGTTACAGGGGAAGATGTTACCCGAATTTATATAAATGAGCTACAAGTATGTTGCAGACTTAGCCTTTATTCGATATTGATTTTGAATCTCCTTATGCAATGGTAGATTGAGTTGAGTTGTTTAAAGAGTTGCTTGGGAGGTATTAAGGGATCAACATGGTTAAGGTATGTTAAGGCACTTCTCTCTTCTTTTGGCATAATCTAAAGTGAAATGAATACGCTATTTCATAACGGATCTACTCCTAGAAACTAAGGTTGCCCAAGTTGTTCTTTCCTTATAAAGTTATTTTAAGCAAGTATCTAGTATCCTTAAATCCTATAGAAGCTCATATTGATGGTATACTGTCTGTAATGTTAATTGAAAGTGCAACGACCTTAAGTCACTCCAAAATATTTAGAAAGTGATTCCATGAGTGTAGCATGCATTATATATAGTATCTATGTTACTCTACCGAACCGTGCAATAGTAGGCCGAGTACGACACCTATTGTGTAACCACTGATCAGTTGGATTTACTGAGCTTCAAGTGGCCGGGTATGATTCTACCGAGCCTTATGATGGCCGGGTATATTTTTACCGAGTCCTCTTTGAGGCGGGGTACGATATGATATTGATGATGATGCCTACAGAGGCGTATGTTTTTTTTAAAGTTTATGTATATATATGTGTTATACATTTTATGTCAGTAGCCCCCAGAGGCACACAGATGTTACAGGGTTGTATCTCCTCCATCTCTCTTTATATTACTGTTCTTGTTTATTCTTTTCTGTCTTACATACTCGGTACTTTATTTATACCGATGTCCCTTTGTCCTGGGAACACTGTATTTCATGATCGCAGGTCCTAACTGATAGGTTGACATTCCTCCTAGTAGGTTATCAGCTCAGCGGATGTGTTGGTGCACTCCACTAGCTCCGGAGTTGCCTATTTTGTCAGTATGCTTTGGATATTTATTGATTGATATGGTGAGTTGTTGTCTTCAACCTTTATGATTTTATGTACTCTTAGAGGCTTGTAGAAAGATGTAAGATTTATTGGATACATGTATGGCCTTGTTGGCTTATGTGTTGAGTTTATACATGGTCAAGTCGGCCTTATAGGCATGTATGTCACATGTATAAGTTTTTGTATCATGTTGGGTCGTCATATATTGAGTATTCCCTTATGTTTTATTCTTTTTATCTCATGACGGATTTCGGGCTCATTTAATCAAGATAGTATAATAAGAAAGATATGTTATGTTTGTAAACAGTAAATTTACAAACAAAACGGGTTCAATTGAACCCACTTGACATCACATGGGTCCGCCCCATGTAGGTGAAAAAATGGAGCAAACAGGTTTCGACTAGTAATCTTTTATGGTACATTAGATTTCAGTTGATGGTTACTCACCTAGGAAAAAAGATATTGTAAAATATCTTAAACCACATCTAAACTTGGCTCGGATTATTTATCCTCGCTGAACTATGCCTGGTCTTAATTATCCGCCTCAACTTGGCCTTTTGAGCGCCATTACCCCCTAGACACTGATGTAGTAAAAAGTGTGGGTGCATTCGCTTGCCACGTGGATTCTTCTGTATATGTGACATTTTTTTGAAAAATAAAATATATTTTTATCTTTTAAGAATATTACTTTTTTAAATAAGTTTTTTCGAATACAATTTACAATAAAACATGAATTGAACTACATTTAGGCAAAAAAAGATTAACTAAAACTCTATTATTTTGTCAAATAATATAGTTCTATCCAAGTTTTATTATAAATTATATTCAAAAAAATTATCTAAAAAAGTAATATTCTTAAAAAGGTTAAAATATATTTTATTTTTCAAAAAAATGCGACATATACAGAAAAATCCACGTGGCAGGTGAGTGCACCCACACTTATTGCCACACCATCGTCTAAGAGGGGTAATGACTCTCAAAATGCCAAGTTGAGGATGGTAATTAAGACCGAGCATAGTTCGGGGAGGACACTAATAATCTGAGCCAAGTTTAAAGGTGATTTAAGGTATTTTACCAGAAGATTTCAATTGATTGCCACACCTAGATATGGGAACACTAAAGGAAAGGAAAAGAAAAAGAGCTTTAATTTTGTTATTCAAAACATGATGGGATTTTGCAAACAAAAACTTAAACTATATTTGGATTATTGTTACCCATCGTCTTAAAATATATTGTATTGTATTGTGCTCCCTCCGTTTATGTGAGCATGTTTGACTAGGCACGGAGTTTAAGAAAAATGAAGACTTTTAAAATTTATGGTCCTAAACAAAGCAAAAAGGGGTCTAGAGTATTTGTGTGTTTATAAAAACTTCTCATTAAGGGTAGAATTGTAACTTTAAGCTTATTACCAAATCTAAAAATGGGTCATTCTTTTTGGAACGGACCAAAAAGAAAATAGCTTCACATAAATTGGAACATAGAGAGTACTATATTGTATCATTTTATGGATACAACATTTGAATACATTGTATAGTTTGTTGTTATTAAATAATATTTTTGTTGTTTGATTAATTGTATTGTATTTTACTGTAACCAATAAGTTCACTAAAATACCCCCAATTATTTTAAAAAACATTTATCAAGAATTATACATAAAAATAATTTAATAAAATCTCTTTTTACAAATTTATCATTAATTACATAGCTTGAAAACAAGCAGGGGCGGATCTACCTTATGAGGTAGGGGTGCCACGCCACCCGCTCGCTTTGCTAAAATCCTTATTATGTAACATAATATCTATGTGAAAACACGTATATATTGATTAAGTGGCACCCAAAAGTCACAAAGTGGACGCGGGTGCCCAATGGTTCAGTGTCTGATGGATGTCTCCAGCCTCATGTTCGATTCCCCGCTGGATAATCTCCGTTCTTTTTCCTGTTTTTCTCCTTATTAAGGTTTTCCTTATTTTCAGCTCATTTCTTCTTTTTCGGTTGTATCCCTCCTTTTTTTTCTTCCTCTCATTTGCTAAATCTCTCTTCTTCAATTTTTTAATCTTTAAGTCCTCATTTTGTTTCTATCATTATGAGCAATTATTTCAATAAGTAATTTGAATTGATTTTAAGTAGCGTATAATTTCTTTCTTTTTAGTAAAACAATATTAATTTATGTATTAGAGTATAATTTGAACAATATCATTTATTTGGTTTTGAAAATTTATAGTCGTTTTGAGTCTAATATCATAGGTTGAGTGTTGAAGGTTTTTCTTTGAAAATAATTGTCATATAAGTCAACAATTAAAATGAAAAAGATTAATTCAAGAACAATACAAGTAAATCAACAATTAAAATGAAAAAGATTAATTCAGGAACAATACAAGTAAATTAATCTAGTCAAAGAATATATAGTAGTTAAGCTACTCTTTAAGCAAGTTTTTATATTGGAGGCACTCTTTCGTGAAATGTTATTTTTCTTTTGCATTTTTATTTTAAAAAATTGAACTAAAATTAGACTTATTTGCTTTGTGAATAAAATGTCTATTCAAATTAACAAAAAACCAACCGAACCGATTTATACTCCTAATCTGCCTTTGTAGATAGTGATATGTATATTGTATGCATAATATGTTGGCACCCTCAACCTTCGAATCCTCTATCCACCTCTGAAAACAAGAGTAAAAACTAGATAAAAAAAAGGTTAACTAATATTAGCAACAACAAAAATAACAAACTAAAACGATGGAAAGAGACAAAAAATCGAAAGAAAACCTGGATTAAAAAACGGGCCAAACCAACTATAGAAAAGATGGAAGAAGACAAAGTATGTAAAATATGTTGAATATTTGGAGTTCAAATTAAAATAATGATAAAATAGAATTATGAGTAATAAGTAAGCGCATAATTTTGGAAAAGGAAAAAGATAATGATCCCACCACATCAAATCGGTTGTTTCATAAAATGGAGCTTTTGGTTGTTCCGAAACAATGAATTTAACTATACGATACAATCAACTTTTGTTGAAATTGTTAAGGTGATTTCTTCAGCTAAGAAAAGAAGAAGAAGAAGAAGTTGTGTAGAGAGAAAGAGAGACGGTTACTCCTTTTCGATACAGTACAAAGTGAATATACATACACTACTATATACTAACCACTTATCACTACTAATATATACACACATGTATATATATATTTACACTTTAACTATTTACTAGCTACTAATTAACTAACTAATTTAACAAACTAATTAACTAACTACACAGCTGTCATTGCATCACTTCAACACCGCCCCCTTCAAGCTAGATGGTGTGAAAATATTTAACACCCCTAGCTTGGATAACAAATGATAGTGTTGCATGCTTCCAAGTCCCTTTGTCAAAATATCTGCTTCTTGTTCTTCTGTTGGTACATACTCAGGATGTACCACCCCTTGTTGTACTTTTTCCCTTATGGAGTGACAATCAATCTCTATGTGCTTTGTTCTTTCATGAAAGACAGGATTGCTAGCTATCTGCATTGTTGCCTTACTGTCTGTGTATAGCTGAATTGGAACATCAATATCAATCTCCAGTTCTTTGAATAAGCCTAACAACCATATTAGTTCAGCTACTGTTAGAGCCATACTCATGTATTCTGATTCTGCTGAGCTTCTTGCTACTGTATTCTGCTTCTTTGACTTCCAAGCTAGTAAAGAATTTCCCAATTTCACCAAGTATCCTGTCACTGACTTCCTTGAGTTTGGACAACTTGCCCAGTCTGCATCACAGAATGCCTTTAAGGCTGTGCTCTTTTCTGCACTCATCAGAATTCCTAATCCTGGTTCATTCTTTACATACTTCACAACTCTGTAGGTTGCTTCAAGATGTGATTTCTTGGGTGATTGCATGAATTGACTCGAGGTTTGCACACTATAAGCTATTTCTGGTCTTGTTAAAGTCAAGTAAAGTAGCTTCCCAATCAACCTTTGATATTCTCTTACATCTTCTAATGTTGTATCATCATTGAGTTCACAGTGTTGATCATACTCAATAGTAGTGAGTCTTTTATTCTGTTCCATTGGAGTTAATGCAGGCTTACAACCTGATAATCCCAATTCTGTAATCAGCTCCAGTGCATACTTCCTTTGATAGAGCAGAATTCCTTGTTGTGATCTACAAACTTCTATTCCTAGAAAATACTTCAGATTTCCTAGGTCCTTCATTTTGAAGTTACTGTGTAGAATATCCTTGGCTTCTCTGATAAGATCAGCATCATCTCCTGTGATCAGAAGATCATCCACATATACAAGTATAATGACTTGTCTATTGTGCTTCTTCAAGATGAATAAGGAATGATCATGTTTACTCTGCTGAAAACCAGCCTGCATTAGAGCATTGGAAAGTTTGAGATTCCATTGCCTAGATGCTTTAATCTATATAAGGATTTGAGTACCCGGGCATTCTCTTGTCTTCCCATTCCTCTAGCTCTCATTTCGCGCATGCGCTTTTATAGGAACTTCTGTACCAGAAACAATGGTATCTCCAATTATAGCCCCTCTGGGATGTAAAATATATCATTAACTGATATAAATATCAGTTAGTCTGCCATTTTTTTTCTTGACAGTGCTGACGCCTCGAATCAAGCTTTTATTGCGACATGCTATGCTTTCTCCCCCATTGCTAGTAGGTTGATGGGTCGCGCGTTCTAGTGACAGCATTCCCACTTTTATTATCACTTCCGGTACTGGCAGGGGCAATTACCATGTTATTAACCGATCGAAACTTTAATACAACCTTTTCCGATCCCGCTGGAGGGGGTGAATCTCAGAGGCATTCTTATCATTTGGTAGATCCAAGTCCATGGCCTATTTCGGGTTCACTCGGAGCTTTGGCAACAACCGTAGGAGCCTAGAAAGGCGGAAGCGGAAAATCGCTTATACCGAGTTCCTGATATCATAAACCACTCTGTGAGGCAAAAATGCTTCGATATCATTGAAAAAGCAGTTGGGAGCTTTTCAGTCAAGGTCGTCGGATTTTGAGGTCCTTTCGAGCCTGGGTTTGTGTGAAGCATGAGAACATGAGCAAGCTCAGTCTTTCGCTACTCGTGTGACCCCGCCTCATGGCTTTCAGAAGGGCCTAAGAAAGGTCAATCTCCGAAAGGCCTTCGCAGAGCTGAGCTTTAGGGGGGAATACTTATTCTCCCCTTGACTATCAAATCCAGGAGGTAGCTGCATATATACTTCTTCTTCAAGATCACCTTGAAGAAAAGTATTGTGAACATCCATCTGAAACAATGGCCACTGATTCATAGCTGCCAAGGCAATAATAGTCCTGATAGTGATCATCTTCACCATAGGAGAGAAAGTTTCCTGGCAATCCAATCCCTCTTGTTGATTGTAACATTTAGCCACTAGCCTAGCCTTGTAATCTTTCTATAGTTCCATCTGATCTATGTTTGATTTTATACACCCATTTGCAGCCAATGGGGATCTTTCCTTTAGGAATATTAACCACTTCCCAAATGTGATTGCTGACTAGTGCATCTATCTCAGCTTTCATAGCATCTATCCACCTCTGATCCTTCATAGCCTGCTGATATGTAGCAGGTTCAACCTCTGATGACATTGTAGTAAGATAGCTATGATAATTATTGCCAAGTGAGTCATAACCCAAATAGTTAGACAAAGGATACTGACACATCGAAGATGAAGGCTTCATAGTAGGACATATGTAATCTTTAGCCCATATTGGTGGTTTGAACCCTCTACTGGTTCTTCTTGGCTGAATATGTGAAGCAGCTTCATCACCGATCTCTGTGATTTGAACTCCCTCCATGTTATTGATAGGCAAATCAACTAACTGAGGTATAGCATCATCATGTTCAGCAATATTCTGCAACTCCTGAGCATGATTATTGAGTTCTGTGGCATAGTGTCTGTGTTATTTATGAAATAATGGAAGTGTGTTCCCTTCTTTAATCAACATAAAAGGAAATACATTCTCTCTAAATGTGTCATCTCTGCTAATGAAGAATTTTTTATCTTTAAGATTATATAATCTGTATCCCTTCTGAGAAGTAGAATACCCCATCTGAATTGCTGCTATTGCTCTAGGTAGAAACTTATCATGCTCTGTAATTGCTGTAGCATAACAAAGACATCCCATAACCCTTAGATGCATCAGTGAAGGAGGTGACTTATGAAAAACCGCAAATGGTATTTTCTACCTAGCACAGAAGAAGGAAGTCTATTAATCAAATACACAGCAGTCAAAACACAATCTCCCCAGAAATGAAGTGGTATGCCTGCTTGAAATCTCAATGCTCTTGCCACTTCTAGTATATGCCTGTGTCTCCTTTCCACTACTCCATTCTGTTGGGGAGTATGTGGACAACTACTTTGATGTAATATTCCACTGTCTCACAGAAAACTTGTGCATTCAGAACTAAAGAATTCAGCTCCATTATCAGTTCTAAGGCATTTAATAGCATGATTGAATTGCACATTCACCATTTTGATAAAAGATTTCAGAATCATAAGAGTATCACTTTTCAACTTCATTAAGAAAACCCAAATCATCTTAGAATGATCATCCACCAGAGTTAAAAAGTATATGTTTCCATTAGATGTAGGTACCTTGTAAGGCCCCCAAATGTCTACATGTACTAGTTGAAATATTACTGCTGCTCTAGTAATACTAAGGGGAAATGGCTTCCTTGTTTGTCTTGCAAGTGGACATACAGTACATTTATTGAAGTTGCAATCTGCAGACAACTTGTGCTTCAGAAATGTCAATTGCTTCATCACTCTTTCTGGTACATGTCCTAATCTTTTGTGCCATATATTGCTGTCAAGTGTAACATCCTCTGCTAAACAACCTCTAACCTGTTGTTTGAATTCATTTGTGCATGATCCACTTGGTAACAGCAAGTAGAGACCACCTTTCTCCTTACCAATCCCCTTCACCTTCCCAGTGCATAGGTCCTGGAATACACAGAATGGTGGAAAGAAAAGTGCTGAGCAAAACAACTCTTTGGTCAGTTTTGAAACTAATAATAGATTGTACTTGAAGTCAGGGACATATAGAACATCCTGAATTAGCTCACCATCAGTGATCTTACACTTTCCTTGATACATGAATGGTATTGTCTTACCATTTGGTAAGTGAATATTACCTCTTTTGATGTTAGGCAGTTTAGTTATATCATTCAACATCTTAATGTTTGATGTCATATGATTTGTTGCTCCAGTATCAATAATCCAAAGAGTATCACATTTTTGAGTCAATTGGGAATCAGTGTTACCTGCCATATTGACTGCAAAATCTTCTCCTTTGTCTTGATTCAAAAGCTTTATTATTTGGTTGTACTGTTCATCAGTGAAGTAATTGTGCATTCCCTGCTTCTCCCTATTGAATTCTGCATTTGTGGTACTTGGAAATCCAGTTCCCTTAGCATGAATTCCATCATCTACAACTGCATTTGCTTGCCTGTACTCCTGCCTTTTCTTTCCCTTGAAGCCAGGTGGATATCCCACCAACTTATAACAAGTATCTTTAGTATGACCCTTCATTCTACAATACTCACAGTACAAATTCCCATATCTATTGAATTTCTGTGGATTATCTCTTGAACTCATTAAAGCAGTAGAATCATTTGCCTCATTCATAGGTGTATAGTCCATATGGATCTTCCTCTTATTTTCCTCATTAATCAACATAGCATATGCACGACTCACAAGTAACATCTGACTTCTAATGGCATTAAAGCTATAATTTAATCCCATTAAAAACTGGAAAAATTTTTGTTGTTCTAAGTGTGCTATGAAAGCTCTAGTTTCAGGAATCACAGGCAAAGTAGGAGTAAATGCATTGTATTCATCCCACAGCAACTTAAGCCTAGAATGATAAGCAGAAATACTAGAAGTACTTTGAGCAATTGTAGCTATTTCACGCTGAAGATTATATATCCTCGATCCATTGATTTTGTCAAAACGATCCTGTAAATCAGTCCAGACCTCATGAGCATTATTGGCATACACAATTCCATTTACCAATTCCGGCGAGACAGTATTCATAATCCATGTTAATACTGTAGCATTAACACGCTCCCATTCTTCGCCTAAATCATCAGTGAATTGATCATTAGTGCATGTACCGTCTATGAATCCTAACTTCCTCTTAGCTCTCAATGCAATCTTCATTGCTCTGCTCCAGACTGAATAATTCTCGTTCCCAGTCAATCGTACGAAAATTATTACATTTCCTGGTGCATCTGAAGGTTGCAAATACAAAGGATGTCTCCGATTATCAATATTCATTTCCGCCATTATCGACCTTCCTTAAACACAGCAATTCGAAGAGATTTCTCTACAATTTCGCAGACCTACTATCGAATTCAATTCTCTCAACTCCGATCGATTCTCTCAGCTCTGATACCATGTTGAAATCACCATTGTTAAGGTGATTTCTTCAGCTAAGAAAAGAAGAAGAAGAAGAAGTTGTGTAGAGAGAAAGAGAGACGGTTACTCCTTTTCGATACAGTACAAAGTGAATATACATACACTACTATATACTAACCACTTATCACTACTAATATATACACACGTGTATATATATATATTTACACTTTAACTATTTACTAGCTACTAATTAACTAACTAATCTAACAAACTAATTAGCTAACTACACAGCTGTCATTGCATCACTTCAACAACTTTAAATAAACAACCAAAACAAATATTATTTTAAAATAACAATACAATAAGATGTGACGGTAACAAAATCATCCCAACAAGTTGTTAATTACTTTTGACTAAATTGTTTAGAAAGGAGTGGGTGGTTTAGGCCCTAACCGTTAGTGGCCAATATATATATATATATATATATATATATATATATATATATATATATATATATATATATATATATATATATATATATATATATATATATAACACACTAACTTCTCTTGTAAAGGATATAAATTGCGTGGGCTACATCGAGAATAAAAATAGTTGCCCGTGCTTAATCAGATTAATAATTAGATTGACGTGATTAAAAAACTTTCTGAGTTGGGAAACTACCTAAAGTCTGATTAAATAATAACCAAGGTGGTACCTTGTGATCCATTTTTGGGTTACAGCTATTGACTACTTATATATTAAAAAGAGTTCTCGCCATATACAGTCCAAAGGTGACGATGACACTTGAACTAGCAGAAAGGTATAAATGACAACACTAGTTATTCAAAGTGGTAACCATATTTTATCTTCTGCTGAAGTCATCATCTCTAATTATTAAACGAAAATCATACGTCCAGTTCAATATCCTTTGATTACTCAAGGTTTGACACACCATGCTGGGACCAAAAATCCATATTTTTTCAAGAAAAATTCACAAAACCATCAAATCCAACGTCAAATTAAGATCGCAAAATGAAGACGAACATAGGTTTTTTCCCTCAGTTTCTGTTCTCCTTACTTTAACTAAAGAATTACCTTTAATTTAAGTAGGACTCTAAGAGCTCTATTTTAGAATGATTTAGATTTCCTATGGTAACAAGAAGGAATAGGAGGAATTAAGCTAAAGAAATGGCTATGACTTTATCCGATTTATGACATGTTTATGGATGATGAGAAACGAGGGCAATAAACAAATGCCAACTACTACCAAGTCGACCAAATGGCAAACGTGTTAACACGTAGGTTGAGGCTTCTGTTAGAGAACCCGTTGACTAAGGAATATTGTATTTAAGAACATCTTGAAATTCAGAAACAAAACATCAAAAAGGAACTCAACTCTACAAACTTTGCTCCATCTCATTTCCAGATATTTTTGTTGTTACGTTGGGATTTTTTGGTCGTCAAGCCAATCCTAATGGCCAAATTAGATATTCAAATCCAGATAAGGAAAATGTTAAAGCCCTCAACTCCTACTCCTAATCATCTTAGGAGCCATAATATTTCATTATTTGATCAAGTGGCTCCTCCTGTATATGTAACAATATTGTTACATTACTTGCCATGCAGTGAATGGGATAGTGAAAGAATTACTGATAAGCTGCAAAAATCATTGGCTGATACCTTAACTAAGTTTTACCCTCTAGCTGGGAGATTCAGAAAAGATGACCTCTCAATTCACTGCAACGACGAAGGTGTTGATTATGTCGAAACAAAAGTCAACACGAATCTTGCTGAGTTTCTCCACGAAGGACCCAAGAATATTGAGCTTTTGGATGATCTTCTTCCAAAAATAGATATGCAATCAATTCCATTACTTGGAGTTCAAGTTAACATATTCAAGTGTGGAGGACTAGTCATGGGGGTACAAATTTTACACATACTAGCAGATGCTTTCACGTTAGCAACATTTCTCAAAGAATGGGCTCAAATTAGCCAAACAGGGACAACAAAAGGTTGTCACTCAAGTTTCCATTACTTGCCATCGCTCTTTCCCACAAAAGTGTTATCAGGACATCAGTATTCACTACCTTCTAGTGGAGACCCTGAGATTGTCACAAGGATGTTTGTGTTTGATGCTTTGGCAATAGCAAAACTCAAAGACAGAGTTGGTTCAAGTGATCACACGTTCACGAGACCTACTCGAGTGGGGGTGGTTATGTCGTTAATATGGAAGGTTCTTGTGGGTATATCCTATGCCAAACATGGACATTCAAGGGATTCTTCTTTATTATTTCCTATTAATTTGAGGGGGAAATTAAATTTACCATCATTAGAATATGCTCTAGGGAATTTCATCGTACTTGTAAATGCTACTCGTGAGGCAAACCAATCAAAAGAGTTAAACGACTTTGTTAACATGATAGGAAATACATCAAGGGACACATCTGCAAACATTGGCAAAGCAAGTATCAATGATATTGCCCCTATGTTTGTTAATTGTGACGCAGAATTTGTAAACAAACTTGGTCAGAAAGACGAGATGGACATTTATCTTAGCAGTAGTTGGTGCAGACTACCCTGGTATGAAGCAGACTTTGGTTGGGGAAAGCCATTCTGGGTAAGCAACGTCAGCAAAACTTTTGAAATATTTTGTTTGATGGACACAAAAAATGGAGATGGAATAGAAGCATGGGTTAGTTTGAAGGAGAATGACATGGCTGAATTCGAGAAAGACCCTGAGATTTTGACCTTCTGTCCTCCACTGCAAAAGTAGATATTTTGATTCCCCGTTTTAGATAAAAAGGATCTACATTATGTATCTTTTCGACGATGTAATCTTTTTCCTTCGACTGTAACTTTTGAGCCGAGCTGGTTGAAGTCTAAACCATATAATGATATGAAGATGACAACCACCTGGCTAGTCCCGCAATAAGATTATGTTTCATTTTTTTCGTGTTTATTCATATGATGAAAATAAATTGAGCTTGTGTGCAAGGAATGCAGAGTAAGGCTGCATTCAATAAACCCTTATGGTCCGGCTCTTTTTCGGACCTTGCACGTAACGATAGCTTAGTGCATCGGGCTGCCCTTAATAACTAATTCAATTCCCATTTCATTGAACTATGAAAGAAGGCATCATGAAATGATGCAAGAAAGTCAGAGAAAGGTTTTAGCTTGCAAGGAACAGGTGATCTTGTCAGGTAAATTGTTAGGCTATGCTTTTCCTGACTTAAATTGTTTGCAGAGTAAGGTTTATCGGTTCCAGCCATTGACTACTATAAGGAAGAGTTCTCATGAGCTCCATTTTTTGGTCTATCCATTAAAACATTTGCAATCTTAATGAGTATGAAGTTCATGATCTGATATTTAAAACATCAACAAAGGAGTAAAAGTTCCAACTATTTTCCTGTTACACGGAATATGAATAGTCCATGATCTGATATTTAGAATATCATTTTACTCTCAAAATTGTTATTGGAGGAATCAGAAATGAAATTACATATACTATTATACAGATTGAATCAGCCCTCTCTTATTTGCTTTGGTGATGGATGCTCTAACCCGTCATATCCAAGGGGATGTGCCTTGGTGTATGCTATTCGCTGACGACATTGTCTTGATAGACGGGACGAGAGTCGGGGTTAATGAAAGGTTGGAAGTGTGGAGATGGACCCTCGAGTCAAAGGGTTTCAAACTAAGCAGGTCTAAGACTGAATACCTGGAGTGCAAGTTTAGCGCCGAGCGGAGCGAAGATGAAGCTGGAAGGGAAGTGAAGCTCGGTTCCCAGGTCATCGTCAAGAAGGACAGTTTCAGATATCTTGGATCGGTAATTCAGGGGGACGGAGAGATTGACGGGGATGTCACTCACCGTATAAGGGCCGGGTGATTGAAATGGAGGCTTGCTTCGGGAGTCCTGTGTGACAAGAAAGTGCCACAGAAACTCAAGGGGAGGTTTTATAGAGATTTGGTAAGACCAGCCATGCTATACGGAGCGGAGTGCTGGCCGGTGAAGAACTCCCATGTTCGGAGAATGAAGGTCGCAGAGATGAGGATGCTCAGTTGGATGTGCGGGCTCACTAGATTAGATAGGGTTAGGAATGAAGTTATTCAGGAGAAGGTGGGGGTGGCCCCAGTGGATGAGAAGCTGCGAGAAGCGAGATTTAGGTGGTTCGGGCATGTGCGGAGGAGAAGCCCCTGATGCCCCTGTGAGGAGTTGCGAGCGGCTGACGGTGGTTGGCGCGTGTCGCGGTAGAGGGAGGCCCAAGAGGTATTGGGTAGAGGTGATTAGGCAGGATATGGCTATCATGCGGATTTCCGAGGACATGGCCCTTGATAGGAACACCTGGAGGTCTAGTATCAGGATTGTAGGATAAGGACTTCTAGTATTACACGCTCTCCTTCCGCGGGGTGTGGGGTTCACCCATATAGGCTTGATATATTGTATGGCATACCATTTTCTTATTGTAAGGTTTTACTAATGCCCTATGTTTTGTTCCTGTGTATCCTGTCCTTTTATATACCAGGTTATTTTTTGTCTTTATTTACTCATATATTTAAGTGATTTACGCTAACATCACTAATGCTTGTCCTTTTTCCTTTGTTTTTGTTTTGTTTTTTTCTTTTCTTTTCTCTTCTTGTCTTTGCGCCGAGGGTCGATTGGAAACAGCCTCCCTGCTCTATCGGACAGGGGTAAGGCCTGCGTACATATTACCCTCCCCAGACCCCACCCTATGGGACTATACTGGGTAGTTGTTGTTGTTGTTGTAGTTAGCATTGTCGCCGCCTTGTTGTGCGGGAGCGGGGCAGCTACGACATAATTGACCCTTGAACCCGCAGAAAGGGTAAAAGATACTTTAACACTGAAATGGTCACCATAATTTTAATCTTCTGCAAAAAGTAATAATCTTTAACCATAGTCATAACAGATCTATTCATAGCTAACCGATCATTGGTCCCATCATTGGTGCATCAAATGATGAATATTCTTCCAAAGTTTGATGCACCAATGATGGGACCAAAAATCCATGTAGTTTCAAGAAAATTAATAAAACCATCAAATCCAACTCCAAACCATCTTCAAAGCTTCGAGTTATCTTTGTTTGATCAACTTGCTCCTGCAATACCATATCAAGATCATTCTCTACTATTCCAACAATGGACAAAACAAAGCTTCTAATAATTCTCAATTACTTACACAATTGGAGGAAACATTGGCTCACACTTTATCCAAGTTTTACCCACTAGCTGGAAGATTTGTCAAAGATCAAGAACATCTCTTTATTGATTGCAGTGACCAAGGTATTGAATATTTAGAAGCTAAATTTGATGGAGAACTAGCAGAGTTGCTACATCAAAGACTTGAGGTTGAGAATTTGGATCAACTTTTACCGCAAGAAGTTGGTCCAGCTGACTCTGCCACAAGCCCACAACTCCATTAGTGACTATCCAAACCACTTCATTTTATTGCGGAGGACTTTCTATTGGGATGTGCGTTTCACAAAGTTGGAGATACTTCCACAGTCCTTTCATTCATCAATGGAAGGGCCAAAGCAAACCAAGGAGAGAATATCAGTAAGGTATTGTGCCCAGGTTTTTCCGTTCCTTCATTGTTTCCACTTAAAAACTCTGTAATTCAGAACATCCCTGAACTTGCTGAATACATGGAAGTGAAAATCGTAACGAGAAGATTTCTTTTAGATGGGTCTGATATTGCTTGACTTAAAGACTTAGTCAAGCAAAGTGCAACTACCGACCAAGAAATCCAACCTACACGAGTGACATTAGCGACTGCTGTCATATGGAAGGCTTTAATCAGTGTGGCTCAAGCCAAACATGGTCAATTACGGCCTTCTTTATTAGTCATTGTTATTAACTTGCGGGGAAGAAGTGCAGTTGTTCCCATTTCTAAAAATGCTTTTGGTAACTCTTGGACTACAATCAATGCTCGCTTTACTCCAACAGGGAATATATTAGAATGGTTTCATTTGGTACCACTGCTGTCCGATGCAGTAAGAAACACTGCCAAGTTCATTAATAAAGCAAGTACTGATGACATTTCTTTCTTAGCAGTTACAAATTTTAAAGAGGAAAAAGAAGGATTTCTAAAAAACAGGGGCGTTGATGCATTTATATGTACCAGCTGGAGTAAGTTACCAACATATGACGCTGACTTTGGTTGGGGAAGGCCTTCATGGGTTAGCAGTGCACGTCGCTGCAGTGAAATGATCACTCTGTTGGATAGCAAATGTGGTGACGGAATTGAAGTATGGGTGTCTTTGAATGAGAAAGACATGTATGAACTTGAACGCGATAAAGACATTTGTACTTTTACTCCTTGTACTGAATCATCTGAAAACAGTGTACTTTGAAGGAATGGCACATTGTAGCAAGTTGTTGACTTTGTCATTTTTCCTTCCTTCGGATTAGAACTGATCAGGACAGGTAATGTCATTTTACATAAGAATGAAGGATACAGAGTTTTATTAAAAATACATTTACTGTGAATCATTGTTGCTTTGTTGACTTCTCTGAAAATGTTAGAACAGAGAAAAGTGTGATTTTGACCACTTTTGGTCTCGCCATGGCTGGAGTTTGATCCACTTTTATGGATTATAGGTTCTCTCGAAGTATATATACATACCACGTGCATATTTTGGAGATTGGAAATAATCGGTTATATTTCTTCCGTTTCAATTTATGTGAACTCATTTGACTGGACACGGAGTTTAAGAAAAGAGAGAAACTTTTGATCATGTGGTGTAAAATGAGGCACCTTTATTTTGTGTGGCTATAAATCATTCCATAGAGGTAAATTGTTTCCAAATAAGGAAAGAGGTT
This sequence comes from Nicotiana noctiflora, assembly GCA_032618575.1. Lineage (NCBI taxonomy): Eukaryota > Viridiplantae > Streptophyta > Magnoliopsida > Solanales > Solanaceae > Nicotiana > Nicotiana noctiflora. The sequence goes on from JASVEL010001466.1 coordinate 83,865, forward strand.
ATTCTTTTTGGCACTAACTAAAAAAAATAGGTTCACATAAATTGAAACGGAGGGAGTATATGAGAAAAGTCAACACAATATAATTAAAGCACCTCTATTTAATCTACTTTGTATGGATCACAATTCACAAGTTCTCTTGTAGGAAATTTACAAGCATTTTGAATTTTTTCGAGATTGGGGATGGAATTCCTTTATAACGAGCAAAGTCAAAACATGATAATTAAAGCACTTAAATTCCTTATGAAATTATGTCGTGTTCATTACAAACAGGGGGAATAAACTAATGCCAACTAGTACAAAAGCTGATGAAATGCAGAACATGTCTAGGGATGGGATTTGGCCTCTATAAGAGAACCTGTTGACTGACTTGAAATTCAGAAATCAACAAAACATAAAAGAAACTCTAGTCTAGAGATTTTGCTCCTTTTCATTTCTAGATATTTCCCTATAACGAAGTAGTGCTTTTTGTTTGTCTTTTGTTGTTGTGGATTTGAGGTTGTCAAGTCAATCCTTATGGCCAAGTTGGAGATTCAAATTCAGACAAGGAAAATGGTAATGCCCTCAACTCCTACCCCAGACCACCTTCGGTTCCTCAATCTTTCATTGTTTGATCAGCTGGTGCGTCGTATCTATGTACCAGTACTACTCCACTATTTGCCAAGCAGTGAATGGAACAGTGAAGGAGTTACTGATAAGCTGCAAAAATCATTGGCTGAGACCTTAGCCAAGTTTTACCCTCTAGCTGGAAGATTTAGAAAAGATGACCTCTCAATTCACTGCAATGATGAAGGTGTTGAGTATGTTGAAACCAAAGTCAATGCCGATCTTGCTGAGTTTCTCCAACAAGGACCCAAGAATATTGAGCTTTTGGATGATCTTCTTCCAAAAACTGATCTGTCATCAAGTCGATTACTTGGAATCCAAGTTAACATATTTAATTGTGGAGGACTAGTCATGGGAATACAAATTTCTCACATCGTAGCAGATGCTTTCACCTTAGCAACATTTGTCAAGGAATGGTCACACATTAGTCAAACAGGGAAGGCAACAGGCTGTCTCTCAAGTTTCGGCCACTTGCAACCGCTCTTTCCTACAAGAGTGTTATCAGTAACTCAGCCTTCACCACCTTCCAACAGAGGTGCTAAAATTGTCAGGGGAAGGTTTGTGTTTAATGCTTTGGCAATAGCAAAGCTGAAAGACAGAATCAATTCAACTGCTACCTTAAAGAAAACTACTCGAGTGGTGGTTGTTATGTCGTTAATATGGAAGGTTCTAGTGGGCATTTCCACAGCCAAACATGGACATTCAAGGGACTCTACTTTATTTTTTCCCATAAATTTAAGGGGAAAATCAAATTTACCATCTTCAGAACATGTTCTAGGGAATTTCTTGATGTCTGGAACAGCTACTCTCGAGGCAAACAAATCAAGAACAGAGTTGAATGATTTTGTTGACTTGGTAGGAAATGCATTAAGGGACACATCTGTAGGCGTTGGTAAGGCAGGCATCGATGATATTACCTCTATGGTTGTTAAAAATAACACAGAATTTTTAAACAAGTTTGGTCAGAGAGACAAGATGGACATTTATGCTATCACTAGTTGGTGCAGATTCCCCTGGTATGAAGCCGACTTTGGCTGGGAAAAGCCATTTTGGGTGAGTTCTGTGGGCAGATCTATGGAAGTAATTAGTCTGTTTGACACAAAAGATGGTGATGGAATAGAAGCATGGTTAGGTTTGAATGAGAATGATATGGCTGAATTCGAGAGAGACCCTGACATTTTGACATATTGTCCTCAATTTCAGAAGTAACATTTGATTCCTCAAATAGGATAAAATAAAACTACATTTTATCATGTTAACTTATGGTATATCTCTTTAGTGTAAATGACTTGGTTTGATGACAGCTTAAGATTTCTTGATGTGAAAGGATTAGACTACTTCCAATTTGTGGCATCCAATTCTAACCAATGACCAACTTTTGAAGAAAGTCCCCTTTGTGTCTCATTTCTTTTTCCTTATTCTGTCTTTTCTTCTAGCTAGTCATATGTCCCTCTGCCACATATATGGATGATGAATTCTTGGCCAAAAAAAGTGCTCTTTAAATTGAAAATGAAACAATTTTCCATAGAAGCCTATGTAAGAACACCTTTTAATTTTCAAAATACACATATACTGCTGCATCATCCTTGGGCAACTTTAAGGTTCGGCCAAAAACACCCACTTCTTATCAGTAAAAGTAATCAAACCAACATCCATCATGTTTAAATTGCCAACAATGACTCTCAGTAACATCAAATTGCTACTAAGCGTTTTTTTTAGCACGAGTTCAAATACATTATCCAATGCAAGAAATACATATTATTTCACTGTTGTTTTCCTCCTTTTCACTAACCCTTGACATGGAACCAAGGACAAAGTGAATCGCGCTACTTTCTTATCAACACTAATATACATTTAAGGACAAGAAGAATGTTCGTATACACCAAGAAACCACTATTCCATCACAAGTAGCAATAAAACTATGACTAAGATATGAATTATTTTTCATGGTACCCCGAGTTTGCATCCAGGTGACTGCTATGTCTCCAACAAGTTGTTCACCAACAAGAACATCCCATCAGTTCCCAAGCCTAGAAACATTAATATGTTTATGAATTCTATGTAGTAGAAATATTCTCCACGTTTGGTTTACCATTTGTTGTGCTGGTGCTGGTGCTGGTTGCAGGGCGAATAAGGTCCAACCCATACACATGGCCCATTTTAGCGCGTTTTGTTTCAAGATATCTCTTGTTTTCTTTTGTAATGGGACACAGAAGTGGGACTCTACCAGAAATTGCCAAACCATAACCCTTAAGCCCTCTATATTTTGCAGGATTGTTTGTCATCAACCTCATAGTTCGAACACCAAGATCCCTCAACATCTGCACAAGGATACAAGTTTAGATTTGCTATACGATACATTAGATTTGCACACAATTTACGGCATAATTCAGAAAGAGCTCATATGTACACCAGAAAAGTTTTACAGAAAGTAAAGTACCTGCGCACCAATCCCATACTCTCTTGAATCAACGGGCAAACCAAGCTCTTCATTCGCTTCAACAGTATCACGCCCAGCATCTTGTAAATTATAAGCACGAAGTTTGTGACCCAAACCAATTCCTCTACCCTCATGACCACGGAGGTAAACCAAAACCCCCTTGCCAGCAGCCTCAATTTGTTGCATTGCAAGCGCCAGCTGGTTCCCACAGTCACATCTGGCTGAACCGAATATATCTCCTGTGAGGCACTCCGAGTGTACCCGGACAAGAATATCTTGGCCATCTCCAATATCTCCCTGTTCATTACACAAACTCGTCCAAAATCAGTCCCAGAAGTGAAGTTAACTTTGCCAATTCAATATTACCATAGTTTGCATTAATTTAAATTTGCTACAAGGATGCCTAACTATAAGATGGTGTAAGATACAATACCAGACGTGCTCTTCCCCTTCACAATTAAGAAAAAGATGGAACCTCATGTTTCTACTAGATATAACTAGTTTTGTGATTGCTGCTGAAGATAGATGAGAGACTATCCCAAAGGTGCTCACCTTAACCATAGCAATGTGCTCAATTCCATCTATTATTGACTTGAAGCAATGGGCAGTGAATGGGCCCCACATAGTAGGTAATCTTGCCGCAGAAGCATGCTCTACCAACTGATCTCTTTTCCTCCTATATCTGTAAGGAAGTTCTTGTCAGATGATATACAAAAATTTAATGTAGTAGAAACAAGTGGAAGAGGGGCTAAAAGTATGCTTGCTTTCAAGCAAATTGGTTTGCCGGAAAAAGCAAGGATAAGGAAAGTCATGTCTAGCCAATTTTAAGATATTAGTGCAGCTAAAGCCTAAATGCATACCAAAAGAAAAGTAGACTTCTTATTCAACATAGGAAACTATTGACTTAAAGGGGACCTGATTGATGTAAAAGTGGGAAAAAGGAACATTCTTAGAAGCTAAGTTGCTCGGACACGGGTTCGGGTATTCGACACGGGTGCGGATCTATAGGCCAGATCCTTCGAGGTGTAAATTCTAAGATTCGGGGATACGGATCCTAGTGTGGATACGGGTGCGGGGATCCGGCTAAAATTAGTTCAAAAATATAAAAATATCTCTAAATTTGTAAGAAATTTAGTGGAATACTTAGCATAGCTTGTAAAGTGTGTATTTCTTTTTTATTCTCAAGTTGTAAATAAGTAATGGATTGATATCGTAGATAAGGTATGTTATTTTCTTCAAATTTTATCCTAGTTTTGGTTCTGATTTCGGGAATCAAATTGTATCTTGTATCGAATTTTTCCATCCGTTGTGGTCAAAGTACCCAAAAGTGTTTGACCATATCCGTTACGGATCCCATACCCACACCCATACTAGTGTCGTGTCGACACGGGTGCGACACCTAAACTGAAGTGTCGGAGCAACTTAGCTTAGAAGTGGTTTAGCTAAAAACATAATGTGCATTCACAATTTGGAAGCTATTACAACTTGGTGCTCCTGGCTATCAAAATAGAACTTTAACACAACTCTTGGTTTCTCTTAAGGTATAAGGGGCAAGCACTTTTGCATAATATCTTATGCAGTTAGGATGAAAGAAAGACGAAGCTAAAAAGAAAATAGATCCAGAATAAACATAAAAAGATGCTTCTCACTTCAGAACCATCAGAAGTATCTAGTCATCACGTTACAGAAGGACAAAACAATAAAGGACCAAGGAATTATTCAGTAACAACAATTCCTAATGAAATCAGAAGGAGATCTGTGAACTACCTGATTAAATCAGCAACTGATATGATCTTCAAGTTATGTTCTTTTGCAAATTGACGAAGCTTAGGCAATCTGGCCATGGAACCATCTTCATCCACAATCTCACATATTACTCCAACGGGGTCTAAGCCAGCTAACATGGCAAGATCCACAGAAGCTTCAGTATGTCCAGCTCGTTTTAGAACCCCACCTGGCCTGTATTTCAAAGGAAAAATATGACCTGGTCGGTTGAAATCCTCAGGCTTCGAATCTCCGGACGCAAGTGCCAGTACTGTCGTTGCTCTATCTTGAGCAGACACCCCTGTAGTTGTTCCATGTTTTGCATCCTGTGTGATTGTTTTACCATTCAATGCTCCATAAGTATCAATTTAAGAGGATACTACTAGACTAGGATGCTGAAAGGGCAACCAGCAGCAAGAGGAAGCACACAAAAGGAATAATTCTCAAGAAAATCTTTTGACCACAATCCCAGTAAGAAATTAAATGCAGTAAATGTTTTTCAAAAAACGAGCCGTAAGTATATTGGTTGACATTTTTACCATCAACAAATGTAGAAGCAAAACAGAGATGACAAAGATAGTTGTACTCCATACAGCTGCAAGAATTGCAAGACTAGATCATTAAGATATCCCCTGGGGAAACACAGTATTCCGGCATTGACTGGGAGTTAAAGTTACAGCATTTAGGAAAGTGGTAAGCAAAGAAGACATGATTGCATAAACAAGTTAAATGTAAATTTTAGAATTTCTGTTCTCCTCATCTCTCAAAACAGAACAATCCACTGTGATTCATTTGATATGTTAAAATTGGGAACACTTTGGACATATTTACTTTTTCATTTTCTGAATTCACGAAGTCAGCTTGAGGTCACCACGAATACTTGCTAATGAGGTGCTAATTACATATCTTATGTATCCCAGCAATTATGGTGTTGCATTAAGGTAGTCTCTTTTTATCTACAGGCACCCCGCAAAATAGTACTAAGCATTTTTTTAACTCTTGTAACGATTAAGTAGCATAACATTCTTTGGGTCGTAAGGTTAAGATATCAAACAAATTAGATACTTCTGAATGTATCACTAATCCAGATTCTGAAATGAGAACTAGCCTGCCAATAAGTAAATGCCTTTGCCCCCTCTTCCTCCTCCAACAAAGAGACAAGTATATGTGAGTAGTTTAGTTAATACATACCACTGAGACTGTAAATGCTGTACAAAGTTTCTCCTCATTCTTTTTATCGTTTACCATCAACGGAAGTTGTAACCTCTCCAAGTCTTCTTCCAACATGCTCACACAAACTATCCCTGTTCCATGCCTCACAAAGAAAGCCATAGCTTCTGGTGTAGCTTTGGATGCAGCCATTACCAAATCCCCTTCATTTTCTCTGTCTTCATCATCTACAACTAGCACCATCTGCAAAATGGATTGACTTAGTTTACACAACATGAGAGACGAGCATTTGATGAATTTTAAGAACCATCTTTTTTCTTTTTGTAAGTTTAAGAACCTACTTTTCCTTGGCGAACGTCTTCGATTGCCTCGGGAACAGATGAGAAACCTTGTGTCGGCCGATCCAAATCGAATTCATCATTATCTAAAGGAAAGCCACTTGTTGTGGGAACAACATCTGCTGCTAGAGTTCCAAAGGCTACAGCATCAGGTTGAGTCTCAGTTCCAGTAAAGAGACTACTGAACAGTGAACTTTCACCCTTGGATTGAGAACAGGCTTCTCCTTCACCCGATAAAAATGCAGATTTAATCTTAAAATCATTCTTGATAGTACAGTGTGCTCTAGCATTAAGCCGTATGAATGACTCTGAAGAGACCCCATTAACAGAATATACATCTCCAGAGTGCAGTCCATTGAACAACTTGAAGTTCTTTAATGCTCTACAACAAAAGTGAGCAAATCAGGTAGACGAAAAATCGATATCTAAAGGGTGAATGTAGAATGCTCAACCACATTAAAGATTTGAACATTATAAACTAAGCTGATGCTAATAACTGGTCTTAGCAAGTTTTTGTGTCACTAAATATACTACACGTGAACAAATTTACATATTCATTTTCCTGCTTAGTATCTTCAAAATCTATTTACTTAAAGTGGGATCAGAAAGAAACTCAGCCTTTTTTTTCTAAACAGAAGACTTCATCGATATTCACCAATTCGTCTCAGTACATTAAGTTTTATGATACCAGTACGCATTAAATCTCCCAAAAAATCTAACAATTGTCTATGCAAAAGCGAACTCCTAGCACGCAACCGTGGACCTTCAAGAGCTCTGTTACTTTTTTCTCCCCATATAAGCCCAAAAACGTAAAAGCATATAAAAACTTAATAAACCCCTTTTCTTGCAGGAAAATTTTAAATCTTGCTCCTGGTGCTACTGTTACGCCTCAATCCTTACTAAACAAAAGGGCATCAAAAGATTCCATGACCAAGGCAAATATAAGGAGTCTTAAAAAGCAGTAAAAGATGCAGATGACTCTCTAAGTAGAACAAAACAACACCATAACTTGCACGAACAAAAGTTGTTGAATTACAGTGTATTCACATAATAAGAACAAAATCCTCAAACTGATCCAAATTAAACATGCCCAAAAAAAAATGAATGAATCCGGTAGAAGGACTACAAAACCCCCCAAAATCAAATTAGAAATACAGCTCAATTGCTAAAACACAATTCTCAAAGAAAAACTTACTCTGAGCGAGATAAACATGTTGAAGAGAGAGAAATGTTGATGGAAGCCATTAATGTTGTTTGAACGACAACAAGAAGATTGCTGAAAGGTTTAGGAAATAGGTTGGTTGGCACAATTTGAATGCTAAAGGTACTTTGCTGGTAATGTCCTATTTCTCACTGACCAATAGGAATCTATATATAGCTGACCAATACTTTATAATTATTACGTATGTAGTGAATATTACTTTAATATAAATTGGAATTGAATACTACCGAATATATTATTGTATGAATATATACTTAGTATTAAATACTACAATTAAAAATTAGGCATGTGGATGAATGAGTTTGCATATCAAATATTTGAATTATATTAGAAGTGATTATTATTACTTAAAGCGAAGAAATAATTATGAAGAAAATTGAAATGAGAAATTTAGAAAAGTTTGTGCAACGCACTATATTTGGAGGGACGATGACAATATTTCCATCTATCATTTGTATGGATATTTATAATGTTTTTTTGATAATATTAGAGGAACAAATATATTTGTGCTACTTTATAGAAATATGATTTTATTTTCTGGATATTACTACACAAACATTACCAAAATTTGAGATCAAGGGCAACAAATAAATTAGGAAGTTCTAGTCAGTAGACAATAAATATGTCTACACTAATTTTATTTAATCAAAAAATTGATCCCTACATCTACATGCATGCTAAATGTTTACTAATTACAACAAGTTAGGAACACCTACTGATGTGCTACACTAATATACAATAGAATATTGGCAATTTGTTATTTTTGTTGTATAACTTTTGAATATACGTGATTAGTATATAGTAAATGGTACCTCTATATGTTTAATTATTATTATTTTATCTATTATTTGGATTTTTTGCAAAAAAAATAATATCTCAGGTTTGAGCATTGGATATACAATTATTATTTTTACGAAATATTTTACCTTTAAGCTGGGATTTTTTTATGCAAATTTTAACTTAGTCAAATCTTAATACTAATAACGAAAACCATAACGATAATATAAAAGGATAATTAAACCAAATTGAAGGAGAAAACAAGAACAATTTGATTTGAGTTGTGAAGGAAGGAAGAGGAATGGGCAGAAGCTATGGCCCAATCATACTTGTCTGTTATTAATTACACATATAACCTATTTGTGGTTCTTACCGATTCCTATGCCAAACTGTGGGTTGGCGACTGGCTGGCTGTTATATTCTGCTGGACCAATCCAATTGCAATAAATAAATATATAAATAAATAAATAAATACACGATTCAGATTCAATCCCTGAACCCAGCTTCACTTTTGAACCAATTTCCAATTCCAATTTTGGCTGCTGGTCAACGTGTGGCCCACTTGCGTCTTCTTTTACTCGTTTTCATTTCGCTCATCCCATTCTATTAGTACATTGTACTCAATCTTTTTTCATTTAAATGAGATATTTTGACTAAGAAGATATTTGAATTGGCTTAATTAACTTTTAAGCTTTTTTTTAATTTATTTGGGCATTTGATAAAAGGTCTAACAAATCAAAACTAATAAGTTGGACTACCGCAACTTAGTATTTTTTAGCTTAAAATTCATTTTATTTTGATCAATAATTTTACCTTTTTATCCCTTATAATATTTTTTAATTCCAACAATACCCAACAACTTATTACTTTTTAGCTTAAAATTCATTTTACTTTGACCAATAATTTTACCTTTTTATCCTTATAACATTTCTTAATTCCAACAATACCCCTTACTAACAAAATTCCTAAAACCGTAGTCTTCTTTTCTTCTTCTCTGCTACAGTGCTACTTCTATTTGGTTTCCTCTTTCTTTCCGTAATCTCTGCATCGCTTCATCTGTCTTTTTTTTTTTTTTTTGAGATTTTTGTGGCATTAATTTCTTCTCATGATTTGAACTTTGTGAAGTATCAAGAGTTGCTGAATAATTCAAGAAATTGAAATGGGTATTTTGTAGAAGCTTGTATGCATAATTAAGCTCAGATAGTAAAAAATCTAATGAATGTAGATTCTTTCATTTTTGGAAGTGAAACTTTTTGGAAAGCCATCGGTTAATGCACTATTGTGTATATGAAATATTGGTTAGCATTAACACATATACATACTAATAGCATAAATCATGTAATGGTTTGAGCAACTTTGTTTATAAATTAGTTTGATTTTTAAAACCAAATAACAGCTACAACATAACCACTTCAAATAGATAATCTATATTTATTGGTAAAATGACTTTCTTGCAATTAATGTAGAACTGAATGTGAATTGAGGCCTCATTTGTTTTTTTAAGATTAAGACGTCTGAATCTGAATACATATCTGAATATCAATATGTGTATTAAGATTGAGATATTTGAATCTGAATACACATCTGAATATATTAAAATGTGTATTAAGATTTGAATAGAAATAATTAAGACTGTTTGATTTTTAACATCTGAATGTATAAAATTTATCTTTATTTGAAAATTAATAAACATAAGATTTAAATGAAATACTAACTAATCTATTATTCTATCAATAAAATATAGTAATTTTTTTTTAAAATATGATAGTTGTTGGTGGTGATGGCTAATGTGTGAATGCCGACTAGAGGCGGTGGTTGGTGGTAGTTTTGGTTGATGATGGTGGTTCATGCTAGTAGTTAGTAGTGATTAGTAGTGGTGGCGATTATGATTGAGGATGGTGGTGGTGGGTGGTGATAGTTAATAATATCGGGTGGTGATAGTAGTTGTGATTGAGGAAGGTGGTAGGTGGGTGGTGGTAGGTTATAATAATGGGCAGTGCCAATTGTGCTTGTTGATGGTGATGGGGTAGTCAGTTGTGATAGTTGATGCGGATGAGTGTTAATTGCGGGTAAGAACGATGGTGGTCGGAGTGGTGGGGATAGTAGGTGGTGATGGTCGATAATGGAGGCTATGATTAAGGATGATGGTGGCGTGGTTGTGGTGGAGGTGGTGGTCGTGTTGGGGGATGTGTGTGGTGGTAGTTGATAATGGTAGGCGGTGATAGCAGTTAATAATGAAAATGTAATAGAATCTTAATGAAATTAAGTCTCTGGTATAGATCTTAATCATACAAACCTATTCAGACCCATTAAGTGGCTGTGAAGTAAAAAAAAATACACTTAATAATTAAGCTCTGAATAATTAAGATTGAGACTTTCAACACAAACGCACTTAATGTCTGAGATCTGAATGATTAAGATTCAGACCTCCATTGAGTGCAAACAAATGAGGCCTGAATATAGTGTAATTTATTTGTATATGAGTAAATTTGAATTAGAAATCTTGAATAATCAGTTCCTCTATAGTAACCAACAATTTTAAGGATATTTTAGTCATTTTAATTAAAAAAAGATGCTTTTCAGTTTTTTACTAAACACCTCAATAATTTTTTTCCAGCTCCAGCACATCTATCCAAACACTAACTGTTTATCTATAAATTAGGCTCCAGTATTAAAAATAGCTTTTAAGCACTTGGTGCTTAAAAGCTACTTAAGTTCGGCCAATCCAAACTGACTCTAAGTACGAAATTTTAAAAAAAAAAATTAAGACTTGTGGTCTAAGAGTTTAAGGGGTAAAAACTTTGTGAGGTCATTACATATGTGTACCTATAAAATTTTATTAATAATAAAGAGTTTAAAGTTGTATTATTTTTAATTGTAGAAATGTGACATTCTTTTTGGAACAAACTAATATGGAGTAGTGTGTCATCTAAATTGAAATAGAGGGAGTATTTTTTAAAGAAATTTTTGAACATTCACTAAGTGTAATAAAGGAGATTTTTAATTGGCAAAATACATTAATGACTCTTTTAAGTTGTCCTCAACTATCAAGTAAACGCGTTAACTGAGCTCATTTTCGGTTAGACATATGTACTTGGTAAAACTATGCCTAGCAGATATCTTACAATGACATGACAAATCATGTGTGGTTCACCCAAATTTGAGTCATGAACTTATTAGGTTTTTTATTCTCTCAAGTTTTCTAGATTAAATTTAATTGTTATGTGGGTGCCACTATATTTTTTATTTTTCAAATGTTATTTTCACTTTCTTCGCAAAAAATTCATCTCCCCATAATTTTATGTGGATCCCACTACCATTTTAAATTTTCCCACATTAAATCCGTTTTGTTCCCAATAATTCTATCTCCCAAGTCCGCACCAACCTTTCTTAACCTATGGGCACTCCAACCTTTATCTATTATTGGTCCCAAAAAGGAAATTTTCTCATTTTAGCGATAACTTATTATTCTAATCATTCTCTTATTTTTTTTCTTCCCAAAATAGAATATTTTTTAATATTCTTTTCTCTCTTCTAATCCAAGTGCTCAAATGTTTTAAAGTGGTCAACAATAAGATTCTCTATCAACGAATCATATAGCTCCATTTTAACTTCAATGACGAAATAACCATTATAAGTCCAAGCACACATGTCGTCCAGCTATGTGTTAACTCCCTCTTATAAGATAGTAGAATTATCTTTCATTTTATTTTATTTTTTATTTTCATTAAACAAATTTCATCTTTTATTTTCATTAATTTGTAATTTCTAATATAAAAAATTCATAAAATTTTAAACAACATAATTTATGAGCAATTATTATAGATTAACTAATAATTCAAATAAAAATAAAATCATTGCGATGCAAGATTAATTAAATATGTATTACTTCACGATAAAATTTATTCGAAATACTACATAAATATTTACCTTCAACCTCTAGCATTCTCCCACAAATGTTCTATTAATGCATTACAAAGTGTAAAATGACCATATTTGTCCTTAATTCTTCTATTATGCTATTTACTGTAGTTTTAATTTATATGTATTTTTAATTTCACATATTTCCAATTTTAATGTATTTTCATTTAATATATTTTTAATTTTTACTTTTTAATCTTAGCAACATCTAATATTTATATTCGCACCTTTCAATTTTAGCAACATCTAATATATTATTGAACCATTCATTTTTTGAGATTATTATATAGTTTTTATACAATTATAATTTATAATAAAATTAACTTATAATTTTACATTTAAGTAACAAAAAAATTAATTTATCAAAGTTATACGCCAAAGGTAAGATATAAAATTAATATTACAAAAATATTACGTACTCCCCCGGTTCACAATAAGTGATCAATTTGCCTTTGGCATACCCATTAAGAATACTAAATTCTATACAAAAATATCTAATATGACTAAACTACCCTTAATTAAATATTTAATGTGAGGAGTAAGAAAACTTTATAGGGATATGTACATAGGGTAATTTTGTAAAAACAATTTGATTATATAAATGAACATTTATCTTGGACCAAAATAAAAAAGCAAATTGGCCACTTATTATGGAACCCAGAGAGTAATCAATAACAGCCATCACACCATAACAATTTCATTGACCATGATAAAAATTCAATATTTTCAATAATTGACCTTCTCCAATTCTTTTTTGCGGCTACAATTTGAAATCTTCGATGTTCCAATTAAAATTTCTTTTAGCAATTGATAGTGAAGATCCGCTGGTTCTGCTCGGTGTTGATGGCAGCAACATGGTAAGAAGTGAAACACAACAATGTCATCCACAGTGGCCATTAAAAAAAGCACTGTCAAAATTATGTGAACACCTGATTTAACCTACCAACAAGGAAAATATTTTGGACTAAAAAATTATAGATTTTGTTACATGTGGTAGGTAGAGAAGATGAACGAAAAAGGGGACGGGATGAAGAATAGGAGAGGGGTCATCGGAGAAGAAGATTGGAGAGTAGGATGGTTACGAGGAGAAAGAACTAGGGATAGTGTAGTGGTGGTGGCTGAATTGTAATTTACTAGTTTATTAGGGTTTTTGTTGTTTATTAACTTTATTCCTATTGTTTAGCCACGTCTCAAATACTTATTGGTTTTTAAAATTGTTTTCTAATGTATATCACATGCGATATGGGTCAGGTCGGGTATTTGATACACTTATAGTTAAGGACAACTTAATACGTCTTTTGGTTGCCTCGTTATAAACTTTGCAAGAAAAATTCAGTTGGATAAAACCTTGTAAGGAAAAAGGAGTACAACGTGTATTAACTCCCATGATGAGAGCATCACTTCACATATTTGAGCCTTCGCATTCCAATCATGTGCATCAACTTAAAAAGATTGCTGGTAGAGATTTGATAAATAAATTGGCCATATTAACTAGAATGAATATGTTGCACCTTGAAATCATTCCCGATAGAGATGAATTGTGCTAATATGATTTTGTTGGAATCGTCATTTCAATATCATCACATAGGGGCAAAAACTTTTGCTACCATATTATCATGCGTATTATTTTAGCAGGATACATTTGTGCACAAATTGCGCTGAGTATGTGGTACTTCAAGATCGAGAACTGTATATGTTTTAAGCAATTTAAATCATTTAAGGATTGTTATATAAGTTAAGTCATATAGTAGACTTTAAATCAAGTTTTCATGTCATGCTAGATAAACAAGATATCGAAAACTAATTGCACATATCATTGATTTTATTCTTTCAAGTGATTGAACTGCATGTCCAAAACATGTCTTTTATATGAAACCAATTCTATTCGAATTGTGTCTCCTCTATCTCGCCAATATTTTTGTGTTTGTATTCGACAGACTTAAGATCCTCGTCTATACTTAGCAGTATGATAGATGTCGTCAATGAACATTTTATACCGGTTCCAATATTTTTTCAGACATAACATAAAGATCTCTTTATTTATATTTTCAAGTACTTGAACCTCTCCTGAGATTTTATGAAGTATTATGTCGTGTGATCTTCTATATCACTTGTCTCCTTATTTTTGTCATCTTGATCATTTGCCCATCTTCTTTATCAAGAATTTTACTTGAAACCGATTTGTCTATATGCTTTAAGTGTACCATACACTTTGTCCTTCTAGGACTTATTCTAATAGGAGCATTTGCAGTGAGAATATAGTTACTTTTTTTGGGTCAGAAAATGCGTATGGCATGCTTTGCAATATATTAAAAATGAATTACCCTTTTATGAACTTCAAGTTCATATTATTTTATTCGATGATCTAGATGTACACATAATAATTTATTTCACGTAATATTTTCTCAAATGTTTATCATGTCTTTCCCTCATGTTGGAAAAACTAACTTGCTTCCTCAACTTTGAAAATCCATCCTTGTGCGTTATGGTGTTAACCAAAATATACACCGCACATCAATAATAATAAGAAGAAATTATTTGGTTCCTGACCCTGAACCACTTGTGAGGGGCAAAATAATATACTTTTGTATATAATATATATCAAACTGATATAGATAACTTTATTCTCATAAGTAATAATTTAGATATTATGTTGAGTCACTCAATAAATTATTTTGATAAATCAACTGCGATGTAAACCATCTTATCAAGATGAATTGTCTTGAATAGAAATATGAAAATTATGCTCGAAATTAAATTATTGAGCAAGTTACCTCACAAACAACATGTTGCGGGTTAATAATAATCGCACATGTAACCATATTATAGATGCATCTTATATGGTATACATTGCAGGTGAATAAGCCCATATTCACCTTTGATATTTCCAGCGTTCATGAGATTCAATCCCAATTTTAGTTGGTTTATTAATTCATAAGAACAAGCAACGCAAGAAAATTCGTAAAGAACTTTCTAGTTCTTTAATATTTACCCATGTGAATTCTCTTTTATTTTTCTTCACACATCATACATAAATTAACATAGCTAAATCAATTATGTCAACTGAATAAATTATCAATATTGATAAATTTCAAGTTTTACACCATGGCGTGTGCAATTATCAATAAGCTCTAAGTTTATTATGATGTGAATTGTTATATCAATAAACATCCACTTTATTGTGGTATTCTTTTATTTTTGTAGTATAAATTTAAGAATAAAATGAATAATTTTTCACATACATATTACCCCTCTACAAGTTGTAGTAATAGAAAATATTAAATCTTTCTTTTATTTATAGTCTCAATAAAATCAACCGCTTTCGCGAATATCTTAGAAACTCAATTAAGTTTCTTTGAGACTTATTACAACATAATGCCTTATTGACAATCAATTTTATTCCTCCAAAATAGTAATAATTGGCTTTTCCACAGCTCTCAATTAATTTGGTACTACCACATTTTCATCAACATCCAGATAATGAATATCTCTTTTAAAGAGAATTATACCATTATGGTCATGGTTAGAATTCCATACAAGATTTATTCCTTGCATTACTGCTGCTCTTTAATAACCACATCGCTAAAATATTTTGGCGTACACTAGGTATGTGATCAATGTCCATTCATGCCATAGTAATGATATTATTTTCTTATTTTTGCTCAAACTTCATTCTAGAAGTGAGTGTGGTATATTCACTATCAGTAGCATGTTCATATTCTTCCAAGAATGGATATGTATTCATAAATCACATGTTGTTACATTCACATCATGAGTGGACCATAATCATCTATACATGCTTTACGAAATCTCATGTCAAATCAATGACGAATATTACTTTCACAAATTAGAGGATTATTTTGAGAATCCTTATTGTTCTCATTATCACAATGACGACAATTGTAATTTCGTCTATTGCCACGTCTACATCCATTGATACATTTATAGTACTAATTTTGTCTTCTTTCATTCGTATTACATAATGCTATCACATTCTCTCTAGGGAATGAGAATGGAGCAAATTCAATAGGACGGATTTTCACTTTTTGTGCTCACAATCATACATAAATTTGATCATGGCAAGACATAGAAATTTTATCACATTGGGTAGTTATAGTTTCTTTCAAACACCATTAGAGTCACAATTAAAATTTATCATCGTTGCTTGCATTTAAAATCAAATTATAAAATGTCAAGATTTTAAAAGAGAAAAATAAAGTAAAATACTTACCTTAAATCCAGAATTTAATCATGAAGGAAGTTCATGGAATAATTGACAATCAGTATGCTCAATCACAAAGCTTCTACTCAATTGGATAGAGTCTCATGTTGATAACGTATTATGAAATAATAAAAGATTAAGAATAGTATTGCAGAGAAAAGCAGGGGGAGAATTCTTATTATTTTGGGATCAAGTACAATAAAATAGAACCTCTTTATTTATAGAGGAAAAATGACTTCGCCATCAAGTAACAAACCTTAAAATTTCTCTAGAATATATGCATTCACCATAAATAATTTTTTTTTATAACAAAACCTTGTAAAGATCTTTATTATATAAAAATAAATGATGAAACAGTGTATTCTACAACAAGTTAAAATTATAACCTTTAATCATAAAAAATGGTTGAGCAACATGTTTGATGTGATAATTTTATTTTGTATTTCATACGACTTACACTAATTGTATGAGATAATTTTTTATTTCACAGTTTTATGGACGTAAAATTTTGTGGATCTAAAAGTGTAAGATTGAAGTCCATAATTTTGTAAGACAAAAAAAAGGCTCATACAACTAGTGTCAATTATACGAGACACTAAATAAAACTTCTCTATGTGATAGGATTTAACAAGACGTTAAAAAAAAACAAAAGCATTTTTTAAAACGAAGGCAAGACGCATAAGTTACTAGGATTTATATAAGACCTTTCAAGTGGATGTTGTGGCAAATTGGTAAAAGGAAGTAGGTGAAGGTAGATGATCTGGTCCATGTTAACGTGATAGCTAGCTGTATATGTGTCGCAATCCATTAAAAACTATAGTAGAGTAGTCAGTTTGGCAAAGATGACAGAACCACATGTAAAACGAAATGTCAATATAAAATTCATTGAAGAAATAAACTCAGGCTCCCCCCCCCCCCCCAAAGTAACAGATAAGGTAGAGGAACAAAACTTAGGATTCTTGTTTATGGTTCTCACCAATGAAACCTTTGCTACTACTAAAAGAATATGAATTAGCTATACACAAATTCTATAGTTAAAGAATCAAATTTGTTGCGAACATGTGCGTATGCAGAATTTTTTCTAAGTGATATTGTATTTATATAAAAATTAAATAACTATTATAATATTATTTTTCTACAAGTTAAAAGGTTGACCCCAATATTTTAGTTGAATGTTATTGCATTCAATTTCCTTAGCCTCACATTTTTAACAAGAACAAGAATGCCCTCTCAAATATGTTCAAAAAATAAGATGTCCGAGTCCATCCTCCAACATACGACCTTTACAATATGAGCAAGACCAGTGAATCATGAAATATTCTTTGTCAAAAAGCGGCATCATTACTATTTATATTGCTCCGTTTTTGCAAAAATATTAGTATAAATTATTTGAATGAATGAGTATTTTTTTTTATGATATAAAAAGTATTTTTTATTTTAATAAAAAAGGTACTTTCTTTTTATGATTAATTTTTTTTTATTTCAACAAAATGATGTAGTAAAAAGTATCTTCTTTCATTTCAATAAAAAGAATATTTTATATGATGTAGAAAAAGTATTTTATTTCATTTCAACAAGAAGAATGTTTTCTTTTCATGATGTAGATTTTTTTTTTCATTTTAAAAAAATGAGTATTTTTTTTTAGTGTAGAAAAAATATTTTCTTTTATTTCAATAAAATTTATACTTTATTTTTATGTTGTAGAAAGAGTACTTTCTTTTTCAACCAAATAAAATATTTTCTTTTTAGTTATGGAGCACAATTTCAATGTTTTTGTGTAAAAAAATAAAGCAGTGCATTAATTCCTTTTGGATTTGTGTAAATTTTTAGAAGAATAATTAAGTTTTTAAAGAAAATAGAGTCCTAAAAATATTGAGTATTTGGGGGGGGGGGAGAGGGGAGAGGGGTGGAGCAAGGAAACATGTGGACTTGGGGGAAGGGGGTAAGCAGAGTAGCATAAAAAAAATATTTTCTACTATCTAACTAAATACTAGAAATATTATCCAAAAAAGTTTTTAATTCACCAACCAAACAATAAAAAATTAGTGATAAAATCACTTATTTTTTATATAAAATAAAAAATAAAAAATATTTTCCTTCGTACCAAACACACCCTAAATGTCGCAACTTTAGACCTCTTTATGTTGGGAAGCACTTGACGCCTCTAGCGACGCCTCCTCTTGGGGGCATCCTTTACCATTCTGCTCATGTGTTTCCTTCAATATTTTTTGTTGTAATTAAGACGTGCATTGTGCAAGGTAGCAAAAAGAAGGGAGAAAAAAAAAGATAGATGAAAATTGAGATCTCTCCACTCTTAATTTAAAAAATGAGAATTAAAAAAATTCTTAATAGAACATGAAGCCATATACAATATGAATACAAATTAATTATAATTCGTTTTGTGCCAAATCTCGAGTAATTACAAAAAGAAGAGTGGAAGTCATAAGGGTAAAGAACAATGAATAGACTTGTCTTTCAGGGGTAAAGGACTATGGTCCAATCATGCATGTCTTGTCTTGGCATATCGCAACTTAGGATGGTAGAGAATTATAGATAGACTTTGGATAAGTACTGAACTTATTGAAACACGTACATAGGGGAACTTCTCAAAAATTACAGTTATGGTACATAAACTTGCTTCAATGGCATATCTAACTAGCCTATCCGCAACCATATTTTGCTCCCGATATGCGTGTTTGATGGGCGGGTTACCCAGCTGGTGGATCACTGATCTGCAGTCATTTAGGCTTTGCAAGGTATAAATATTCATTGGCGTGATGTAGTATGTTGTTGAAACTGACAAGCTCTCGTTTTTGCTCAAAAATATTACTGTTTCTAACTCTTCAAATCTGTCATAGAGCAAATGGAACTAGTAATGAGATTGAGGATGGAATAGTGTTAGAAGGTGAAACATTAGTGTCCATGATAAGATCCCTTAGCCAAGTGTTAAAATGGTTTGGATAGACAGGCAACTTAGAGGAGATATGATTAAGTTGTAATTGCGTCCATAACACAGAAACCATAGTACATTAAAAGAAAATGTGTTGGATCGTTTCCTCTATTGAGTTTCTTTTTAATATGGAAATGTATTAAAAAGAGGATGAGTGGGAACGAAGGAAAAATGAAATTTTTGAGTAAAATTTTGAGTTTTCTCTCTTTTTAATGAGACATTGTCCCATATTGGAAGAGGAAAAGGAGTTTGGTGGGTTTATATACAAATGCACTTCATGTAGCTCTTAAAGAGTTAGGAAGAAGGCAAGCCTCGCGCCGTTGTTATCGCTCGCTCGGCTCGATTTTGGTCAAATGATTGATATTAATTTTTTGGACCAAATTTATTTGTTAATAAGAAATATTTTAACGTAATATAATCCATATTTGTAACGGATATTTTCCAATCCGTGTATTGTCCCACCAGTTACAAAAGCAGCCACCTAGTGCTCCTCCCACCATGACCAAGTGCTTGTTCCATAACAAGCTAGTGCATGCTCCACCATAGAGGGTGGTGAGTCTCACAGATGACTACTATAAATATGAGCAACAACAGTTGGAGAATCGCACCAACAACGAAAGATCTCCTCTTCAGTTGAACTTAACATTGGCTATATATTGCATTCCTTCCTCTCAGAATTTTTATTCGACTTCTGAGTTTTTATCCCTTATTCTGCATTTTTAACTACAAACAAAGTATCCGTACGTGTGATTTGCTGTCGAACTTTGTGTTCGCTGAAACACTGGGGTTTGAAGTACCGCTACACCAGTGTGTAATTCGTTCTATCTTGGGAGAAAATAATCCATAACTTTGGGTACTATGAGGGGATTAATTCTTAAGGAAACACTGTGAATTCAATAGGCTCGAATTAATTATCGTTTTATTTATATTTACACTTATACGCTAACAATCTTTTCTCCAGAATTATTATTTACAAATTCAGGATAACTACAACAATCTAACAAGCTTAAGGAATTTAATTTTTATTTCTGTATTTGTGTTATTCTTATTATTCTGGAAATTAAAACCTTTGTGGTTTTGCGTACTCCCGTTTTGGAGAGTAAAACCTTCGTGGCATTTTGTTGGAGATTAAAATCTACGTAAATTTTTACTCTAGTTTTAAAAGTTTGTTTGTGTCTTTTTTTCCAGAAAAATGGCGAATGACAGTGAAAACCAAAATGTTCCGACTGTGACTGTCATTACATCGACAAGCCGAACACTAGCATTGGCGCCAGCAGAAAAACCCGAAAAAATTTTTGGGATTGATTTCAACTGCCAGCAGCAGAAGATGTTCTTCTACTTGACTACTTTATGTCTACTGAAGTTCATCAAGGAAGATGCTCTTGATCTGCCCGATGAAACTCTAGAGAATGAAAGCTTTCTCGTGATTGAGGTGTGGAAGCATTTTGACTTTTTGTGCAAGAATTATATTCTTAGCAGACTGGAGGATAATGTGTATAACGTCTATAGTAATGTGGAGACATCAAAAGAATTGTGGAATGCGCTTGAAAAAAAATACAAAATTGAAGATACTTGGATGAAGAAATTCGTTGCCGCAAAATTTTTGGACTACAAAATGATAGATAACAAGTCTATTATTACCCAAGTCCAGAAATTGTAAGTGATTATTCATGATCCGCTTGCTGAAGGTATGTATAAAATGAATACTGATGTTGAAAGTAAAAATTGTATTATTTTTATTAACGGAATTTTAATTGAAGTTCTTTTCATCAATGAAGCATTCTAAATTGCAACAATTATTGAGAAGATGACTCCTTTGTGGAAAGATTTCTGTGATGACCCGGCCAGTCGTCACGGGACTGACCACCCCGTTACCTTGCTTTTCCATGTTTCATGCTTTTATATCGGTGTTAGAGTCTATCGGGTGAGTTAGGAGTGATTCTGGTTAAAAATGGGGCAGCCTTTTGGAAGGAAGCTTGAATATGAAAAGTCAACCTGGAGTTGACTATTTAGTTAGAGGGCTCAGAATCGGATTATGATGATTTGGTTAGTTCCGGGAGGTAATTTGTGACTTAGGGGAGCGATCAGAATTGAGTTTGGAGATCTGGCGTAGAAATATGCTTGAATTGGCTAAGGTTGAATTTTGGCGAAGTCCGAACAGAAGGTGAGATTTTGATCCGGGGGTCAAAATGGAATTCCGATAATTTTTGTAGCTTCGTTATGTGATTTTGGATATGTCTGCAAATTTTCAGGTCATTCGGACGTCGTTTGGCGGGTTTTTGATTGAATGTTAGTTTTGGAAGTTTGAGTTGAATCATACGCTTGAATCCGCTATAATTCGATGATTTCTGTGTTTAAGGGCGTGTTTTTATGATTGGAACAAGTCCGTATCGTGTTTTAGAGTATGTTGGTGATTTTCATTGGGGTCCCGGGGGCCTCAGGGTGAATTCGGACCATCATCCGGGCATTTGGAACTTAGAAAAATTGCAAAAAATTGCAGGTCTGTGCAGCAGGCATTAAGCCTTCGCGTTCACGTGACACAGGCCACGTTCGCGAAGGCAAGGCTGGATTGAACATCTCGTTCGCGATGCAGGTGTCGCATTCGCGTAGCTGGGAGATGTGAGGCATCGCGTTCGCGTCCCAGGTGACGCGTTCATGTAGAAGAAAAGTGGGCCGGCTGGGAAGTATTTTTTTGCGAACGTGTGGGAGGCGTCGTGTTCGCATAGAGGAAGGTCGAGCTGTGCTTCGCGGACGTGTGAGCAGTAACGCGAATGCGTAGAAGAAATTCGTCTGTTTGTGAATTAAATTCCAGAACAGGCCAGTCGCGGGTCCATTCACAAAAGCACAAATTTTGACTCTTAGAGAGAGAAACTCACGGGAAATTGCTGGGAATTTATTGGGTATTCATCGGAGGTAAGTTTTGTGGCTTAATTACATTATTTTATCATGGAAGCTTTTAGTATTTCACTGTTAATGGAAGATTAATGGGGGATTTTAGCCCTATGCCTAAATTTTTGCAAATAGATAATTTGAATGGGCAAACGGAGTCAAATTTTGGTAAATTTAATATGCATAGACTCGTGTTGAGACGAGGATTCCGAATATGTAACTTTCGTAATTCTTCGAAAAGTGTATCGAAATTCAGGTTTTGACAACTTTGTGGGTTTTGGTGCAAATTGAGTTATTTGAAATGTGTTGTGTATAATTAGCCTATATTGATGTATTCTCAATGATTTTGAACAGATTCGACATCCGAGGTGGTTGAATTGCGAGGCAAGTGCAAGGCGGACTAAAGTTTCTACCGGACCGAGGTGAGTGGTGATAGTAAATAATGTACTGAGGGTTTGAATCCCCGTACTAGTACTATATGGTGCTATGATGAGATAAGTCACAGGCCATGTGACGGGCCTGGTGATATTGTGATTGGGGAATTGGACTTGATCCTTTCCGACTGATAATGTATTGTGTATTATGATTGTGAATGAGATTATAACTGTGTAATTAGGCTAGTAGTCATGCTTGGGGTCTTGTGCCGATCTGTAGAGCATTAGGGAACCTATAGATCTTGGTGACCCCTATATCATGTTGAAAACTTACACTCAGCCGTAGAATTAGTTGTATAGCATATCGTGGACTAGTACTAGAGGTGTACTATGAGAGAGGCCACCTAGGATAGAAATCCCCTGATTTAGCTGAGTGGGCCTAAAAGTCCAAGCCTATACTGACTGGGACAAGGTCGAGGACCCATTATGAGGTATTATATGTATATACCTACATTGGATCGGACTGCACTCCGCAGTGATGTATGTGTGGATCGGACTGCATGCCACAGTAATATATACAAGTGGGACGGACTGCACGCCGCAGTATCATTGCGCTTGGGCTGTAGGAGCCTCTTCGGAGTCTGAGTCTGCACACATTCTTAGTGGGCGTTGGAGTATATTATGGGATCAGGCTGCACGCCGCAGCAGTATAATTATCTATGTATATATATATGTTGGATCAGACTGCACGCCGCAGTAATAGATGTGTGGATCGGGCTGCACGCCGTAGCATCATAGCGCTTGGGCCGAGGGAGCCCCTTCAAAGTTTGTATACACCCCAGTGAGCGTCGTCGACGTTAAATGGAGTGGGATGCGCGTTGCAGTGTTATATGTATTGGTGTGGGCTGCACGCCGTAACATTATACTTATACATATCCATATATGTACCTATATAGTTATACATTATAGACATATGTATACATTTATGTACATTGGGTTGACTGTATACCGTGGCGGTACGAGTGAGGATTAGGTCAGTGTGGGACCTTGCTGAGATAGATGTGGACTGGAGATAAGGGTATTCGCCGTAGTGATAACTTACCTGTGAGGTTGCCCTTAGAACTGGTTAGTGATAGTGCCGGTGTTCTTATTTTCAGTTATTATTTATTATTGTTACTCACTGAGATGAAATATACTCACCCAACTCCACTGCACTTTTTGTGCAGATTCAAAGGTGCCAGAGAGCAGTTGAGCTCTCGCAGCTGCTTATTCATTTCTATCCCGCGGAGACTACGAGGTAGCTG
Organism: Nicotiana noctiflora; assembly: GCA_032618575.1. Taxonomy (NCBI): domain Eukaryota; kingdom Viridiplantae; phylum Streptophyta; class Magnoliopsida; order Solanales; family Solanaceae; genus Nicotiana; species Nicotiana noctiflora. Next base: position 107,839 of record JASVEL010001466.1, read on the forward strand.
CCGACGTCCGTAGAACCTGTTTTCTCCTTCTTTATCATTTTGTTGTCTTCATTTTGCCTAGACTTGTTTGTATAAGCTGTTTTATCTGTAGAGGCTCAGACTTGTGACACCACGATTTGGTTGGGACCGTATTTTGTATGCTTCTACTTCCATGTTTATCATTTTGATATGAAAACATGTTGTTTAAGTTTAATTGATCATCTGTAATTTAATAATTGGCTGGTTTAATGGGTAACATGGTCAGGCTTGCCTAGCATTGTGTTGGGCGCCATCACGACCGGGATTTGGGTCGTGACAAGTTGGTATTAGAGCCTAGGTTAATAGGTCTCACGAGTCATGAGCCGGTTTAGTAGAGTCTCGTGGATCGGTACGGGGACGCCTGTACTTATCCTCGGGAGGCTGCAAACCTTTTGGGAAAGTTTCAATTCTTGAAATTCTTGTCGTGCGATTATTTTGATTCAAACTGAACTTTGACATTCTATTCCCTCGCAGATGGCGAGAACTCGAGCTTCCGAATAAGGTGGACAACCACCACTACCACCTGCTAGTGGCCGTGGACGCGGCCGTGGCGGAGGTAGGGCAGCTGAGGCAGTGCCAGCTGACCCACAACCTCCAGTTGCTGAGGCTCCAGCACCGCCAGTTCAGGCACCAGTAGTGCCCAATATCATTTGGGGTCTACAGGAGACCCTGGCTCAGATATTAGCAGTTTGCACTGGCCCGGCATAGGTGGTTTCAGTTACCATCGCAGCAGCTGCATCGGGTACTGGGGTGGTCATCAGACCCCCGCAGCACGCACTCCAGAGTCAGTAGTGCAGGGTTTGCAGACACTTGAGGCTCCTCCAGTTCAGCATGTGGTTCCAGTACAGCCAGCAGATCGGGTTCAAGGGGACAGGGTCCCAGCTATGACTGACGATGAGTAACGTTATCTAGAGAGTTTCAACAAATTATCTCCTCTAGTATTCATGGTGCTCCGGGCGAGGACGCCCAAGGCTTTCTGGCCAAGTGTCATCGGATGCTCCGTACGGTAGGGATCTTGGAGTTGAGTGGTGTGTCCTTCACTACCTTTCAGTTTTAGGGACCAGTCTTCGCTTGGTAGGAGGTTTATGAGCGCCGCAGACCAGCAGGGGCAGCACCACTATCATGGCCAGAGTTTTCCACTATGTTCTTGGAAAAGTGGGTGCCTCGATCTCAGAGAGAGGAGATGCATAGGCAGTTTGAGGGTCTCCGCCAGGGAGACACGTCAGTGTCAGAGTATGAGATCAGATTTACAGAGTTGTCTAGATATGCATCGTGGTTGGTTCCTACCGACAGAGATAGGATTGGATGCTTTATGAATGGTCTTATCTATCCTATCTGTATTCTGATGACCCGAGAGAGGGTTTTGAGCCGCACTTTTGAGGATGCCGTGGATATCGCTCGCGAAATAGAGATAGATAATCATAGGGAGCGAGATGAGAGGGATGCCAAGAGGCCTCGAGGATCAGCTAGTTCTAGTGGCACGCAGACCAGAGGCGAGGGTCAGCAGAGCCAAGGTCACTCTTTCTGGTTATCACAGTCAGGCCGCTCAGATCGCCATAGGTGGTCTTCTAGCCAGGGTTATCAGGGTTCGCACCAGAGCCAGCCATCTCTCAATACTATGTCAGCTTAGAGTTCTTCACAGGCCCCATCTGTCCAGGGTTCTTCTCAGCCTAGTTCATCAGCTGGACACTCCAGTGCTAGGGTTCGTCATCAGTCTCAGCCCCCAGCACCTGGGAGTTGCTTCGAGTGCGGAGAGTTTGGGCACATCCGTAGAGAATGTCCCCGTTTTGTTTCCAGGTCATATCAGCAGAGGGGGCAGCCCTTGTCATCTGGTCCTTCTACTTTAGCACCCACCTTGCCAGCTAGGGGTGAGGGTCAGTCAGCTAGGGGTCGCCCTCGAGGGGGAGGCCGATCAGGCGGATAGGCTATATGTTATGCTCTTCAGGGCCGATTTGAGGTCGTTGCTTCTGATGCTGTTATTACAGGTATTATTTTAGTCTGCCACAGAGATGCCTTAGTATTGTTCGATCCTGGTTCTATTTATTCTTATGTGTCTACATATTTTGCTCCTCATTTGGGCACGACCCGAGGGTGTCTTGTGTTGCTAGTGCATGTATCTACCTCGGTGGGGGACACTATTGTTGTAGACTAGGTATACCAGTCCTATTTGGTCACTATTGGGGGTCTGGAGACCCGAGTGGACCTATTGCTTCTCAGCATGATTGATTTTGATATTAAATTGGGCATGGATTGGCTATCTCCATATCATGCTATTCTGGACTGTCATGCTAAGACAGTCACTTTGGCTATGCCGGGCATTTAGAGGATCGAGTGGTGAGGCACGACTGATTATGTACCCAGTAGGGTAATATCTTTCCTCAAGGCCCAACGAATGGTTGGGAAGGGATGTCTTTCTTATTTTGCATTTAGACTCCCAATATTAATTCTGTTCCCATTGTGTGGGACTTTCCTGATGTATTTCCCTCAGACCTACCGGGTGTCACACCTCCCTTTTTACTACCCCAACATGTGTAAGATGTATAAATACACTTGTAGGGTATACCCCGACGCTCAATTACCCGAAACGGATAAAATAACGTAAGGGAAGGAGTTTTTCCAATTTAAGGACAACCGGTTCGGGATTTTATTAGAGATTAATCAGAGTCGCCACTTGGGAATGACAATGGTGTCCCAAGTCACCGGTTAATCCCGAATCCGAGGAATTTTGACTCTTAAAATGTCTGCGAAGCAGAGGTCCGGATAAGGAACTCTGTTAACCCGGGAGAAGGTGTTAGGCACTCCCGGATTCCGTGGTTTTAGCACGGTCGCTCCACTGTCGTTCTTGACTTTGTTTGACTCAATTATAGGTTTTAAATAACATAATGTGCTTTTACATTAAATATTATTTTTAGGAATTTGCGACATCGCGGAAACACGCCTCGAGTCATACCGCAACCAGTACGCCTATGACTTTTGGTGTATTTCGGCTTTGCCGAGATTCGGATTTGAGTCGCACCAAGTGCACACTCGTTCATAGGAAGGTATATTAAAATCGTGCCCTAAAGTAACGTCTATCGGCTTTTAAATCTTTTGGGAGAAGCTATGGAATTGGCTATTAGCTTTCCGGAGTCTATTTGCGTTCATATCATTACTAAATAGGGGGGGGGCCCGGTGTTTGACGGGCGAGGCTCATCCCAAATTAATTTTAGAGTCCGGTCCTATTTTGTTCAACTACATTTGCTACACCTTGTTTTTGCCTTATTCGATTTTGTAACAATAAGAATCCCAGGCCCGGTGAAATCTGTTATTTATTGGGCCTGGTCTCTTCATTTCTCTTAACTAGATCAGCATCAGCCCAGGCCTTAAAGCCCAGGCAGTCTTCAGGCTCGTATTTAAGACTTCGATATAATTCATAACACGATTTAAGATTGTTTATGTAACAGACTAAAACCAGAAAACGTGAACAGAATGGAATGAATTCAAAATGTCTTATTCATTAAAGAGAAACCAGTATACAACTTATCACGAATCAATTATCTACTACACCTCAAACTAGAGCTAAAGACTTTTATGATCTCGACCTTTGTTAACAAGTTGATACTAACATTTAACAGATTCTAAAGAAGAACAATTCAATTATTCCAGAAGCTCATAGAGTAATTAAACTAATTATCTACAAATGATCAAAGACTAAGTGATTAACCTATACATGACAGTGTTTAATCAATCCAATTATTTGCTAATGTCAGTTATCCAAGACTGAATGGTCTATTCATATGCACACAAATATATCATTGATTCTAATTCAGCTTAGCTTATGATATGTCATGAACCACAGTTTCGAATGAACTACTACTTCTTCTGCCTATTTTCTTCTTTTGGACCTGTTATACCACTTTGTAGCTATGTTTGAACACTAATCACCAAACTGAACCCGTTTTAACATCATGACCTATTTTACTTCTCATCTTTTAAGCTTATTCAAATATTAAAATTAGTTAACGAAACATATTAACTAAGTGACTTTATTACTATTACTGCGTGCAAGTGAGTTGATTGACTCTAGTTTTAATGGTTTTTCCTATTTAGCTAAGTGATGATGATCTATGATTATACTACCACTACACTACTACTATTATGCTAGCTATTACATTGCTTTTGTTTCTGTTTTTTCTTTGCTATCTACTGCAGTATACTATAAATTAAAAAAAACAGAATTACAAGTAAACAACAAAGTAACTCAAATCTTCATTTTCATTCGAACCAGTCTCTACAACTTGATTTCTGGACAAGAATATACCTGGATCAAATGAAAAATCCAATGAGTCTAGGGGAGGCCAGTAAGTAATCAGCAATGGTTCACACAAGGCAATGCAACAGTGAGATGAAGATCCAAATGCGTAAAACAACACAGCAACACAGCAACAAAGAGGCCCAGAGATTAACGAACAAATGAACCCAGCAAAACCAATAGAAAACCAGCGAGTTCTACTCAAAAAATTCCAGAAAATCCTATTGCTCTATTGCTATTTTATCTCTCAAGCTTTGGTGTGAATTTCAGCTTAGGTGTGTTTTCAGATTACTCTCCAATGGAATCCCCCTTTCAGCCCCATTCTTAGAGGTATATATAGCTAACCTAAGGCTGAAACTTGGGGAGAAAGTTATGGGATTTTATCCCACTTCTCCCCCTCCTAAATTTATTAAATCTACACTTAAGTCCATATTTCAGTTACCAGAAACCCTTCCAGCATGTGCTGGAAGGTTCTAAAGATTCCCTTTTATGGGTTTTTACTAGTATGACCCTAGTAGTTAAAGATTTTTACAGATTTCCCATTTTTAGGAGACCATTATACCCCTAAATCTCTGCAAAATTGCAGAAATCAGGAGCATGAATGACTCCATTACCCTTTTAAGTTCTAACTAGTTACTATTTTACCTTTTTAATACCCAATTATGCCCCTAAGGGCACTGCTGATTTACTAGGTCAATTTTCAGCTTGTTTTGCACCTATTTAACTAATAGCCAGCCCTGGCATTAGTATTTAAGGGCTGGCCAGATTTATTTTTTAAGAACTATTTCAATTTTAGCCACTTTTGAACTAATTCCAGTCAATTAAGACCAATTTATTCCTAATTAAAGCTAATTGCAGGCATAGCCTGCTTTATTGTTATAATTAACCTATTTAAAATTTAGCCAGTCTCAAGTTGAGACTTAGCTTGGGCTATCAAAGCCTTACACTGAACAGTTGGGCCCAAAACCTTTACAGGTTTGGCCACTTTGCTGTTCAGGGCTCAATATAGAGCCTGGGCTAGTCTGCATTTGCAGACACAGCCATTTTGCACAACCAGCCACTGTTTAACAGTGAGCTGTGTGTTAGGGCTTATAGAATTGGTCAACCCTTTGCAAGGTTGACCATTCTTAGGCCAATTATTAAACTTATAACCTATTTGTTCATTTTCAGTTCTAACCTATTTAAAAACTAACCATTTTCATAGAACCTAATGCTAATAGCTATAACCAATTCACCTAGGGTTCAAACAATGTTAATCAAACACTTACACTCAACCAGAACCAGTAAAACTAAATCAGTTTCAACATGGATTGCATATTAGGACACATAAGATCAAACAAAATGTAATAATCAACCAAAACTCAGAGAAGGCAATTGATATGGTTGAATTTCAGTTGACTAATTCACATTATCTAATTTTATGAGACAAAGTATGAATTCATGCTAATTAAGACTTAATAACTACCAGTTCCAATCACATGAAAGTTTGAACAACTCAGAATCACCAAGGTTCAAGGCATAAACATGCTCAGAATGTTAAGCTCTAAGAAACAGAATTCATTTAAGCCCAGAGTACACACAATAGCATAGGCATGTTAGCTGATATATCTTTTCAAGTATTAATCCTAGCCTTATGTATATATGTGATGGATCAAGATGAAGATAAAGAAGGGAAGAGACATGAAGAAACAGTGAAGAGGAATCCTAAATCTAGCACAAATGCATGACAAATAAAATGAAGATGATGAAAAGAAGAACATGGAGAAACAGTGACAAAAGAAACAAGAAAGATCAACCAGGATACTTCAAAAGCAACCTAATGTAATGATGAGAAAAGAATGAAGTCAAGCTACTATCAAAACTATGCATTCATGACAATGGGAGAAGGTTGGACTGTAAAAACTAAACAGATCCAAAGACTATAATATCTACAAGATGAGGAAACAAAGGGAATTCAAAGTGACTCTTATGACTTAACATGATTGGTAGCAAACAATTATGAAGATGGACAAGATGAAAAAGAAGCCTAATTCTTTCATAGATCATTAAAGCCAAAGGCAACAAGAGTGGCCACAGTAACTTGAACTTAATTTTAAATAACAGATATAGATCAGTGACTCACAACTCAACAATTAAAATGACAGGGGAAAGATGAAATTTTTTGAACTTATAGCAGAGAACCATAAAAACAGGACAATCAACAGATAAAATCCCATTATTAACAGGCTCAAAAGAAGCAGGCAAAGGAACCCTATGATTAATCATTAGAGAAACATGCAAGAGATGTAAACCAAAAGAAGAGATAATTATATAAGAATCTTATAACTAACATGCGAAGCACAAACTAAAAATCTACAGGATAGAAAGAAAACATGCTGAGAGATTCAAGACAAGAGAAACACATATGAAAGCAAAGAAACAAAGACAATATGACTAACACAGGATTTCAAAACAGAAGAAATGATCATAATAATAAGCAAGCAACAGACATTAACTAAAACACAGAGGGAGAGGAAATGCTTAACATGAGAAAATAAACAGAAAAGTCTTAGGCTAGCATGTGAAACAACTAATCAGAATAGCAGAGTCAACAATTAACAAAGTAAAGCAACAAAGAGATGTGAACTACAGAACTATGGGGAACATAATCAAATAGCAACAACTCACGAACGCAAACTTAAAAATCAGAAAAGACAAGAAGACATGCTAAACACAAAAATCAAATAAATACAAAACAAAGGGAAGGGACTTAGCTTGCGGGGCCGGTCCCCCGAGCTTCCTATTCTTTTCTTTTCCTCACTCTTTTCACTCTCTGATTCCCTAGCTTTTCTTCTTGTTTCCTTTTTCTTTATTCTTTTCCAGATATCTCTTTTTTTCGATTTTCTTTTCTGACTTTTCTTCTAAGGCTTAAAGGGGGAGCCTTTTAGGATTCTGGGTTACAGGGGATGTTTTAGGAGTGTGAAAGATGAGACCTTTGGGTGGTTTTGATTTTGGGGTCACCGGAGTTAGGTTTTCGGTGACCTTATTTTGGATATTCGAAGAAATCCAGGAAGATTCGAGGATGGAGAGTAGTATAGTTGGGTAGATCAAAGAAAAAGGGTTCGAATGGTATTGGTTTCAGGCGGTGGTTCATTGTTTGGCGGTCACCGGCGAGGATTCCGGTGACCGGGACTTTGAAGAATGGGGTGTTTTTTCTGGGTTTTGGGCGTGGTATGAAATGAAGAAGAAGGAGAAGATGAGAAGAGGGGTGAGAGGAGCCGGCGACCACCGTGGAAGGTGGTGGCCGCCATTGGCCGGCTAGGGTTTTCTGTGAAGATGATGAAGATGAAGAAGGGAGATGAGAGGCGGCCGTCTTTAGGGTTAGGAGAAGTGGCAAAAATGAGACGGCCGTTCAGACAAGGGCCTTATATAGGCCAAATGTCCGAGATGATCCTGACCGTCCGTTTGATGGAGATCAACGGTCTGAGAGGGGCGTTACTTATACGACGCCGTTTGATTACTTATGAGACTAAGGTAACGCCCGTTAGATCACATTGAAATGAACGGCTGAGATTAAATCTCAGCATTAATTAATTCTCTTATAATTCAACCATTATTCTCAGCCGTTGATTTGAGGAGACGAACGGCTGAGATCACCTATGCTCACAACCTTTGGACCGGGTCTGTTTGGGCTTAAGGACTGGGCCAACGGTTTGGACCACAATTGGCCCAAATTCATTTACACAGCATATATATTTTTTTGTATTTTCTGATTTTAATGATTTTCATGCACTTTTCTTTTATATTTTTTTTTCTTTTTCTTTTATGAAAAAATATAAATCCTAATTTACTAATTACTCTAATTTTCTAGTATTTTTTGCAATTTTTCTGCTATTTTTTTTTATTTTCTCCTATTTAAGCTATTTTTTAATTTTCTAATTAACTAAACTAACAAATTAATTACTACTATTTTTTTTTTGATTTTTTTCCAATTTTTACTTATTCAAACACACAAAATATAATTAATTTCAAACAAAGCAAGTAATTGCACTCAAAAACATTTTATTTTAATTTTGGAATTATTTGCCCGGTGCAAAAATCATGTGCTCACAGCTGCCCCTCTTTGCTCGGGAACACGAAGAGTTTCAGTGCAAAGACAAGTGAGCAGTAATGAGAGATTTTTGCACATCGGCACATTCCGTGAAAGCATTTTTGAAAACCTTTTGACCGCACCCTGCTTTAGAGGTTGCCTACATATCCTGGGTTAAACAGGAATCGGGTCAGTGTAGTTCGGGAAGGTCCGGCAGTTTAAAAACTACCGGACTCACTGTTGCATTGACACTGTTGAGACTTGCCGACTTACTCCTTATTACACCGGGGGGGAAATGTAAAATGAAGAAGCTATTCTAAGCTATCTATGATCCTACAATTACAATTGTTCCTAATCTAGCTTTTGCTCTTCTTCCCTTTCCGGTGATGCAGAATCTTCCTTTTTTTTTGTTTTTTTGATTTTCTTCGATGCTGACTCTCTTTTTTTGTTGATTTTCTTGTTTTTTCTTGTTGACTCTCTTTTTTTGTTGATTTTCTTGACCTCGAAATGAACCTGCTTAAAACAAAACAAAAAAAAAAAAAAAAAAACTACCTCTTTTTTTTTCTTTTTCTGCCCCAGTGTGGGCTTTTGACTGTATAAACCATGATGTGCAAAAGTATTCCCGTATTTGAAGGTGGGCGCCTAACGAAATTAAACGTGCAATGCGATGCGAGAAAATATTCTCGTATTAGAAGGTGGGCGCCTAACGGAAATTAAACGTGCAATGCGATGCGAGAAAAATATTCCCGTATTAGAAGGTGGGCGCCTAACGTGCGATGCAAAATGCAATGCGATGGAGAAAATATTCCCGTATTAGAAGGTGGGCGCCTAACGAAATTAAACGTGCAATGCGATGCGAGAAAATATTCCCGTATTAGAAGGTGGGCGCCTAACGAAATTTAAACGTGCAATGCGATGCAGAAAATATTCCCGTATTTGAAGGTGGGCGCCTAACGAAATTAAACGTGCAATGCGATGCGAGAAAATATTCCCGTATTAGAAGGTGGGCGCCTAACGGAAATTAAACGTGCAATGCGATGGAGAAAATATTCCCGTATTAGAAGGTGGGCGCCTAACGGAAATTAAACGTGCAATGCGATGCGCAGAAAATATTCCCGTATTAGAAGGTGGGCGCCTAACGGAAATTAAACGTGCAATGCGATGCGGAAAATATTCCCGTATTAGAAGGTGGGCGCCTAACGAAATTAAACGTGCAATGCGATGCGAAAAATATTCCCGTATTAGAAGGTGGGCGCCTTACGAAATTAAACGTGCAATGCGATGCGGAAAATTAAAGTATTCCGTATTAGAAGGTGGGCGCCTAACGTAAATTAAACGTGCAATGCGATGCGGAAAATATTCCCGTATTAGAAGGTGGGCGCCTAACAGAAATTAAACGTGCAATGCGATGCAGAAAATATTCCCGTATTAGAAGGTGGGCGCCTAACGGAAATTAAACGTGCAATGCGATGCAGAAAATATTCCCGTATTAGAAGGTGGGCGCCTAACAGAAATTAAAACGTGCAATGCGAATGCAGAAAAGTATTCCCGTATTTGAAGGTGGGCACCTAACGGAATTTAAACGTGCAATGCGAATGCAGAAAAGTATTCCCGTATTTGAAGGTGGGCGCCTAACAGAAATTAAACGTGCAATGCGATACAGAAAAGTATTCCCGTATTTGAAGGTGGGCGCCTAACGAAATTAAACGTGCAATGCGATGCAGAAAAGTATTCCCGTATTAGAAGGTGGGCGCCTAACAGAAATTAAACGTGCAATGCGATGCGGAAAATATTCCCGTATTAGAAGGTGGGCGCCTAACGGAAATTAAACGTGCAATGCGATGGAGAAAATATTCCCGTATTAGAAGGTGGGCGCCTAACGAAATTAAACGTGCAATGCGATGCGAGAAAATATTCCCGTATTAGAAGGTGGGCGCCTAACGAAATTAAACGTGCAATGCGATGCGGAAAATATTCCCGTATTAGAAGGTGGGTGCCTAACGAAATTAAACGTGCAATGCGATGGAGAAAAATATTCCCGTATTAGAAGGTGGGCGCCTAACAGAAAATTTAAACGTGCAATGCGATGCGGAAAATATTCCCGTATTAGAAGGTGGGCGCCTAACGTAAATTAAACGTGCAATGCAAAATGCAGAAAATATTCCCTCAGCCTGAGGACTGGGGAGTGGCTTTCAAAAGATATTACCTTCCTCTTTTTGGTATTTTCTTTTTACCAACTTATCTCTTACCTGTGAATTTCTTCACTTATTCAGCAGACTTTCTCTTTTGGTATTTTAAATTTTCCACATTGGTCACATTCACTTTAAAGTGACTAATGACAATTTGTTTCTGCATGAAACAAAATTTATTAGATATAAACTGCTGGCAACTGGCATCTGCCGTCCCCACTTCTTATTGCTTCCTTTGTTTTTTGCTTTCTCATGTCGCATAGCTTTCAACTTCTTGTCCCTTGCAGACTCTTTTTGTATTTTTCTCATTTCTCCATTTTTGTTTTGTTTTCCTTTTCTTTGGCCATGTTTGCCAAACTTCTTTATTCCTTTCCCCAATCTTCCATCCTTTCTGATTCAGTGTTGTTTCAACTTGCGTTATCAGGAGCTGGTAGTTAGCTCTCAAAAGGGTAAACAATGAAATGCAGAAAAAATGAAAGAAAGGTAAGGGTATTTTGGAGAGATGACGGAACTTATCTGGGTATTTGCTGGCTGATTCCGCTGACCATGCCATGTATTTAAACTCTGACCCAGTTCGTTCCAATCATTATTCTGACGCTGGATTGCCTTTGAACCAAACCGATACTCTTTTTTGTTGCCTTTTCTTTTCTGATGGTCGCCTTACGGTGCCTCGAAAGGTTTTCACCAATAGAACTCTCTCATTTATTCTCTCAACCTCACAACCGTCTCATAGTGCCGATTAAGGTTTTCACTGATGAGACTCTCTCATTTTATTTCTCTCAACCTCACAATCGCCTCACGGTGCCGGTTAAGGTTTTCACCGATGAGACTCTCTCATTTTTTTTCATTTTTCCATTTTTCCTTTTTGTATTTGGTTTTCCGTACCACGGGTATTATCCGATGCTTCGCTCCTCCTTCGTTGTATTCGTTATCATTTCAAAATTGATCAGAAGGTCTTTCTTTGGACTGTAACGTGGCTTTTGGACGGGTTAAGAAAGAAAGATATAAAAGCTCAAAATTTCAACGAGGGTTAAAAATATTTACAACTCTCGGAATTATTAAACATAACTTCTGCCCCAGTTTCAATATGTGGGGAAATTTTTGGATTTTTTCTTTATTGTGACTGAACCTCAGAGAGGCTGCCTACGTACCCTTTCGGGATCAAGTCAGACGTAGTTCATCCAACTTTATAAGTTAGATGGATTTCTTTTTGACTTTTTCCCGATTTTTGTCTTTTTCTCTTTTTTTTCAATTTTCATTTCATTTTTTCATTTTTTTTTTCATTTTTCCATCATTTCATTTTCATTCTGGCAATTTCGATCTTATTGCACTAGAGTGATTCCGAGAGAGGGATACGAAAGAATTCATTCAATTAGGCTCAAAGGGGTTAACAATGGATAAAGTGTTTGGATAGAGAATAAAATGCCTTCGTCATTTCAATTCCAAAATCACAACAAAATACAAAACACATAATTGAAAAGGAATCATACATAGTATCTTTTGACCGCATCTGAATTGATAGCAGTCTCTACGCATTTTCCTTCAACATCTTTTAAATATAATGCTCCATTGGACAACACCCGTGATACCACAAATGGTCCCTGCCAATTCGGCGCAAACTTGCCTTTTGCCTCTGCCCAATGTGGTAAGATACGCCTCAATACCAGTTGTCCGACTTCAAACGTTCGAGGTCGTACCTTCTTATTATATGCTCTGGCCATTCTCCGCTGATACAACTGCCCATGGCAGACTGCGGCCAATCTCTTCTCATCAATCAAATTCAACCGTTCTAACCGGGCCTTTACCCATTCATCGTCATCTATCTCAGATTCGGCTATAATTCGCAATGACGGTATTTCTATTTCTGCGGGTATAACAGCCTCCGTTCCGTACACCAGTGTATAAGGTGTGGTTCCGATTGAAGTACGTACCGTCGTGCGGTAACCCATGAGAGCAAAGGGTAACTTTTCATGCCATTGCCTGGACCCCTCCACCATTTTTCGGAGAATCTTCTTGATATTCTTATTCGCCGCTTCTACTGCCCCATTCGCCTTTGGCCTGTAAGGTGTGGAATTGCGGTGTGTGATCTTAAATCTCTCGCAAACATCCGCCATGAGATGACTGTTTAAATTGGCTCCATTGTCTGTGATAATCACCTTGGGGATTCCAAATCGGCATATAATATTTTCGTGCACAAAATCCACCACCGCTTTCTTGGTCACCGCCTTGAATGTCTTAGCTTCGACCCACTTGGTGAAATAATCAATTGCAACCAGGATGAACCTGTGCCCATTAGAAGCAGCTGGATCTATTGGGCCGATGACATCCATGCCCCAAGCAACAAAGGGCCAAGGTGCTGACATTGTGTGCAACTCATAAGGCGGGGAGTGGATCAGATCCCCATGTACCTGGCATTGATGGCATTTCTTTACATACCTGATACAATCACGCTCCATCGTGAGCCAGTAGTACCCCGCTCTCAAAATCTTCTTTGCTAAAACATATCCGCTCATGTGGGGTCCGCATACTCCGGCATGTACTTCTATCATGATTTCATCTGCTTGTTGTGCATCCACACATCGCAATAAACCCAGATCCGGTGTTCTTTTGTATACCACTCCTCCACTAAAGAAAAATCCATTGGCTAGACGCCTGATGGCTCTCTTCTGGTCTCCAGTGGCTTGCTCCGGGTATTTGCCAGCTTTCAAGTATTCTCTAATATCATGATACCAAGGCTCTCCATCCGACTCTTCTTCCACAGCGAAGCAATAAGCATTCTGATCTCGGACTTGGATCTGGAGCGGATCTATATATGTCTTGTCCGGATGATGCAACATAGAGGACAACATGGCCAAAGCATCTGCAATCTCATTGTGCATTCTCGGGATATGCTTGAACTCTATAGCCTGGAACCTTTGAGACAACTCGTGCAAACAATATAGATACGGTATCAATTTCAAATCTCGTGTCTCCCATTCCCCTTGAATTTGGTGTACTAAGAGATCCGAGTCACCCATGACCAAAATCTCTTGAATACCCATGTCAATTGCCATCCTTAATCCCAAGATGCACGCCTCATATTCGGCCATATTGTTGGTATAGAAAAATCGAAGCTGAGCTGTGACGGGATAGTGTTGACCCGTACTTGAAATAAGTACCGCTCCGATACCAACGCCCCTGCTGTTGACGGCTCCGTCAAAGTACATTTTCCATCCTGGCCTCTCCTCTTGCTCCATCTCTTCGACAAGCATTGCCTCTTCATCCGGAAAGTATGTTTTCAATGGCTCATATTCATCATCCACCGGATTCTCAGCTAAGTGGTCCGCAATAGCTTGTGCCTTCATTGCTGTACGAGTTACATAGACAATGTCAAATTCTGTGAGCAGAATCTGCCATTTGGCCAATCTTCCCGTAGGCATAGGCTTCTGAAATATATACTTCAAAGGATCCAGCCGTGATATCAAGTACGTAGTGTATGCTGACAAATAATGCTTTAGCTTCTGAGCCACCCAAATCAATGCACAACAAGTTCTTTCCAGTTGGGTATACTTCACCTCGTAGGATGTAAACTTTTTGCTGAGGTAGTATATGGCTTGTTCTTTCTTGCTTGTCTCATCATGTTGACCCAGTACACAACCGAAAGAGTTATCTAGCACCGTCAAATACAAAATCAAAGGTCGCCCTGGTTCCGGAGGAACTAACACCGGAGGATTGGCCAAATATTCTTTGATCTTGTCAAAGGCTTCCTGACACTCGTCGGTCCACTTCACTGCTGCATCTTTCTTTAACAACTTGAAGATCGGCTCGCATGTTGATGTCAATTGAGCAATGAACCGACTAATGTAATTCAACCTTCCTAATAAGCTCATGACCTCCTTCTTGTTCTTTGGCGGAGGTAGACTTTGAATAGCCTTGATCTTTGATGGATCCAGTTCAATACCTCGCCGGCTCACAATAAACCCCAGTAGTTTCCCTGAAGGTACTCCAAAAGCACACTTCGCCGGATTGAGCTTTAGATTGTACCTCCGGAGTCTTTGAAAAAACTTCCTCAAGTCTCTCACATGATCAGGTTGTTTTCTGGACTTTATGATGACATCGTCCACATATACTTCAATTTCCCGATGCATCATATCATGAAACATAGTGGTCATTGCCCTCATGTAAGTTGCCCCAGCATTCTTCAATCCAAACGGCATTACTCTGTAACAGTACGTTCCCCAAGGTGTAATGAAGGCAGTTTTCTCAGCATCTTCTTCGTCCATCAGGATCTGGTGATAACCTGCGTAACAATCCACAAACGAACCGATTTCATGCTTGGCGCAATTGTCGATCAATATGTGGATGTTTGGCAATGGGAAGTCATCCTTCGGATTGGCTTTGTTGAGGTCTCTATAGTCTACACACACTCTGGTTTTGCCATCTTTCTTTGGGACCGGCACAACATTTGCCAACCGGGTGGGGTATTTGGTAACTCTTATGACCTTTGCCTCAAACTGCTTATTCACCTCTTCCTTTATCTTCACGCTAATGTCCGTTTTGAATTTCCTCAGCTTTTGTTTTACTGGCCGGCATTCTGAGTAGATAGGCGACTTGTGTACCACTAGATCTGTGCTAAGCCCGGGCATGTCATCATAGGACCAAGCAAAGATGTCCTTAAATTCATGTAACAACCTTATCAATTCCTCCCTGAGGGGTGCCTCCAAATGCACACTAATCTTTGTTTCTCGGACATCATCTTAGCTCCCCAAGTTTACAGATTCTGTATCACTCAGATTCGGCTTGGGTTTTTCCTCGTATTGTTTCATGTCCTTACTTATTTCCTCCAGGGCTTCCTCATCCTCACATTCTGTTTCACTATCTTCCTCGATTTCCTGTATAGTAACATGATTGTCGGAACTGGGTCTAGAATCCTTCACGCATGACATGGCATTGGAATCAACACATGCAAAACTGTACAAAAGGAAAAATAAAGAAAAATAAGGCAAAAGTGAAGAAAAAGGAAAACTGCATTTCATTAATAAAAGAGTGAACAATTGTTCGGGATACATGGTGATTTTCTTTTTCATGAGGGGGAATGGGAAAACTTATAATAATAACAACTTTCGGGAAAGAAATGATGAAATTTTGAGCTAACTACCAAGACTCCTTCCTGATAGGGAAAGGAGTAGCTTCCCAATTGTTCAATGTGATTCCCGGTCCCACAAATTGCACGTCCATTCTTCTCGTGCCTTCCCCTGCTTCAATCGTATTCACCTCCCAAAACATTTTCTTGAAACCAAGCATTTCTTCATCAAGTTGGGTCTCAATGCACTTTGTTGCAGCAGATGGTTGATATTTTGTACCAGGCCTGATAAAGATGTCGGATAATTTGGGTATGGGTTTGGGCAAGGTCCAGTTTTTCTTGGCTTTAGAGGCTCTTTGGATATCGGCAAAGGTGGGTTTGAACCCTAAGCCGAATGTACCTTTATTCTCCGAAAGCTGAACTGGTTGAGTGACTCCCTGCAGTGTTTTACCTAATCCCCTCCCCGGTGCAAATCCGTTTTTCAGCATTTCTCTGGCCACCATTACAGCAGTTGGTGCCATCATCGGGGTTGGTAACTTTTCTCCTTCAGCAACTTTGTTCACTTCTATAGCATCCGTCACTTGGTAGACCCAAGGACCCCTATCCCCATCAGTACCATCAAAAGGTGCTACCACATTACAAGCATTTTCCTCTCCGTGTACAACAATCTCTTGCTGTTCCCATTCAAACTTGACCATCTGGTGTAGAGAAGATGGTACCGCCTTGGCCGCATGAATCCAGGGTCGACCCAACAGCAAGTTATATGATACGGCGATGTCGAGCACCTGGAACTCCATCGTAAAATCAACGGGTCCGATGGTCACTTCCAAAATAATATCTCCCAACGTGTTCTTACCTCCGCCGTCAAACCCTCTCACATTGATACTTATTTCTCCGGATTCTGTCCGGGCTAATGTTCAGCTTCCCTAGAGTTGACAGCGGGCAGATGTTCGCGCTCGATCCATTATCAATCAATACCCTAGTCACGACTGACTCTTCACTCTTTACCGTGAGGTACAATGCTTTATTGTGTTCAGTTCCTTCCACCGGCAGCTCCCTATCAGAGAAGGTGATCCTGTTAGATTCGAAAATTTTGCTGGTAATCTTCTCCAAGTGACACACTGAAATCTTCTCCGGAACATGAGCTTCATTTAGAATCTTCATAAGAGCTTTCCGGTGTTCTTCCGAATGTATCAACAAAGATAGCAAAGAAATTTGGGCCGGGGTCTTTCTTAACTGCTCAACCACTGAGTACTCTTGTGACTTCATTTTCTTAAGAAATTCCTCTGCTTCCTCCTCCGACACTGGCTTCTTCAGTTGACTTTCTTTTACCGTTTTCATCTTTCTCAGTTCCTCTGGAGCAAAACACCTTCCGGATCGGGTAAGTCCATGCGTTTCATTAATTTCACCGGAAATCTCTTTTCCCTTGTAAACTACTGTCACCTTGTTATAGTTCCAAGGCACAGTCTTTGTATTCACCACTGGCATTTGCACTACTGGTTTTATGATTACTGGCTCTGCACTTGCTCCTCTCACAGTCACGATCGTCTTTGCACCTGGAACTACCACCTTTAAACCTCCCATCACTACTGGCTTTGGTTTCTCAATAATTGCTTCCTCTTTCACAATTTCTTTCTCTAACTTGTCACTCGACTTTATCATCATGACGGCCTGAGATGGTTTTTGATTGCCATCACCCTGCACCAGTTCTATCATATTCGTTTCGTGGTGATTCGGCAATGGATTCTGGGTAATGTTTGGGGCCTCGGGAGCCTGCACTTCAATTCTTCTCTCATCGATAAGATCTTGAATGGCATTCTTTAATTGCCAACACTTCTCAGTATCGTGGCCCAATGTTCCCGAACAGTATTCACATCTGACAGAAGAATCAAGATTTTTCGGGGGTGGGTTTGGATTTTTTGGTGCAATTGGTCTCAACATCCCCAACTCTTTCAACCCGTGGAAAAGACTGGTATATGATTCTCCGAGAGGAGTGAATGTCTTTCTTGCTTTGTTTCTCCAATCAGCGTCCGGCCTGGGTCTATTCTGGTTTCGGTAAGGTTTAGGGGTTGGGTATGTGTTTTGGGTATGGTACACATTGTGTGGAGCTTGAGCTCTCCACACGTGGGGTGGTGGTGGTGGGTAAGCTTGGGTTTGAGGGTGATGGTAATGTGGTACAGTCGGTGGGTATGGTGGTGGTGGTGGGTTATATGGGCTTGGTACATTGTAGGGATTTGGCGGGTAAGATGGTGGTGGTGGATTATATGGGGTTGACGGGCTTGGTGGGTGTTGGCGGTAGGGTCTCGGTGGGTTGCGACTCCAGGACCTACTTTCAATGGTTGACACTTCTTCTTTCTTCTTCTTTCCCATCACTCCTTCATTTCCACTCTGTATAGCTTGATTGGTGGCTTTGATAGCCGAAAAACTCATAATTTTGTTTGTCTTCAAACCCTCTTCTACAAAACTTCCCATTTTCACAACTTCGTTGAAACTCTTTCCAATTGCTGACACTAGATGGTCGTAGTATGTTGGATCCAAAGCTTGTAAAAAACAATCCACCATCTCTCCTTCTTTCATTGGCGGATCCACTCTAGCGGCCTGTTCCCTCCATCTAAAACCGTATTCTCTAAAGCTCTCTCCCGGCTTCTTTTCCATCTTGGTAAGGGATAACCTGTCGGGTATGATCTCCAAATTGTACTGAAAGTGACTAGCGAAAGCTTGCGCTAAGTCATCCCAAACGAACCATCTTGTATGGTCCTGTCGGGTATACCATTCCAGAGCTGATCCACTCAAACTTTGGCTGAAGTACGCCATCAACAATTCATCTCTACCTCCCGCGCCTCTCATCTTGCTACAGTATCCTCTTAAATGAGCTACCGGATCCCCGTGTCCGTTGTACATGTCGAACTTTGGCAACTTGAATCCCGCAGGAAGTTGCACCTCAGGGAACAAACACAGGTCTTTGTAGGCTACACTTACTTGCCCTCCCAGCCCTTGCATATTGCGGAAAGCATTCTCAAGACTCTTCACTTTCCGAGCCATCTCTTCCTGCCCGGTACTTGCTTCTATCATAGGAGCGTGAGACTCGTGTTGTCTGAAAGTCGGCTCCGGAGGGTAATAGTGAGGATCCTGGATATGGAATATCGGTTCACTAGAAGATTTGTGGATAACAGCGGGCGGAGGTGCCACATATACAGGAGCGACTTGTGGTATAGGAGGTGGTGCTTGCTTGGTTGGAGGTGGTGGCATATGGGAGGTGGAAGCATAGTATTGAGGGTAGTCGGGGTAGGTGGAAGACGAGTTCATTGTTGGTGGCTCGGGGTTAGGATTGGATGGAGGGACATATGCAGGGTTAGCAGGGTAGGCTGGTAGTGGTTGACCTCTTGACCAAGCCTGGTACATTTCAGCCATCTGTTGTCTTAACTTGTACATTTCTTCTTTCATCCCCGCCACATCCACGATCTCTTCTTCGTGAGCAGGGTCTACAATGGTTGCCTCGATCTCCTGGGATACAGCCTTTGTCATCTTTTTGGACCTGGTGTTGTATGGGTGGGTAGCCAGTATGCCAGTTGCCTAGAAAATCTGGACTCACAAACATCAACACTCGTTAGTTGTTAGCGCATAGATAAGATGTAACGACTTTAAAAACAAATACGTTTCCTCGAGTCGTTATGCATCATCCCGGCCGCTGCTCACTTCAATCATCTTTTCTTTTTCCGCTCTTTTGTTTTCTTTCTTTCTTTTCTTCTTTTCTTTTCTTTTCTCTTTTGCTTTTTCTCATTTCTTGCTTTTTTTTTCCTTCTTTTTTTTTCTTTTCTTGCTTTTCTTTCCTTTCATTGTCGTTTTCATAATTACGCTCCTATTTATTTGCCTAGCGGATACAAAGAAATGACATAAAGTAAAAGAATTGGTAACAACACTTTTGTTTTCTCATTGATAATTCAAAACCTTGATTACAAAGTGATGTTTAAGAAAAAGAAAAATAAAAGATGATGCATGACCTAAGAGTACATTAATGCACCTAGTGCCCGCGAGGCATCGTTCGGCCTTGCCGCGGGCCTATATGCTAAACCCCTTTGAAGCCTATCCAGGTCGGCCATGACTTGTTGTACAAAAAACTTCACCGCAGATACAAAAGTCCTCCGAGGCATATCTTCACAAAGCTGAGTCTTCTGGGTGATGTACTGGGCGATGCGAACAATCTTTTCTCTGATGACCCCTTTTTCTTGCAATAGACGGCTTATTTGCTGAGTGCGAGCATCCAAGGTGTGTTGGTTGTCCTTTCGCACTTGTTGCAGCTCCAATTCTAATCTCGCCATAGTCGTGTAGCAATGCTCTCTTTCTTCTTCAAGATCTTTGATAATCTTGTTACTTTTGACTGTGGCTGAGATCATTTTCTTTCTAAGCTGAGCTATTTCAATGTCATGCTTGCCTTGTAGCTGCCGGACCAACTTGGCTCTTTCCTCGGCGTCTTTGTCCATTTGCTTCCGAGCCTTGGCTAACTCTTTTTCAGCTACGTCCAAATCGAAGCCATAGTCGTTTACTTTCCGCCGGAGAATCTCAATTAACTTTTCATCGCGGGCTGAACGAACTGGGGTCTGGGATGCAATTTTCATTTGAGCTATTTGAGCCTTCAACACATCATTTTCTTTCTTCGGCTGTTTCTTTTCTACTTCATCGGATGCTGCTTGCAAGCCACTTTCAGAATGAAGATTTCTCAGTTTATCTTCCAACAGACTGATTTTGGCCTTATATTCTTTCTCCTTGGCCGCCCATTTCAGATTTTCCTCGGATTGTTCTATCAGGTCTTGTAAGTGAGGTCTCTTTGAAAGACGTTCGTGTTCAACCCCTCGTCGGTACCATGTGGAGTACCCGGGTGATATCTCCCCCTTTGCTCTATTCGGCACACAAGTATCAATCTTCAAATTTTGGCACTCGTTCCAGATTTGCCGAATTTTTGCTTCCGGGAATTGCCCGTCCGGACCAATCTCCACAGCTTGCACACTGAGATCCCCATCTCTTGGAATAATCTGACACCGACCCAACTGTCGCAAGGCTCTGTATGGTGCATAAGGTTGTATACTCTTCAAACCCATGATCAAAAATGGCGATCCCTCTGTTGGCATGTATATCACCTCGTCAAGAGGTAACCAGTCATACGTCCAATCAATTTGACCGTCAGTTAGTGATCGAAGATACACAATCCAACCTTGGACTCCCTCGGGCAATTTTACTTCTTTTGTCCTCGCATTGAACTCTTCCAAACATGTCCGATCGGCCGAACCATAGCTCGAGAATGAAGGGTGGTGGCACAGATGCTCGATTATCCAGATTTGCAAGATCAAGTTACACCCCTCGAAGAAGCTAGCCCCCACTTTGCACGCAGTCAGAGCACGATAGATATCCGCAACAATCATCGGGGCCAGAGTACAGTTTTCTTGTACTATCAGTGTGGTAGCTACTCCGGCAACTTTTATATTAATATGTCCATCTTTCTCGGGAATACAACAACTCCGAGAAATGCCACCAAAAATGCGAACCTCCGGTGTTCTTCCCATTTCGCCCGGTTGGACTTGCAACATAGCTTGTTGGTAAGATCATTGAAACCCCCAACGTGTCCAAACCTATTGTAGATGAAGCTTAAAGAACAAAACCCGTTGGCCAGATCTTCATTATGAACATTCCGGGCAATTTTCAAAGAGTCGAGGAAGCGATGTACTGTTCATCGTCCTCGGAGATACCGGGTATTTTCCTTTCAGCGGAACCTCGGTCTTCCCAATGTAAAAGGCAATCTCCTCCAAAGTTGGGGTAAGTTCAAAATCCGGGAAATGAAATACGTTGTGTGCCGAATCCCAAAACGTGACCAACGCTCTAACTACATCACCTCGAGGAACTATTTCGAGTAACCCCGTAAGGCCTTTCAAGTACCTTTTGACCCAGTCTTGACCATCGGATCCCATGTCCTGCCACCATAATCTCAGCTCCAAAGGGATTTTATTTAGGGAAAATTGTTCATTCATCATCGTGCTCGTCCTGCACATTTATTAAGGTGATTTTATTTAGAAAAGGAAAAATCTTTTTTCAATGTAAGTTTTCAATTTTTTTAATGAAAGAAAAGATTAATGATTTTCGAAGTGGCCATTTTTGCAAAAACAGCCTTCCGTCGTCCTTTCGGAACATTCGGTAATTTCCAAAAATAGCAATCACCTCGATTATTTGAAAAGAAAAATCTTTTTGGTCTTTTTCTAAAAGTGTGATTGGACCCGTTTAAGGGTTGCCTACGTATCCCACATAATGGCGAGAATCAAACCTGCGTAGTTCGGTCAGATTATTTGACCAATTATCTTCAACAAAACTGTTCTTCCTATTTTTCAAATTTTCGATTTTTCCGGGTACCTATTTTTCTATAAATCCTTAATTTCTTCTCTCTTTCTTTTTTTTTTTCCTTTTTCAACAATTTTTCTAGTCTCGGGATTTTCGCCGGTCCGCATAACGATCAAGGACAATAAAATGCAACACATAGCATGCTCGTTCTTTTCAATACTGGGTCACCTGTCCTAGACGGACCCAACCCCTGTGTTGAGTCCCTTAAGTCAAATATGATGCAAATAATCGTCCTAGACCTATGTTCAAGATCTTATGGTTTCATAGATTGCTAGACCGTGTACCCGAGCGGACAACTCGAATCGAGGAGGGGGCTACGTACCGGTGACCCGCGGAGTCAATCGGCTTTGTAACTTATCCGGCCTCTGTTTTCTTAATTTAAGGTGACTTTAACAAAAAGGGGAGTCTCAACCAGTAAGCACATCCCCGAGGGAGAAGAGAGAAGGGTTTTCGGCACAATTTTATATATACAGTCCGGATAATATCAAAGCGATAAAACACATAGCATGTTGTTCAAATCATATAATGAAGTCAAGTAAAAACGCGAACGGCAGTTCTAAGGAGCTCGAGTTCTTAAACCCTGAAATCGAAATTCAGGGTTGGTTCCCCAGCAGAGTCGCCAGAGCTGTCACACCTCCCTTTTTACTACCCCAACATGTGTAAGATGTATAAATACACTTGTAGGGTATACCCCGACGCTCAATTACCCGAAACGGATAAAATAACGTAAGGGAAGGAGTTTTTCCAATTTAAGGACAACCGGTTCGGGATTTTATTAGAGATTAATCGGAGTCGCCACTTGGGAATGACAATGGTGTCCCAAGTCACCGGTTAATCCCGAATCTGAGGAATTTTGACTCTTATAAATGTCTGCGAAGCAGAGGTCCGGATAAGGAACTCTGTTAACCCGGGAGAAGGTGTTAGGCACTCCCGGATTCCGTGGTTTTAGCACGGTCGCTCCACTGTCGTTCTTGACTTTGTTTGACTCAATTATAGGTTTTAAATAACATAATGTGCTTTTACATTAAATATTATTTTTAGGAATTTGCGACATCGCGGAAACACGCCTCGAGTCATACCGCAACCAGTACGCCTATGACTTTTGGTGTATTTCGGCTTTGCCGAGATTCGGATTTGAGTCGCACCAAGTGCACACTCGTTCATAGGAAGGTATATTAAAATCGTGCCCTAAAGTAACGTCTATCGGCTTTTAAATCTTTTGGGAGAAGCTATGGAATTGGCTATTAGCTTTCCGGAGTCTATTTGCGTTCATATCATTACTAAATAGGGGGGGCCCGGTGTTTGACGGGCGAGGCTCATCCCAAATTAATTTTAGAGTCCGGTCCTATTTTGTTCAACTACATTTGCTATACCTTGTTTTTGCCTTATTCGATTTTGTAACAATAAGAATCCCAGGCCCGGTGAAATCTGTTATTTATTGGGCCTGGTCTCTTCATTTCTCTTAACTAGATCAGCATCAGCCCAGGCCTTAAAGCCCAGGCAGTCTTCAGGCTCGTATTCAAGACTTCGATATAATTCATAACACGATTTAAGATTGTTTATGTAACAGACTAAAACCAGAAAACGTGAACAGAATGGAATGAATTCAAAATGTCTTATTCATTAAAGAGAAACCAGTATACAACTTATCACGAATCAATTATCTACTACACCTCAAACTAGAGCTAAAGACTTTTATGATCTCGACCTTTGTTAACAAGTTGATACTAACATTTAACAGATTCTAAAGAAGAACAATTCAATTATTCCAGAAGCTCATAGAGTAATTAAACTAATTATCTACAAATGATCAAAGACTAAGTGATTAACCTATACATGACAGTGTTTAATCAATCCAATTATTTGCTAATGTCAGTTATCCAAGACTGAATGGTCTATTCATATGTACACAAATATATCATTGATTCTAATTCAGCTTAGCTTATGATATGTCATGAACCACAGTTTCGAATG
This sequence comes from Nicotiana noctiflora, assembly GCA_032618575.1. NCBI lineage: Eukaryota > Viridiplantae > Streptophyta > Magnoliopsida > Solanales > Solanaceae > Nicotiana > Nicotiana noctiflora. Next base: position 131,826 of record JASVEL010001466.1, read on the forward strand.
AACTACTACTTCTTCTGCCTATTTTCTTCTTTTGGACCTGTTATACCACTTTGTAGCTATGTTTGAACACTAATCACCAAACTGAACCCGTTTTAACATCATGACCTATTTTACTTCTCATCTTTTAAGCTTATTCAAATATTAAAATTAGTTAACGAAACATATTAACTAAGTGACTTTATTACTATTACTGCGTGCAAGTGAGTTGATTGACTCTAGTTTTAATGGTTTTTCCTATTTAGCTAAGTGATGATGATCTATGATTATACTACCACTACACTACTACTATTATGCTAGCTATTACATTGCTTTTGTTTCTGTTTTTTCCTTGCTATCTACTGCAGTATACTATAAATTAAAAAAAACAGAATTACAAGTAAACAACAAAGTAACTCAAATCTTCATTTTCATTCGAACCAGTCTCTACAACTTGATTTCTGGACAAGAATATACCTGGATCAAATGAAAGGAAACCAATAAGTCTAGGGGAGGCCAGTAAGTAATCACCAATGGTTCACACAAGGCAATGCAACAGTGAGATGAAGATCCAAATGCGTAAAACAACACAGCAACACAGCAACAAAGAGGCCCAGAGATTAACGAACAAATGAACCCAGCAAAACCAATAGAAAACCAGCGAGTTCTACTCAAAAAATTCCAGAAAATCCTATTGCTCTATTGCTATTTTATCTCTCAAGCTTTGGTGTGAATTTCAGCTTAGGTGTGTTTTCAGATTACTCTCCAATGGAATCCCCCTTTCAGCCCCATTCTTAGAGGTATATATAGCTAACCTAAGGCTGAAACTTGGGGAGAAAGTTATGGGATTTTATCCCACTTCTCCCCTCCTAAATTTATTAAATCTACACTTAAGTCCATATTTCAGTTACCAGAAACCCTTCCAGCATGTGCTGGAAGGTTCTAAAGATTCCCTTTTATGGGTTTTTACTAGTATGACCCTAGTAGTTAAAGATTTTTACAGATTTCCCATTTTTAGGAGACCATTATACCCCTAAATCTCTGCAAAATTGCAGAAATCAGGAGCATGAATGACTCCATTACCCTTTTAAGTTCTAACTAGTTACTATTTTACCTTTTTAATACCCAATTATGCCCCTAAGGGCACTGCTGATTTACCAGCTTACCTAGGGCAGATTTCAGCTTGTTTTGCACCTATTTAACTAATAGCCAGCCCCTGGCATTAGTATTTAAGGGCTGGCCAGATTTATTTTTTAAGAACTATTTCAATTTTAGCCACTTTTGAACTAATTCCAGTCAATTAAGACCAATTTATTCCTAATTAAAGCTAATTGCAGGCATAGCCTGCTTTATTGTTATAATTAACCTATTTAAAATTTAGCCAGTCTCAAGTTGAGACTTAGCTTGGGCTATCAAAGCCTTATACTGAACAGCTAGGCCCAAAACCTTTACAGGTTTGGCCACTTTGCTGTTCAGGGCTCCAAAGAGAGCCTGGGCCAGTCTGCATTTGCAGACACAGCCATTTTGCACAACCAGCCACTGTTTAACAGTGAGCCGTGTGTTAGGGCTTATAGAATTGGTCAACCCTTTGCAAGGTTGACCATTCTTAGGTCAATTATTAAACTTATAACCTATTTGTTCATTTTCAGTTCTAACCTATTTAAAAACTAACCATTTTCATAGAACCTAATGCTAATAGCTATAACCAATTCACCTAGGGTTCAAACAATGTTAATCAAACACTTACACTCAACCAGAACCAGTAAAACTAAATCAGTTTCAACATGGATTGCATATTAGGACACATAAGATCAAACAAAATGTAATAATCAACCAAAACTCAGAGAAGGCAATTGATATGGTTGAATTTCAGTTGACTAATTCACATTATCTAATTTTATGAGACAAAGTATGAATTCATGCTAATTAAGACTTAATAACTACCAGTTCCAATCACATGAAAGTTTGAACAACTCAGAATCACCAAGGTTCAAGGCATAAACATGCTCAGAATGTTAAGCTCTAAGAAACAGAATTCATTTAAGCCCAGAGTATACACAATAGCATAGGCATGTTAGCTGATATATCTTTTCAAGTATTAATCCTAGCCTTATGTATATATGTGATGGATCAAGATGAAGATAAAGAAGGGAAGAGACATGAAAAAACAGTGAAGAGGAATCCTAAATCTAGCACAAATGCATGACAAATAAAATGAAGATGATGAAAAGAAGAACATGGAGAAACAGTGACAAAAGAAACAAGAAAGATCAACCAGGATACTTCAAAAGCAACCTAATGTAATGATGAGAAAAGAATGAAGTCAAGCTACTATCAAAACTATGCATTCATGACAATGGGAGAAGGTTGGACTGTAAAAACTAAACAGATCCAAAGACTATAATATCTACAAGATGAGGAAACAAAGGGAATTCAAAGTGACTCTTATGACTTAACATGATTGGTAGCAAACAATTATGAAGATGGACAAGATGAAAAAGAAGCCTAATTTTTTCATAGATCATTAAAGCCAAAGGCAACAAGAGTGGCCACAGTAACTTGAACTTAATTTTAAATAACAGATATAGATCAGTGACTCACAACTCAACAATTAAAATGACAGGGGAAAGATGAAATTTTTTGAACTTATAGCAGAGAACCATAAAAACAGGACAATCAACAGATAAAATCCCATTATTAACAGGCTCAAAAGAAGCAGGCAAAGGAACCCTATGATTAATCATTAGAGAAACATGCAAGAGATGTAAACCAAAAGAAGAGATAATTATATAAGAATCTTATAACTAACATGCGAAGCACAAACTAAAAATCTACAGAATAGAAAGAAAACATGCTGAGAGATTCAAGACAAGAGAAACACATATGAAAGCAAAGAAACAAAGACAATATGACTAACACAGGATTTCAAAACAGAAGAAATGATCATAATAATAAGCAAGCAACAGACATTAACTAAAACACAGAAGGAGAGGAAATGCTTAACATGAGAAAATAAACAGAAAAGTCTTAGGCTAGCATGTGAAACAACTAATCAGAATAGCAGAGTCAACAATTAACAAAGTAAAGCAACAAAGAGATGTGAACTACAGAACTATGGGGAACATAATCAAACAGCAACAACTCACGAACGCAAACTTAAAAATCAGAAAAGACAAGAAGACATGCTAAACACAAAAATCAAATAAATACAAAACAAAGGGAAGGGACTTAGCTTGCGGGGCCGGTCCCCCGAGCTTCCTATTCTTTTCTTTTCCTCACTCTTTTCACTCTCTGATTCCCTAGCTTTTCTTCTTGTTTCCTTTTTCTTTATTCTTTTCCAGATATCTCTTTTTTTCGATTTTCTTTTCTGACTTTTCTTCTAAGGCTTAAAGGGGGAGCCTTTTAGGATTCTGGGTTACAGGGGGTGTTTTAGGAGTGTGAAAGATGAGACCTTTGGGTGGTTTTGATTTTGGGGTCACCGGAGTTAGGTTTTCGGTGACCTTATTTTGGATATTCGAAGAAATCCAGGAAGATTCGAGGATGGAGAGTAGTATAGTTGGGTAGATCAAAGAAAAAGGGTTCGAATGGTATTGGTTTCAGGCGGTGGTTCATTGTTTGGCGGTCACCGGCGAGGATTCCGGTGACCGGGACTTTGAAGAATGGGGTGTTTTTTCTGGGTTTTGGGCGTGGTATGAAATGAAGAAGAAGGAGAAGATGAGAAGAGGGGTGAGAGGAGCCGGCGACCACCGTGGAAGGTGGTGGCCGCCATTGGCCGGCTAGGGTTTTCTGTGAAGATGATGAAGATGAAGAAGGGAGATGAGAGGCGGCCGTCTTTAGGGTTAGGAGAAGTGGCAAAAATGAGACGGCCGTTCAGACAAGGGCCTTATATAGGCCAAATGTCCGAGATGATCCTGACCGTCCGTTTGATGGAGATCAACGGTCTGAGAGGGGCGTTACTTATACGACGCCGTTTGATTACTTATGAGACTAAGGTAACGCCCGTTAGATCACATTGAAATGAACGGCTGAGATTAAATCTCAAGCATTAATTAATTCTCTTATAATTCAACCATTATTCTCAGCCGTTGATTTGAGGAGACGAACGGCTGAGATCACCTCTGCTCACAACCTTTGGACCGGGTCTGTTTGGGCTTAAGGACTGGGCCAACGGTTTGGACCACAATTGGCCCAAATTCATTTACACAGCATATATATTTTTTTGTATTTTCTGATTTTAATGATTTTCATGCACTTTTCTTTTATATTTTTTTTTCTTTTTCTTTTATGAAAAAATATAAATCCTAATTTACTAATTACTCTAATTTTCTAGTATTTTTTGCAATTTTTCTGCTATTTTTTTTTATTTTCTCCTATTTAAGCTATTTTTTAATTTTCTAATTAACTAAACTAACAAATTAATTACTACTATTTTTTTTTTTGATTTTTTTCCAATTTTTACTTATTCAAACACACAAAATATAATTAATTTCAAACAAAGCAAGTAATTGCACTCAAAAATATTTTATTTTAATTTTGGAATTATTTGCCCGGTGCAAAAATCATGTGCTCACACCGGGCATGCCGCCGGACAAGGACATTGATTTCGAGATCGATTTGTTGCTAGGCACTCAGCCTATTTCTATTCCTCCATATCGGATGGCACCAGCTGAGCTGAAGGAATTGAAGGAGCAGCTCCAGGAACTCCTAGATAAGGGGTTCATCCGGCCGGGTGTGTCGCCATGGGGTACACCGGTCTTGTTTCTTAAGAAGAAGGGTGGCTCTATGAGGATGTGTATTGACTACAGGCAGCTGAACAAGGTAAGAGTGAAGAATAAGTATCCTCCGCCTCGCATTGATGATTTATTTGATCAACTCCAAGGAGATAGGCTATTCTCGAAGATTGATCTTCATTGAGGTGACTACCAGCTGAAGATTAGAGAGTCTGATATTATGAAGACATCCTTCAGGACAAGGTATGTGCACTATGAGTTTCTTGTGATGTCTTTTGGCCTAACCAATGCCCAGTCACGTTCATGCATCTGATGAACAGTGTATTTCGGCCATATTTGGACTCCTTCATGATTGTATTCATAGATGATATCCTAGTGTACTCTCGTAGCTAGGAGGAGCATGCCCAGCATCTTAGAGTTGTGTTGTAGAGATTGCGGGAGGAGAAGTTGTATGCCAAGTTCTCCAAGTGTGAGTTCTGGCTTGAGTCCATGGCATTCTTAGGAAACGTGGTGTCCAGTGATGGTATTCAGGTGGATCCGAAGAAGATAGAGGCGGTGCAGAGTTGGCCTAGACCGTCCTCAGCTACTGAGATTCGTAGTTTCCTAGGATTGGCAGGGTATTATCGCCAATTTGTTCAAGGATTCTCTTCTATTGCTTCACCTTTGACTAGATTGACTCAGAAGGGTGCTTTTTTCATATGGTCCGAGGAGTGCGAGGAGAGCTTTCAGAAGCTCAAGACAGCACTGACCACAACACCAGTCTTGATACTGCCGTCAGCTTTAGATCCTTATACTGTGTATTGTGATGCCTCAGGAGTTGGCATTGGTTGTGTATTGATGCAAGAGGGTAGAGTCATTGTTTATGCTTCTCGCTAATTGAAGCCCCATGAGAAGAACTACCCTGTTCATGATTTGGAGCTAGCAGCCATAGTTCATGCTCTGAAGATTTGGAAACATTACCTGTATGGTGTCTCCTGTAAGGTGTATACAGATCATCACAGTCTTCAGCACATGTTCGGACAAAAGGACCTTAATTTGAGGCAGCGGAGGTGGCTGGAGTTGCTTAAAGATTATAACATCACTATATTGTATCATCTGGGGAAGACCAATGTTGTGGCCGATGCTTTGAGTCGGAAGGCGGTCAGTATGGGAAGCCTAGCTTATATTCCAGTTGGGGAGAGGACATTTGTTTATGATGTTCAGGCTCTAGCCAATCGGCTAGTGAGGTTGGATATTTCGGAGCCGAGCCGAGTGTTGGCTTGTATTGTTTCTCGGTCTTCTTTATATGATCGCATCAGGGAGCGACAATATGATGACCCACATTTTCTCGTCCCTAAGGACAAATTTCTACACAATGATGCTAGAGTTGTGACTATTGACAGTGAAGGTGTTCTGAGGATGCAGGGTCGTATCTGCGTGCCCAATGTAGATGGCCTTCGATAGTTGATACTAGAGGAGGCTCATAGCTCGCGGTACTCCATTCATCCAGGTACCGCGAAGATATACCAAGACTTGAGACAATATTACTGGTGGAGAAGGATGAAGATGGATATTGTTAGGCACGTAGCCAAGTGCCTCAACTTCCAGCAGGTCAAGTATGAGCATCAGAGACCGGCGGTATTCTTCAGCGTATGGTTATTCCTGAGTGGAAGTGGGAGAGGATCACTATGGATTTTGTTAGTAAACTCCCTCGGACTTCGAGGAAGTTCGATTCAGTGTGGGTGATTGTTGATCAGCTGACCAAGTCCGCACATTTCATCCCAGTTTGTACTACTTACTCATTGGAGCGGTTAGCGGTGATCTTTATTCGGGAGATTGTTAGGTTGCATGGGGTCCCAGTGTATATTATATCTGACAGAGGCACTCAGTTCACTTCTCAGTTCTGGAGAGCATTTCAGCGGGAGCTGGGTACGTGGGTTAAGTTGAGCACCGCATTTCACCCTCAGACAGACAGGTAGTCTGAGCGTACTATTCAGACATGTGTGATTGACTTTGGTGGTTCGTGGGATGAGTTCCTACCACTTGTTGAGTTTGCCAACAACAACAGTTATCAGTCGAGTATTCAGATGGCCCCGTATGAGGCGTTGTATGGCAGACGGTGTAGATTTTCTGTGGGATGGTTTGAGCCTGGTGAGGATAGATTGATAGGGACTGAGTTAGTTCAGGACACTCTGGATAGAGTGAAGTTGATTCAGGAGAGGCTTCGCACAGCACAGTCTCGCCAGAAAAGTAATGCAGACCATAGGGTTCGAGAGTGTTCTTTCATGGTTGGTGATAGGGTATTACTGAAGGTTTCGCCCATGAAGGGTGTCATGAGGTTCGGGAAGAAGGGGAAGCTGAGCCCCAGGTATATTGGTCCTTTTGAGATACTTATGAGGGTTGGAGAGGTGGCATATGAGCTGGCCTTGCCACCCAGTTTGTCCAGTGTTCATCCAATATTCCATGTGTCTATGCTCCGGAAGTATATCAGGGATCCGTCTCATGTACTATACTTCTACCATTCAACTTGATGGTGATCTATCTTATTATGTGGAGCCGGTGGCTATTCTGGGTAGACAGGTTCGAAAGTTGAGGTCCAAGGAGATTGTTTTAGTCAAGGTGCAGTGGAGAGGTCGGCTCGTGGAAGAGGCTACTTGGGAGGTCGAGCAGGAGAAGCTGAGCAAATATCCTCACCTATTTGAGTCTCCAGGTATATTTCTTGACCCACTCGAGGACGAGCGTTTTTTTAAGTTGGGGAGAATGTGACGACCCGGCCCATCGTCATAGGACTAACCACCTCGTTACCTTGCATTTCCATGTTTCATGATTTTATATCGGTGTTAGAGTCTATCGGGTGAGTTAGGAGTGATTCTGGTTAAAAATGAGGCATCCTTTTGGAAGGAAGCTTGAATATGGAAATTCAACCTGGAGTTGACTATTTAGTTAGAGGGCTCATAATCGGATTCTGATGATTTGGTTAGTTCCGGGAGGTGATTTGTGACTTAGGGGAGCGATTGGAATTGAATTTGGAGATTCGGTATAGAAATAGGCTTGAATTGGCTAAGGTTGAATTTTGGCGAAGTCCGAACGGTAGGTGAGATTTTGATCTGGGGGTGGGAATGGAATTCCGACAATTTTTGTAGCTTCGTTATGTGATTTTGGATATGTCTGCAAATTTTCAGGTCATTCGGCCATCGTTTGATCGGGTTTTTGATTGAATGTTAGTTTCGGAAGTTTGAGTTGAATCATAGGCTTAAATCCGCTATAATTGGATGATTTTTGTGTTTAAGTGCGTGTTTTTATGATTGGAATAAGTCTGTATCATGTTTTGGAGTATGTTGGTGGTTTTTGTTGGGGTCCTAGAGGCCTCGGGGTGAAAACGGACCATCATCCGGGCATTTGGAACTTAGAAAAAACTGCAGAAAATTGCAGGTGTGTGCAGCAGGCATTCAGCCTTCGCGTTCACGTAGCACATGCCGCGTTCGCGAAGGTAAGGCTGGATTGAACATCGCGTTTGCGATGCAGGTGTCGCGTTCGCGTAGCTGGGAGATGTGAGGCATCGCGTTCGTGTCCCAGGTGACGCGTTCGCGTAGAAGAAAAGTGGGCCGGCTCGGAAATTGTTCTTCGCGAACGCGTGGGAGGCATCACGTTCGCGTAGAGGAAGGTCGAGCTGTGCTTCGCGGACGTGTGAGCAGTAACGCGAATGCGTAGAAGAAATTCATCTCGCAGTGAATTAAATTCCAGAACAGGCCAGTCGCGGGTTCATTAAAAAAAACACAAATTTTGAGTCTTAGAGAGAAACTCACGGGAAATTGCTGGGAATTCATCGGGTATTCATCGGAGGTAAGTTTTGTGGCTTAATTACGTTATTTTATCATGGAATCTTCGATTATTTTACTGTTAATGGAAGATTAATGGGGGATTTTAGCCCTAGGCCTAAATTATGGAAAATCAATAATTTGAATGGGCAAACGGAGTCCGATTTTGGTAACTTTTATATGCATAGAATCGTGTTGAGACGAGGATTACGAATATGTGACTTTCGTAATTCTTTGAGAAGCATACCAAAAGTCGAGTTTTGACAACTTTTTGGGTTTTGGTGCAAATTGAGTTATTTGGAATGGGTTGTGTATAATTAGCCTATATTGATATATTCTCAATGATTTTGAACAGATTCGGCATTTGAGATGGTTGAATTGCGAGGCAAGCGCAAGGCATACTAAAGTTTCTACCGGACCGAGGTGAGTGGTGATAGTAAATAATGTACTGAGCGTTTGAAACCTTGTACTAGCACTTTACAGTGCTTTGATGAGATGAGTCACGCGCCATGTGACGGGCGTGATGACATTGTGATTGGGGAATTGGACTTGATCCTTTCCGACTGATAATGTATTGTGTATTATGACCGTGAATGAGATTGTAACTGTGTAATTGGGCTAGTAGCCATGCTTGGGGCCTTGTCCCGATCTGTAGAGCGTTAGGGAACTTGTAGAGCTAGGTGACCCATATATCATGTTGAAAACTTACACTTAGCCGTAGAATTAGTTGTATAGCATATCGTGGGCTAGTACTAGAGGTGTACTGTGAGAGAGACCACCTAGGATGGAAATCCCCTGATTTAGCTGAGTGGGCCTCAAAGGCCAAGTCTATACTGACTGGGACAGGGTCGAGGACCCATTATGCGGTATTATATGTATATACCTACATTGGATCGGACTGCACGACGCAGTGATGTATGTGTGGATCGGACTACACGCCGCAGTAATATATACAAGTGGGACGGACTGCACGCCGCAGTATCATTGCGCTTGGGTTGTAGGAGCCCCTTCGGAGTCTGAGTCTGCACACATTCTCAGTGGGCGCTGGAGTATATTATGGGATCGGGCAGCACACCACAGCATTATAATTATCTATGTGTATATATATATATATATATATATATATATATGTTGGATCGGACTGCACGCCGTAGTAATATATGTGTGGATCGGGCTGCACGCCGCAGCATCATAGCGCTTGGGCCGAGGGAGTCCCTCCGAAGTCTGTATACACCCCCAGTGAGCGACGTCGATGTTAAATGGAGCGGGCTGCGCGCCGCAGCGTTATATGTATTGGAGCGGGCTGCACGCCGCAGCATTATACTTATACATATCTATATATGTACCTATATACTTATACATTATAGACACATATATACATTTATGAACATTGGGTTGACTGTACACCGTGGCGGTACTAGTGGGGATTAGGTCGGTATGGGACCTTGCTGAGATAGATGTGGACTGGAGATGAGGGTATTCGCCGTAGTGATGACTTACCTGTGAGGTTGACCTTAGAGTTGTTTAGTGATAGTACCGGTGTTCTTATTTTCAGTTATTGTTTATTATTATTACTCACTGAGTTGAAATATAATCACCCCACTCCCTTGCACTTTTTGTGCAGATTCGCAGGTGCCAGAGAGCAGTTGATCTGTCGCAGCTGCTTATTCATTTCTATCCCGCGGAGACTCCGAGGTAGCTGCCGACGTCCGCAGAACCTGTTTTCTCCTTCTTTATCATTTTGTTGTCTTCATTTTGCCTAGACTTGTTTGTATAGGTTGTTTTATCTGTAGAGGCTCAGACTTGTGACACCACAATTTAGTTGGGACTGTATTTTGTATGCTTCTACTTCCATGTTTATCATTTTGATATGAAAACATATTGTTTAAGTTTAATTGATCATCTATAATTTAATAATTGGCTGGTTTAATAGGTAACATGGTCAGGCTTGCCTAGCATTATGTTGGGCGCCATCACGACCGGGGTTTGGGTCGTGACAATTTCAATAACTACTTGAAACACACAAAAAAAGATGCCCCTTGAAGATCTCATTGTTCGGTTGCGAATCGAAGAGGACAATAAAGTTGTTGAAAGGAGAGGCTATAAAAATTCAACAATAATGGGAGCAAATATTGTTGAAGATGCCAAAAAGATAAAGAAGGCTTCTGGACCTAAATACATCCCAAAAAAGAGGCGATTCAGTGGAAACTGCTACAACTGTAGAAAAACCGAACAAAAATCTATGGAGTGTCGTGCTCCGAAGAAAAACAAGAAAAGGGGTCAAGCAAACATGGTAGAAAAGCGTGATGATGTTGATGAATTGTGTGTTATGCTTTCTGAATGCAACCTTGTAGGAAATCCTAAGGAGTGGTGGATTGATTCTGGAGCCACATCGTCATGTTTGTGCTATGAGAGAAGCATTTTCTACATATCCTTCTGTTGGACCCGAAGAGACGCATTCTATGGAAAATGCTGCTACAATAAAAATTGAAGGATATGGGAAGATATTTCTCAAGATGACTTCTGGCAAGGTCATAACTTTAATAACATCCTTCGTTATCCCGAAATTAGGAAGAACTTAGTCTCATCTGGACCTCTTGTAGAGCACGGTTTCAAGTGAATTTTTGTATCTATCAAGGTATTCATAAGTAAGAATGAAACGTTTGTAGGAAAAAGTTACTTTACTGAGTGCCTTTTCAAGCCGAATATAATAATTGTCGAAAATCATAACAAAACATCAGCTTCTTCTTACTTACTTGAGTCAAATAATTTACGGCATGAACGTTTGGGACATGTAAATTATAAAACCTTGCGGAAAATGGTTAACTTGGAAGTATTGCCTAAGTTTGAATGCAAAAAATTAAAATGTCAAATACATATTAAATCTAAGTATGTTAAACATCCTTATAAGTCGATTGAAAGGAATTCAGATCCTTTAGACTTAATTCACACAGATATTTATGACATGAAGTCAATACCATCTCGCAGTGGAAAGAAATATTTCATAACTTTTATTGACGACAGTACTCGATATTGCTATGTTTACTTACTTAACAGTAAAGATGAAGCAATAGATGCATTCAAGCAAAACAAAAATGATGTTGAAATGCATCTTAACAAGAAAATCAAAATGATAATAAGTGATAGGGATGGGGAATATGAATCTCCTTTTGAACAAATATATTTAGAATATGAAATTATTTATCAAACAATGGCCCCTTACACGCCCCGATCCAATAGGATTGCAGAAAGAAAGAATCGTTCATTAAAGGAGATGATGAATGCATTCTTGATAAATTCTGGATTTCCACAGAACTTGTGGGGGGAAGCCATTCTTACGGCTAGCCGAATACTAAATCGAGTACTCCATAGCAAAACACAATCTATTTCATATAAAAAATGAAAAAGAATGAAGACCAACTTGAATTATTGTAAAGTGTGGGGGTATTTGGCAAAAGTGCAAATTCCTAAACCCAAAAGGGTAAAAATAGGACCGAACCCCGTTGATTGTGTTTTCATAGGATATGCGACCAATGGTAAAGCATATCGATTTCTGGTTCATAAATTAGAAAATTCCGACATTTATAATATATGTATATATATATATATATATATATATATATATATATATATATATATATATATATATATATATATATATATATATATATATATATATATATATATATATATATGTGAGTTGTTTGGTGAAGGATCTAAACAACCTCGGGAAGAAACAAAAAAAAGTATATATAATCATGATGATCCAAGACGTAGTAAACATCAAAGAATGTCTATTGCATTTGGACCAGATTTTGTGATTGTCTTATTGGAGAATGAGCCTCAAACATTTAAAGAAGCTATGTCTTCTTCGGAATCATTGTCTTGGAAAGAAGTAGTCAATAGTGAAATAGAATCCATATTGAACAACCATACATGAGAATTGGTTGATCTTCCTCCTGGAAATAAACCTTTGGGTTGTAAATAGAGTTTTAAAAGAAAAATGAAAGATGATGGCACTATTGATAAATTTAAGGCAAGACTTTTAATCAAAGGGTATAGACAACGAGAAGGTCTTGAGTACTTTGATACATATTCTCCAGTGATGAGAATTACGTCCATACAACTGGTAGCAGTTATAGCTGCAGTTTATGATCTTGAAATTAATCAAATGGATGTAAAGATAACCTTCTTAAATGGAGATTTGGAGGAAGAAATCTACATGGAACAACCTAAAGGCTTTGTGGTTCCAAATAAAGAAAAAAATGTATGTAGACTTGTTAAGTCCCTCTACAGACTAAAATAAGCACCTAAACATTGTCATGTGAAATTTGACCAAAAAATATTGTCAAATGGTTTTAAGATAAATGAATGTGATAAATGGGTGTACATTAAAAATATGTCAAATCACATAGTCATTATTTGCATATATGTGGATGATAAGCTGATAATGAGTAATGACATTGCAATATAAATGCAACTAAGCGTATGCTAACTAGCAAGTTTGATATAAAGGACGTGTGAATTGCGAATTTCTTTTTGGGAATTAAGATAAAAAAGACTCCTCAAGGTCTGACATTGTCGCAATCTTATTATATTAAGACAATACTTGAAGAATTCAAGCACTTGGGCTTTAAAGTTGCAAAGACTCCAATTGACGTGAATCTTGCATAAGCAAAGAATAAAGGCCAAAACATATCACAATTGGATTATGCTCGTGTGTTGGGTTGCTTAATGTACATCATGAATTGTACATGACCAGATATAGCTTGTGCTATAAGTAAATTGAGTCGATATACAACCAATCTAGGTCAATCTTATTGGATGACAATGAAATGAGTTTTGGGGTATTTAGTACATACCCGGGACTTTGTTTTGCGCTACAGTAAATATCATGTGGTCATTGACGGATACTGTGATGCAAATTGGATCACCGGATCAACTAATTCCAAGACCACAAGTGGGATCACCGGATCAACTAATTCCAAGTCTACGAGTGGATATGTATTCATTATTGGCGGAGGAGTGGTATTTTGGAGGTCTTCCAAACAAACTTGCATTGCCCGTTCTACAATAGAGGTTGAATTCATAGCCTTAGATAAAACCGGTGAAGAAGCCGAATGGCTTTGAAATTTCAAGGAAGACATTCCATTCTGGCCTAAACCATTGGCACCAATATGTATACATTGTGATAGCCAAGTAGCAATTGGAAGGGCTGGGAGCGTTATGTATTACGGTAAATCTCGTCATATACGACGAAGACATAAAACCGTTAGACAACAACTCTCTAGAGGAATTATCACGATTGACTATGTAAAGTCAAGTGATAATGTTTCGGATCCACTTACAAATGGCCTAACTAGAGAGGTAGTTGAGAAATCATCAAGGAGAATGGGACTGTGGCCGAGAACAAGTCATAGTGGCGGTAACTCTACCTAGAAGACTGGAGATCCCAAGATCTAGGTTCAAGGAGATCAAACAAAGTCATTTCTGATGGTTCAACATTGTCGACTAAACTTTTAGTCCATTCTCATGAAGAGTCAATGTTCAGTACCAAGGATAAAGCATTAATGTTTTTTAATAATTTCTAAATTTGATACATGGTATATAAAATAGTGTATCTACGGGATGACACATTTAGGAATCACCTATGTAAGTGTGAAGTGTTAGTCGCCTCAAGGAGAATTTTTCAAGGCCAATTCTCTACGCACTTATGAAACCAGGTGGTGCTCATGGCTGAAACGAACACATCAATGAGAACCAAAGACGATTAAGGGTTGATTATGTGACTTATGGTTGTCTAGGTATACACTAAAGTTTGACAGTTCAAATATATCAAATCTATCGATCGACCGAGTATATCCGAGATAAGTTCACTACGAAAGTTCAAAAGGAAAACTACTTATCCAGATGCAATTAATCCTTGCTTGCGAATCACACAAGTTTTTCATGCATACTTTCGTAATATAGCCATTCCCCATCCGTGTGGGAAATTGTTGAGTTTCCTTTTAATATGGAAAGGTATTAAAAATAGGATGAATGGGAAATGGAGGAAAAATAAATTTTTTGAGTAAAATGTTAAGTTTCCCTCTATTTTTAATGAGACATTGTCCCATATTGAAAAAGGAAAAAGATTTTGGTGGGTTTATAAACAAATACACGTCATGTATCTCTTAACGAGTTAGGAAGAAGGCAAGCCTCGCGTCGTTGTTATCGCTCACTCGGCTCGGCTCGGCTTGGCTTTGGCTTCGGCTACGGCTACAGATTTGGTTTCGGATTCGAATTTGAATTTGGATTTGGATTTGATCGATTGATTGATTAATTTTTTGGACCAAATTTATTTGTTAATAGTGAATATTAACGTAATATAATCCGTATTTGTAACGGATATTTTTCAATTCGTGTATTATCCCACAAATTGCAAAAACAGTCAGCTAGTGCTCCTCCCACCATGGCTAAGTGCTTTCTCCATAACATGCTAGTGCATGCTCCACCATGGAGAGTGCGGGTCTCACAGCTGAATGCTATAAACATGAGCAGCAGTTGGAGAAACACACCAACAATGAAAGATCTCCTCTTTAGTTGAACTCAACATTGGCTATACATTGCATTCCTTCATCTCAGAATTTCTATTCGACTTTTGAGTTCTCCTCCCTTATTCTGCATTATTTTTAACTACAAACAAAGCATCTGTAAGTGTGATTTTTTGCCGAACTTTGTGTTCACTAAAATACTGGGTTTGAAGTACCGCTATACCAGTGTGTAACTCGTTCTATCCTAAGAGAAAATAATCTATAACCTTGGGTACTGGGAGGGGATTCCTTAAGAAAATACTGTAAATTTAGTGGGCTCGAATTAATTACTGTTTCATTTATATTTACATTTATACGCTAACGTTCTTTTCTCCAGAATTATTATTTATAAATACATGATAACTACAACAATCTAACATCCTATCCATTATTGCAAATGGTGCAATCGGGAGATGGTATGATATGTAGGAGACAGAGATAGGAAGTTGTAAGCAACCTGTTATGGCATAAAAGCTAGAGGAAGTAAGTAATTTTTTAAGGCAATTTTAGCTTCCAAATCCATCTAAAAGAATTATTGTGAGGGGTATTTGTTAAGGAGTTGTAGCTCGATTTAACCATAAATAGCCAATTTGAAGTCGTCCCCTAAATTATATGATCATAAGCAAACAGATTTACTGGAAAGTAGACACTCATAAAGTGATGAAGAACATCATCCAGTAATTCAAGTGAGAGATTAGAGAAGTCCTAGATGTTATGAAGATGATATTGTGCTAGAAGGGCATTCATTTCAAATTGCTTCAAAGGACCACAGATCAATTGTCCAAGGGATATATTTTGTTTAAACCAAAATCTTGTCAGAAATTAATATATGAGCGTATAGCATGTTTCCAAAATATGCCTTCCTGACAGTAGGACCAACCTATTTGAAGATTAGTCCATGGACGGGAAGGCTTTGCCATTGGCATTGAAGAATTTTCATATCGGGAAATTCGTATAGATGCCCAAAGGATATTAGGAGAATTAAATAGCCACCAAGTCATGCGAGCTAGGAGAGCTTGGTTTTTTTGTTGAAGGCGCTAGATGCCTAGTTCTTCCTCAGCTCTGGGCGAGATGACTACATTCCAATTTAACAGATGAATTTTTCTTTGTTGGGTTATGGTTCTCCAAAAGAAATTACGTTCATACTGTTCTAGTTGGCGAATAATATTGAGAGGGGGTGCAATTAACTACATGACGTGATTGGGGAGAGTATTGAGAGTGGATTTGATGAGAGTAACTTTAGCTTAATATTCCACCCTGCTAAACGAGCCTTAAAGTTGTCTAGGAGGAACTGAAAATCCTGATTTGTGGAGGTTTCATGAAAATTAAAAATCCTAGATATTTATCAAAAGTGTTACCTTCTGGTATGTGGAAGGAGGATAACACAAATTATCTATCCGGAATAGAGCAACTTTTTGAGAAAAATATTTTTGACTTTTCAAAATTAATTTTTTGCCCTGAAAGAGATGTGAAATGGTTTAGTTGATCAATCATTGAGTGGCATAATTTGGTGGTGATTTTGGAGTTAAGGATAATATCATCGGCAAAAATAGATGTGATATTTGTGGGCCTGAGCGGGAAATTTGGATGTAATCCCAATTATTATAGTCTACAGTGAGATTAATGCAACGGGATAGCAGTTCCATGCATAAGATAAATAAATAAGGCGAGAGGGGATCACCTTGACGTTAGCCACACGACGAAGAGAAATAAGTTGTGGAAGATCTGTTAACAAGGATGGCGACAGAAGAGGTGGTAACGCAAGACATGATAATGCTGATAACTGAGGTGGGGAAACGGAAATGAAGTAGTGCATGCCGCACAACGGCTACTCTAAGCGGTCAAATACCTTTTATAGATCTAATTTAAGAAGCACTTGACCCCTTCTACCTTTAGTCCTTTTGAAATGGTCTAAAATTTCTGAACAATTGTTGTATTATCGGCCACACAACGATTTTGTTGAAAACTAGATTGAGTACGGTCAATAATCTTATCTAGAAAAGGCTTAATGCGTGAGGAGATTATTTTAGTATTATTTTATAAATAGTATTACAAAGGCTTATAGGACGATAGTGATTAAAGGAAGAAGCGCTTTGATTTTTTGAATGAGGCAAATATAGGTAGTATTTAACTCAGCATGGATGACATGCTCATTAACAACTTTATGACAAAAATATAAAATGGACTCCTTAATTTCAGGCCAGTAATGTTGGTAGAAGAAAGAGTGGAGGCCATCTGGTCCTGGTGACTATAAGTCTTGGAAGATTTGATAGAGCGAACCACTTCCAGATCTTAAAGGGGACGAGTGAGACTAAGGCAGTATTCATCATAGGAAAAAAAATCGGAGCTTTATGTATAAGTTGTAAGGGAGCTCGATTGCTCTGTTGTAAAAAAGGAGTTGAAGTATTGAACAATTGAGTCTTTTATGACCAAGTTATCAAAGGTCCAATTTCCAACAGAATCTTTCAAAGATGTGATACGATTGCATCTATGTCTTTGAAGTGTAGATAAATTAAAGAATCACGTATTGGCATCTCCTTCATTGAGCCGTTGGATCCTTGATTTAAGTTTCCAAAAATCTTTCTCCAATTTTAAAATGGTATTGAAATCATGAATGAGCCGGTATTCCAGGTTATAAAGAAATGTATTTGTGGGTAATTTGGCGACTTTTGGAGACCTTCAATTCTTGCAAGCAAGGATTTTTTTCTTATAAAAAATATTACCAAAAGTGGTTTGATTCCATTCCTGAACATCTATTTGGAAATGATGGATAGCTAAGAAGAAAATCATGATTACTATTAGCCCAAATATGTAAAATAAGGGTGCGAAAAGTTGGGGAAGAATTCCAAATAGTTTCAAACCTGAATTGTTTGTTTGTGATCGGGTGCGAAAGAGTTAAAGTAGGAAGGAGTATACAATGGTCTAAATACGTCCTAAGAATATTTCCAATAAAAGCATTGAAGAATATATTAGTCCAAGCATAATTAGCCACTAACCGATCTAATCTTTCTAAGATAGAATAAAAACTACTCCTATTATTTGTCCAAATAAACTAACTGCCCTTGTATCCTAGATCAATAGTTAAGAAAGTTAAGGAAAGTATCAATGCGATAATTTTTTACCGGCCGACCTCCAAACTTTTCATGTTCGGGTAACCCCATTAAAGTCACCACCCATCAACCATGGGCCCTGATAATAGTCTGAAATGCATTTGAGGTTTTGCCATAAAATTCTATGATTTTCTGTGAAGGTACTAGCATAAACAACTGAAAATAAAAAATGGAGGGGGGGAGAGATTTTACTTCCACCATGCAGTGAACTTTTTGGTTTGTAACAAAGACCTCCTCTACTAGAAGTAGAGTTTCATCCCACAAGGCCGCAATTCCCCCTGAATTTCCTTCAGCTGGTGTTCATGACATGTTAGTGAAATTAAAATCATCTCGTAAGGGCTGGGATGATGATAATCGAGTAAAGAGTAAAAGTTCTTTGAAAGTCAGGAGAGCGTGCACCTCTACAATTCCAAATAACAAAATTTATATTGTGATTATTTGGGGGGGTTTTGTGTGTCTTAGGACCTTGTGGGATCCCCTGGCCATTCTCTATCGTCGATTGCAGCAGTGGGTAAAGTGTAGGAACGAGTACTAGAGCAAATGTTCCCACGCCGGGATTGATTGTGGGATGAAGTTTGATCAAGCATTTTTTTAGATTTGACGGTCAACTGAGATAAACCTTTTTTATACGGCCCCTTTAGGACCAAGACTTGAACCCCATTAAGGTTAATGTCCCCCAATTGTGCATGAGTTTCCCTTAACTCCCCTACTAAAGCTACTATTTCCTGCTGGTTCATGCCTTCTTGTGGGGGTGGAGGAGGAAGAAGGGCAGACTGTGGAACATTGAGGTCCAGAGGGCTGGTTGGTGACTGAGAGGGCATCTACATGGGGGTGTAGATGGTCGTGTATGGGTGAATCCAGGGGACTTGGTAAGTCCCTAAGGTTGGGATTGAATAAAAAGGCATCTCCCTAACTTGCACTGGGGTCGGAGGAGCCAAGAGAGATGGGCTTTGGTATAGGTAATAGGGAAGTTGTTGTTATGGGGTCTGCGAGGTCAAGGCATTGTACGGGTTGGTCATGAGGGTTGTTTCATGAAAGACTGGTACTGGACATATGTTTCGCATCCCAGTCTCATCCCTTCCGTTATGATTTGTGCGAGGTCAATCGAAGTTTGTATCATGATGAGAACTTCCTGATTGTTGATCTCTATTAGAAAATTTAGAGCATATCCCAGTACCCCCATCTCAATCCAATATGAGTCGGAGCATGTTAAGGATAGTTCGGAGGATGAAGAGGCATGAATAGATATAGTGGAAGGAACTAGAGTGAGATTACCGTCTAAAAGGTCATGCACTATATGAGAAGTGGTTGGTGAAGATGGAATCAGATTGATTAGTGTTGGATTATTTTTTGGGCTATCAGATGTTGGGGTTGGTGAAGTAACATCATGATTCCTTTGGAAAAACCCATTATGGGTTATAGTGATATCTTTTGCTGAATTTTAGTATGAAGAAGATATTGAAGGATTATGTTTTGAGCCGTATTTGTTTTTTCTCTGAGCCTTAATTATTTATTTATTTATTTTTAAATCGACAATGTTGTATGGAGCAGAGTGTTGGCTTGTCAAAAACCCTCATATCAGGAAGATAAAAGTAGCTGAGATGAGGATATTAAGGTGGATGTACGGGCATACCAAGTTGGATAAGATTAGGAATGAAGTTATTCGGGATAAGGCGGGAGTGTCCCCTATGGAGGATAAGATGCAGGAGGCGAGGTTGAGGTAGTTCGCGCATGTTAAGAATAGAAGTATAGAAACTCTAGTTAAAAGGTGCAAGATGTTAGCCTTAGTGGATGTCAAGAGGGCTAGAGGTATGCCTAAGAGGTCTTGGAGAGAGGTTATTAGGCGGGATGTGGTGAAACTAGAGCTGACTAATGACATGGCCATAGATAGGAGGGTGTGGAAGTCGATGATTGGGGTAGAAGGTTAGTAAGCAGTCAAATGTTTCTCTTTATATTACTCAGTTCGCTAGCATTAGTGTTAGTATGATATTCTCTTATTCATAGACTGTTATTACTACCTAGAGTTTAACTGCTTTCTTGGATTCGGTCTTTTTATCTTGTTGTTATTCCTACTTATTACCATTTCTTTTATTTTATCCGTTCTCCAGCCTAGGGTTTATCGGAAACAACCTCTCCGCCCTTCTAGGGTAGGGGTAAGGTTGTCAAACCCCACTTGTAAGAAATTATTGGGCTTGTTGTTGTTGTTATTTTTGTCAATTTAAATGGAAATACTTAAGGGATTTTTACATACCTATACCATATACCAAACCTTATTACCTTCATTGTTTAAGAATTGTATTAATTACATTTAAGCATATTAAATTACCATTTATATACCATAATTCAAATTAAGGGTATAATTATTGCTTCACTTATACTAGGCATGGTTTTAGAACCATATTTTTAATTTATTTCGTTTACCCGCCTCTCTCTCCTCCCATCCCCCATACTCCACGATTTACCTACAGTTAATCACCCCCCACCCCACGATTTTCCTTCAGTTTTCCCCCATTATCGTACAATCTCTTCTCACCATAATTACCATCTCTTTCTTCTACACTTAATTACCTTCAGTAGTATCGCCATGAATTTTTCAGAGATTTTTCAGTGTCTCTCTGTCCAAAGTGGTGCCTAAAGGATTTGATGGATTGGTCAAAATCAAATCTTTGACTTTTATGTTTGATTTTTGGGCATTTTCATATGCTTCTTTCACAGCTTTTGTAGTGATTTGGAAATTATTGGAGTTGTCGCAAGGAATTGATTTATATTTAAATGAATATTCAATTGAGAAGATAATAAAGTTGACAGTGTGGGTGCAATTGTAGTTTATTTATAGTTTTTTGTAAAAATTTTGTAGATGAAGAGCAAATTTTGTTGTCAACATTTTTTTTGACATAAGATTGTAGTTTAATTGTAGTATAAATGTACTATTTTTATGGATGCTCCTAAAAATAATACAACTTTATACAATACTTAAACTGATTTGTAGTTTATTTGTAAAAATTTTAACTTCAAGATATATACAAACTGAATACATTGAATTTTAATATCCCAATTCTCATTTCAATTGTAGCATAATTGACATTTTTCGACATAATTGTAGAAGTTTTAGTCTTTCCAATCTACAATTTATCTACAAATTATCTACAATTTATCTACATTTCTAGAATTTATCTACACTTTATCTACAACTTATCTATAATTTTTGCAAATATGTTGTCTTCTTCTTCTTCTTCTTCTTTATTCCGAATTATGTCAAAACCAAGTCTAATCTTCACCAAAACCCCTCAAAATTGAGATATAAACTCCTAAATATATTCCGAATTATTTATAACATCACCCAATCCAAACAAATAATGATTTTTGAAAAGCTTTCAAGCTTTTTAATGACTACCAATGGTGAACAATATATAGAAGAACAGATTTTTTCAACTTTGAGATCTCTTTCCGTTTTAAATTTCGTATTTACTGTTGGCAGAATCCAACGCAGATTTGGTACATTCATTATAGCGCATTTTTAATGGTAAAATCTACCTATTTTTGGATTGGTATATAATTTGTAGTTAAAGTATGAACAACACGAGTAAATAACAAATTATGAATATTTTTAGTAATAAAGTTTTATACTTATATGACATAGATAGATAAAAATCCCAATACTTAATGGAACTCTAAGGTCCAAGTAATGAAATTTGTACTGCAACATTAGCAACCAGGCTTAAAGAAGTTGAAAGGCTCAAAGTAGTTGGTGGCCACTATCTTCTTTGGTATTTGGTGTAAACGAAAGGGCAATAGGCCAATACTCAATTCGAAATCACATGCAATACCAATAATAATTCCTCCTTTGTTTGGGAAATGTGGCTATTTGAGGTTTTCTTCCCATTCTTATTGTCCAATGAGAAAACAGCTCTAGAGGAAAGCATATGGACGTTCAAAACAACGCAAGCTGCACGGAGGTGATAAAGATAAAGAGTATACGATCTCTACATCAACAATAGTGTATTTTTTAAATTTTTTTGGTGGTAGCAATGTTACAAAAGGCGTTCAATTAAACACCTTTGATCGAAAAATTATATTTAATATAAAAATATATACAATTTATATAGGTTAAAAATTACATTTTATGAATATATATTAAATTTTGAATAGCCTTTGCAAAATTCCTGTTTTTGAAATGGTTTAATCCAACAAGTTGGCATCAAAAGCCGATAGTTCATTGGAATGTGAAGATGACAGAGTAGCTCACACGCTCATAGTTTAGAGACAAACACACAAGAAGAGATTTGTAGATGGCGATAAATAAGACTATAAATTTTAGTGAATGGTCGTTTTGTACTTAATTAATTTGAAGGAAAATTTGTGCAAAGAAAAAAATATATAAATAACGTTAAAGTCACCGTTCTGGAAATGACTTCTTCGAACATAATAAGCAAGTTAAAAATAGGTTTTATCAAATTTGTAACATATACCGACCATGTATCCCAATAGGGAAGTTCTCAATGTCTGTTGAGCACCAGAATTTCCCAAATAAGAAAAATTTGGTTTAATCTTGAATTCTTTTCTTTGAATACCACTCTTGTATAAGAATCCTTGCTTATTTGTACCTTGTAATTTACTTTTGCCAAGCAACCTTCGTTTCCCACTAAGAGGCAATGTGGAAAATTTTTTTAGGGAAGAATGTCGATAGTCTATTTAAAAATAGACACTCTATTTCACAATAGAGTTAAGATCTATATAAATATTACCCTCTCAAATTCTATTAAATGAGATTATAGTGAATTGTTATTGTTGTAATTTACTTTTGGTCATAATAAGAAAAGAATAAAGAGGAAAAGAAAAAGAAAAAGAAAAAGTAAGTAGAAGTGTGGCCCATTATTTCTCAAACGAACAAAACGATCACTCTCTATGTATGTGGTTATTGTAGTTTGCGCCACCCTCAATCAGCCAAATCCCTCTTCACTTTCACAGAAAATTCCCTCATTCTAATACACACACACACACTCTTTTCTCTTTTCTCTTCACTCTTAACAATGGAGAGTTTAGCACTTTACTCTCCATCTTCAGCCACCTCCGCCGCCGCTGCCGCCACCACTTCCTTCTCTCGTCTTTCCTTACACCACCACCACCATCTCCGATCACGCCCCTCCTCCATTTCCACCGCCGCTCTCCGTCCAGTTTCCTCCCTCCGATCACCTCCATCCCGCCCAGGATTCAATCTGTGCGGCCCAAGATTCAATCTTTTTCATCCCAAACCATTCTTTTTCAATCCCCTTTCAAAACCTACTTCCAAAAATTCACCATCTCACAAACCCATTAATGCTTCCTCATCTCCTGACCCAGATAAGGTAGTTACTATAGATGCAAAGCCGAAAACCCAAGGAGCAAAGCTCATTCCTTTGATCATTTCTGTTTCAATTGGGCTTATTGTCCGTTTCTTTGTTCCAAAACCACCTGAAGTTTCACCTCAAGCATGGCAATTGCTTTCCATTTTCCTCTCTACCATTGCTGGTTTGGTTCTCAGCCCATTGCCAGTAGGGGCATGGGCTTTTCTTGGGCTTACAACTTCAGTTCTAACCAAGACTCTAACTTTTACTGCTGCATTTAATGCATTCACTAATGAAGTCATTTGGTTAATTGTGATTTCATTCTTTTTCGCTCGCGGATTTGTCAAGACTGGTTTAGGGGATAGGATTGCAACGTATTTTGTTAAGTGGTTAGGGAAGAGTACACTTGGTTTGTCCTATGGATTGACACTGAGTGAGGCTTTGATTGCACCTGCAATGCCTAGTACTACTGCTAGAGCTGGTGGGGTATTTTTGCCTATCATTAAATCTCTCTCGCTGTCCGCTGGAAGTAAGCCTGGTGATCCCTCCTCCAGGAAGCTCGGTTCTTACTTGATCCAATCTCAATTTCAGGTTGCCTTTGCTTTTGCCTGCTATACATATGTGTGTGTGTGTGTGTGTGTGTGTGTCACAGAACTAGGTTTATTTTAATGAAATTTATAGCATACTCTGTGGATGCATGAATTGGTACGGACCAAATAATCCTAATTATGGACGAATTTCATTTGCATACACCAACTGTGGAAAGATTTTTGAGCCATCAGGCTCTTTAAAAGCCAAGACAGTTAACTGTATAAAGTAACATTGAGTTTGTAACCTGGAAATTAAGGTTTTTAACCTACTACAATAGGTTAAACTATATTGATATTTTAAAATTTTATTACAATGTCGGTATGTATAATTTAAATTTATTATGGTATAGACCTAAGCAGCTATGCTGGATGGAGATGTGTCTCATCTGTTGAGATTGAATAGTTTTCAAGAAAGAGTTGAGGAAATTTGCAATTTCTGATTCTAAGGTTGCAGCAGTTTATACCTGAGAGATCTTTGTCGGGGCACTTTGGTTTATCTTGAATTTGCAACTGAGACATTATGCATTTGATCTAGTATTACTATATATTCTGAGTATTGCATATGAAGTGACTCCAGTCCTTCCCGATTAGATGAGCAGTTTCCTTTTGTTGAATAAGCATATTCATATGAAATTGATCATTTATTAGTCTAATAATAGTAGTCATGTGCTTAAAATCAGTATTAAGTCTGGTTGAGACATATCATGCATCTTTTCGAGCTCATTTAGCAATCGGATGTTAAATTGCTTTATATCACCATAAGTAAATGCTTTAGCGTCTGCACTCTTTGTGTTTCTTTGCAGTTATTTTATTTTATATCCGGTGAAATTTGTATTGACAACACTGATTTTTTTGTGTGCATGCATCTCATATTTAGCAGAAGAATATAATCATTTATGCCCTCCTCCTCCCTTTTTATTTTTGGCTGATTTAGCAACTCGGCTAAATTTTTTGGTCTAGTACACACAAATACTATATTTAATCCAGCATTAAAATTTCTGAAGATGTACTATTTTGCCACCACTCTAGATGTCCATCCACTTACAGATAGCTTTTTTTGTGGTGCATGACAGTCTGCGGGTAACTCTAGTGCTCTTTTCCTAACTGCTGCAGCTCAAAATCTACTCTGCCTCAAGCTAGCTGAGGAACTTGGGGTTGTAATCTCAAACCCATGGGTGTCTTGGTTCAAGGCTGCCAGTTTACCTGCATTTATCTCCCTTTTGGCTACTCCATTCATCTTGTACAAGCTTTTTCCTCCTGAAACCAAAGATACACCAGATGCCCCTGCTATGGCAGCTAAAAAACTGGAACTCATGGGTCCTGTGACCAAAAATGAATGGGTGATGATTGGCACAATGCTTCTTGCTGTATCTCTGTGGGTTTTCGGGTAGGTATCATTTCTCAAATGATGTTGATACCTGTAACTTGCCGTGCTTTACCTCTTTGTGATTTTGATTTTAGGTAAAAGTTGATTATTAAGGGTGGAAAATAGTTGCAATCCGCACAGAAAGAATGAGGCTGCAGAGAGGCAGTAGGGGGTCTGTAATTGTGGTTACGCACTCTCTGTTTTTGCCGATGATTTTCTTTTTTTATATTTTTACCAAACACAACACCAAAATACCATTCTTCTTGGAACCTTTACTGTTACAGGACCATTTTGGATTTTCTCTAATCTGAGACTTCTGAGAATAGCCAGAAGCTTCTGAAGCATTTATAATGTCATCACTGACTACAGTGCGTGTGACTTGTTTATGGGCTGTGTTTGTGTGGTCTTAATGTATTTAATTTCTAACACACTGACTTTTATATTGTTCCCAGTGACGCTCTTGGTATTGCGAGTGTTGTTGCCGCAATGCTTGGCTTATCAATTCTCTTGCTGTTGGGAGTGCTTGATTGGGATGACTGTTTAAGTGAAAAATCAGCATGGGATACTTTGGCTTGGTTTGCTGTCCTAGTTGGCATGGCTGGGCAGTTGACAAACCTTGGTATTGTTGGTTGGATGTCTAGTTGTGTAGCTAAATCCCTCCAATCTTTATCATTGAGCTGGCCAGCTGCATTTGGTGTTCTTCAAGCGGCATACTTCTGTATCCACTACTTATTTGCAAGTCAAACTGGCCATGTTGGAGCATTATACTCTGCATTCCTTGCTATGCATTTGGCATCTGGGGTGCCTGGTGTATTGGCAGCCCTGGCTTTAGCTTACAATACTAATCTATTTGGTGCTTTGACGCATTATAGCAGTGGTCAGGCTGCTGTCTACTTTGGAGGTATGTCTCTCCTCTTCTAGGTTCTTTAGTTGGTGTTTTGCATTCAATTAATTATGCTTGGTAATATCTTTTGAAACAATTGCTTTTCTCAGAGTATCATAGTTACTTCTGGGGTGACAAGATGAAAATTATCCATTCACTTTCTGTTCGCTGATAAGAAATGAGCAATAAAGATTGCAATTAATTGCTACGTCTATGATCAATAGCCACCAAAACCCCCTTGCTTGGGATAGTCTTTGTTCTTTCGTTGTTTGTTTTGAGATCTTGGACTGACTATAATTTTGTTGCTTGTATGACAGCTGGTTATGTAGATCTACCGGATGTCTTCAAAATGGGATTCATAATGGCACTTGTCAATGCTACTATATGGGGAGTCGTTGGTACATTTTGGTGGAAGTTCTTGGGTCTATACTGATTCTTAGTTTTTGGTGTAAGTAGATTTTTCCCAGTTATACATGCCCTTTCTGTTGTGGCATTTTAGCAACGTCCTTGAAATTATTGACTCCAAGCTGAAGTACAATCAGCATTTCTCCATTGTAACATTCTCAAAACATGCGGATGAAAAAAAGTTCTGATTTTTGCGTTGAGTCAACACTTAGGAAGTGGAATCAAAATAATCTCTCTGGTGAAAGAGTTACCAGTGGATCTCTTGCTATGGTACTACGTTTTAGGTCCTTCATTTACCCAGCCATGGATCATTTCACCTTTGCAGTTTGAGTGGCATGAGTGTAAATGTGCACAAGGTTAGAGTATTCCAAGAACAGATGCTAACACTTGAAATAGTAATCTTCTATATTTCACCATTGGAAGATGAAAACGAAATCGGACGAAAGCAAACTACAAAATGAGCTGAGGAAACCCGCAGAGTTACCCCAATTAAACACCGCTAATGAAAGGATCAAAATCATCATCATTCTAAATTAGTTAATCTTTGGTCTTATAACAATCAAAAGAGGCAAAACTTGTTATTGTCGTTTATACTGGACTGTTTTTTTCCAAGTTCCAACCCACGAGTAATAAGCAGAACATTTAAGCATGCAATGAAATGTGGTGCTCTTTTAACCTGGAAAACTAACAATATATCTGCTAATCATACTCAGAAGTGACCCCAGGCAATTCAACGGGATACAGGCTATTAATGACTACCTATCAATTGATCAAGCTAATAGCCGTTGCAACTGAATTACTAGTATTTGATTTTGACATGCTGAAGATGACTTGGACTTCTTCCTTCGGCTAACAGATCCAGTTCCTTGCCTTCATTGGGGATATGTGCGCACTAAAATGTTGGACCCCGTTCTTGGCTTGATCTATAAGAGATGCTGTATAACAACATTTGAGTTTTTTTTTTCAACTGATAAGTAGTAATATAACAAATTCTGAATTGTTTGGAAGAAATAATCAGTCATGGAAGAAAATATGGAAAACAAAAAACCCCCAGGCAATGTTGTTTGGTGCTGGTTTTTGTTGATTAATAAAATAACAATAAATCTGAATACTTTTGCTCCAGTGTCAATAAACGTAACTTATTAAGAAAGAAAAAACATTGGGCACATGATACATGAGCTAAGAGTATAGAAATTGCATTTCCAAATATATGAGAAGTCAATTTAGTCAAGATGCTGCAACTTTCATACGCACACATCTCAAATTATAGATTTGGTTAATCGACTGCAATTGCTGACGAGCATAGGGTACTATCAATCAAGGTATAAGTGTTTCATAGTGATTTTCGTACCTTTATGATCATTTTTGGTGTTACACAAAGTCGTGTGATGTGGTACAGGTATATATATATATATATATATATATATATATATATATATATATATATATATATATATATATATATATATGAGAGAGAGAATCAGCAATCACTTAATTACCTGTTCTCAGGATACAGATTGAAATTCCTCAGCATATTGAGCTTCCCGTACTGATTACTTCAGGGAATTCGTCTAGTAAGTTCAACTTCTCAAGGATCAGTTTTTCTTGCTTGGTGTCTATAAAATGTGCTGTCAAGAATAACATTTGGTATGCAAAAATAAATGGATATAAAGCAGCTATAGAAGAAGCATTTGTTTAAATATACAACCCAACTCTGCTATAGATGAAACAAAGAGAATAAACTTCTTGCTGACTAGCACCCCAGACATGAAGCCAATTCACAAGCAGATTGGAATAGATTTACTGAAATACCATCAGGCAGATTATGACAAAAGGGTAACTGAATACACAAAAAACAAGTTTACAAATGTTCATACAAGTACTTTTTATGCATTTTCTGTGTAGCTTGGATGTTGAGGGCACGGCTCAGAGGCACAATATTTACTAGGTCCTCAACATAGAAAATTATTTCAGCAACTTTGGCACTAATGACTGAAGATACTTGCATAGAAGTAAATAAAATTTTGTTAGAAGAGCTCAATTTCAAAGGTTTCTGCGTCATGATTCATGTGCATGCGAATAAGAAGATGCCATTAGGATACATTCTTGATCAGGATTTTCTGCAAAATTGGAGTGCAATGCATTCCCCATGCTGTCCACTATAGCCGAGGTAGTCATGGATGACTCGATGCATAAGATGGCAGTGATGGCATCCAATCTAGTGACCTCATTTCTAAACATCAATCTTGCATGTGCTGTAAGGTTCCATATTCCTTCTTCAGAACAAGTCACAAAATAGATCATACAGGGCCAAACCATGAAAAACCTAGAGTCAATGATACACCTTGTGCAAGTCTTATCAGACTCTCCAGCATACGCACGGTTGTTCTTGCTGCAGATGTTCACAGTTGTTAAGTGCATAGCCATGCAACAAATAGAATATTTAGTGACAACGATGATGCCTAGTGACCTGCATTTTGAGTAACAGATCTTCTCTGCATTTGGTAATAGCTTGAGATAACCTTTTCTGCCTCCTTTGTGAGGACTGGTCTAAAGTATCTCTTCACAAATTGGATGTACCTATAAGATGTCATCAGAAGACATTAATGCTGCCATCTCATCAAAAGAATGTGATGGAGTAATTGCTGCTAAAGATTTTCTTTTGCTGGAGTTAACATGGTAATCAAATGGGAGAACACAAATTCATAAATTAGAATAGATCTTTTCCTTAGTGTCGTGTGCATTTCCATTATGCTAAATTGTTTTGATAAGTTGCACTCACCAACACTGCACACAGTTCAGGAGCCCGTGACATATTTTTTTGCAAGGTAAAGTAGGAGCTGGGACATTAACATGATTAAACTGTTTTCCTAATTACCAACCAAAGCCTACTGTACAACACGCGACATGAAAGTCTCATGACAATTCAGACACTCAAAATCAGTGCAGCTAGCAAGACTATGGATATGCTTTTAGACTTTACCTTTGGCTCCCAAATGACCCTTTAACCTTTTTGTTTACTTATACATGCATCCCAATTGGAGACCTTCCAGTTTTAAACGCTTTTAAGAAAATTCATGCTAAACAACCTTCTCCCAATAAGAATTAGCATTAAATTAAAAAACCTTCGCAGAATTAAGAAATGTGAAAAGAGAGAAATTTCTTGCATGTTGCTTTACATAACTCAGTCTTGTATAAGGGTGGCAAATGGGCGGGTTGGGCTGAATTTGGGCGGGTCAAGATAGGTTAGTCAATAAATGGGTCATTGCCCAACCCAGCCCAAATTGAATTTGGGTTAAGATGGCTGGGTCAAGATGGGCTAAATAATGCGTCATAACCCAACCCGCCCAACATGACCCATATTTTAAAATCATGCTCATCTTGCATACAATTTTTTTTAGGGGATTTGCGCCCAGGGTGGGGGTGAGGGGGACGGGGGCATGGGAGGGGTAGGGGTAGAAGGTGCAGAAAAATAAAATAATAGAAAATTAAAAATACAACAAAAAAATTATCTTTTATAGGGGTTTTGCGCGGGGTGGGGATGTAGGGGGTTGGGTGGGATGTGGTGGGGTGGGTGAGTGAGTGGCGTAGAAAAACAAAAGAACAGAAAATAAAAAATACAAAAAATAAAAAAATTGGAGCAACTAAGTAAATTTCTAAATAAGTTAGGTTGAGATATTTTGTTTTGGGTGAGTTTCATGGGTTATATTTGGGCTGTTAAATGGGTCAGAATGGGCTATAAAAAATAATGGGTTAACTTGGGCTCAACCCAAATTGACCCATAAGCTAAAATGGTTGTAGCCTAACCCATTAATCTCTGGGCTAGTTGGGCGGGTTAGATGGGTTTAGGCTCAAATTGCCACCCCTAGTCTTGTACCAGACAAGGGAAAAAGAAACCATAAGAGTAGCGCATCATCCATATTAAATATGCAGTGGGGGGGGGGGGGTAATAAGCTAATACTATTGGTTTAGGCAATGCTTGGAACAGTCAACAATCATTCTTAGGGACTTATCTCACCTTGGCCAGTTTCACTGTTATTGATATGTAAAAGCACATGCATAATCTCTTACTGTTCATGAACAATGTCAATAATCATATTTGGGAATGAGTTTTTGTATGTATAAGCAGTGTAGCCAAAGTGGCAAGAAACCACAAAATAGACTAGTGGAGTAGTAGTTAATTATAGATGAGCACATATCATATATATCAGAATCCGGATGGTTGTTGGGAAGTATTTTACCTTCTGAGCATTGGAAGTGCCCAGGTACTCCTTAGATCCTCTTCAGAATTGTGGCTCTTTGTTTCTGCCTTTCAATCACATAAAAGAGAATTTTCATCCACCTAATTGAAGCTTCATGACTAAATAATAATGTATTCACATTGTTTAAGATCCATCACCTCAGCAAGAATATGTGAAGAAACAACAGCATCCCACGCTGGGTTTCTAGTGTCTAAGAGAACTAGGACTATATCAAATCTGCTCAGCAGCGGGCCAGAGAGTGTTGTATTAACAGATAGAGCTTGCGTGTGTTAAGAACATAGAAAACAAAATGAGATGGGGAGCAAAGCGTTTAAGATGCCTGATAGAGATTCTAGCTTGCAGAAAGATGAAAGGTAAAAGAAAAAAGAAAGAGGACATCAGAAGAAAAGATACGCTGATCCTTGTCATATTGCCCCTTAGGGTTAGTTGCTCCAAACACAAGTGTCCTTGTACTGAGAGTTGTCACCAGACCAGCCTAGAGATTAACCAATCATCAAGGATCAGAAAAGGATTCATCGAAGTGATTAAGAACACCTAGAACAGTAGATATTAGGGGGACTGGAAATAAGGCGGAAAAAGGAAGAACGAAGAAAATATCAAGAACTCATGACCTTGAAAATCAAGCATGTATTGGTAGTTTGGTACTTTACAAAAAGAAGAAAAAATTAGGTTCTTCAAAGAATGATAAACCTTTGCAACACTTATAGTCTGCTGCTCCATTGCTTCATGGATGGTTGCTCTGTCATGCTCCCTCATGCTGCCAAACAGAATTTGATGAGTCAACATCAAATGAATGTGAAGGATAACATTACTGACTATATTTTACAACAAAAAAATCATTAAATAATTTGAATTGGCCTACTAAACCGTAACTAAAGTGCAGGCTGTACTTCAAGCCACACAAGTTATATCAAAACATGGAGAAACTGAAATAAATCAACCTAAGACTCCAAAACAGCTGTAAGATACCTGTCAAATTCATCAATGCAACAGAGACCACCATCTGCTAATACAAGTGCACCAGCTTCTAACATCCACTCTCCTGAAAATATAGCTCGCCTTTACACTTGATGATCAAATAACTATACATATAGGTCAAAATATTATCAAGAATTAAGAGCATGTTTGGTTTGCATGATGAGAGGCATTCCGATGAATCGTCCGCTCATATTGTTTCTGGATTTAAAAGGTATAACAGCCTGAGTTAACCCGCATGTCCGTTATTTCAACATAACAGATTATATAGTCTTACAGTACTATATTCTTTAGATATAAAAAATAGATCATTTGATCTTAGCGGGGTACTAGTACTAACTCAGAACCAGGGTCATCACATTTGAATTCAACAAGACTATTATGCCTTTAAGTCAGATTAACAAACCATAATACTACCTAAACTTCCTTTGCTTTGTACAATTTTTTTGTTGATGTAAATTTTATGAACAAAAAATTTTAGGCTGTTATATGCTTATTTTGATTTTCATGGTGCAAGTAAAAATGCAGTTCTATATAGAATCTAAAGGGTTTTAAGGTTAGAATTATTCCTAATAGTAATATACACTATTATATTACATTAAACACTGCTCCGTAGTTTCTCAAAGCTGCAAAACAAATTTGATTAGATTTACTTTCTTCATTACGGAAGATTTTGATTAAATGTTAATCATCTAGCATTAACTAAAGAGGATGGAACCATATCAAAGTATTCGACATATGCAGTGGATTCTCTGAGGGAAATTCATTTGGGTATGTCCCATCCTACTTTATCGAGTTTGTGAACTGATACTAGTATAAATGTCAAACAAATTACATGCGTCACTTCCTAATAGAAAAGGGACAAAAGAAGATTAGAGATGTAAGAAGAATTCCCAGTAGTACCCAATAGACCACACAAACTATTAGTCTTAGTTTCATCGGAAAATTAATGTAGATGGGCTTGCTATCATGAGTGTCTCTGTGCGAGTGTTGTGATGGAACACAGACAGATTACCACTTCAATACGATCAATGCAAATAGATAGACAGCTCAGAACT
The DNA here is from genome assembly GCA_032618575.1 of Nicotiana noctiflora. Taxonomy (NCBI): domain Eukaryota; kingdom Viridiplantae; phylum Streptophyta; class Magnoliopsida; order Solanales; family Solanaceae; genus Nicotiana; species Nicotiana noctiflora. The sequence continues at coordinate 164,874 of JASVEL010001466.1, forward strand.
TCAAGACAGCTGTTAGTGAGTAACAAGATAACAGGAACAATCTACCTCCATCTTTAACTGCTGTAACAGTCAATCCAGCACTAGTGCTTCCCAACCCAGTCGTTATGACAGATCTATTGCTTAATTTAGCAGCAAACTTCAGAAACTGTGACTTCCCAGTGCCTGACAGGATAAGTAAGCAACCATCTTATCTCATTTTTGACAATAACCCAAAATTCAAATGAATATCACGCTCCATAAAATGTCACCACAACCATGAAAGGAGGTGAAATCAAGTATACCAGCTGCTATGCAGCCCATTAGCGCTAGACACAATTCAATGAGTGCAGGAAGAAGTGAAAATCTCTAAAGATAACCATTTGCCTACAAAGAAGATATACTCCAATCTTGATTCAAAACATTTAACATTACAATTCATTACCAGGATCGCCAACGAGAAGCAAATGAGACTCTCCTCTAACTTTTGTTCCAGAAGCATCAACATGTTGGACACCTCCAATAAGCGTCAATGCCACTACATAGAACTCGAAGTTGTTCATTGGCCAAAATGGTAAAGGGATTATCCATCATCACTTGGACAGATTGAATTATACATTAACATCATAGGGGATACTTTTAACGATGCACAGTTGCTGAGAGAAACCCAAAGGTAACACAAATTCCCTCTACTTTATATCGAACAAGTTAAAACTACAAATTAACAATTACAGATGTGACATAAACTGAAACGGAGAAACTTGCAGGGGACAATACCTGCAAGCTTGACTGTGAAAAGCCCAAAGACCTGTGGGCAAATACCTTTTAGAATCGCATTCCTACCTGCGTTTAGGAATAAAAGGATAATAGAAAGAAAGCAGGTCTGAGTCCCAAGTACTTTTAGCAAGTAATTTAAAGTCTAACTTTTTTAAAGACTTTTTACCCTTTAAAGGAGTATCTTTGAAATCAGTCCAAAACTGCTTGAATTTCAGAATAGCATCATCAGGGATATCGATTTCTGACTTTAGCTCATTCATTCTCCTGAAGATACATTATAGGAAATACGTGAAGAGAAAGGCAGTTTATTTTATGAGAAAGAGTCAGAGAAATGTATTACCTCCTCCAAGCAGTGGTGGAGACAAAAGGTGGCAGGTCAACAAAGCCTTCCACCTCTAAGTTTTGAAAGAAATGTTTTGCTTCGTGTAAGTTTTTGAAATATTTTGAGAGATAAAAGTGTACATCTGCTCCTGATACTTTTTAATAAAAACAATTATATTATTGTTATCTCTTCTAAGTTTAAATCCTTATTTGTCCATTCCTCCTTGGATATAAGATTCATTAAGCTCTACAAATATCACAATGATATTTTAGCTTGTGAAGATGACAAATTCAATTAGTACTATCGTATATTTCTTTACCTATCAATCAAAGGGAAAGAGGAACTACAACAAGATCCTGGAGGATGATCACCTTTCTGGTAACAAAAATCAGTGAAAGAATTCAAAGGCAATTCTTCATACTATGAGCCCTTCATTGGGACTCCCCTATACTGTCAATAAAAGGCCAACTACATACTCTCATCCTAAGTTGCTTGCACATGGGTGCGGGTAATCCGACACATGTGCAGATCTAGAGGTCGGATCATTAAAAACTAAATTCTAAGATTTGTGGATATAGATATGGATACAGGTGCGGGAATCCGGCTAAAAATAATTTTAAAAAAAATATCTCTAAATTATGAGAAATTATGTGGAATGCTCACGTATAGCTTATAAAGTGTGAATTTCTTTTTTACTCTCAAGTTGTAGATAAATAAAGGATTGATTTCCTAGATAAGGTATGTTATTTTCTTCAAATTTACCAAGATCCGATACAGATTCTATATCATCACACATACTAGTGTCGTGTCGACAAGGGTGCGGCATCTAAAATGTTGTGTCGGAGCAAATTAGCTCTCATCCAAAGACTTTGTTGCATCTACACCATGCTTTATTGTATGAAATTGTTGTATCTACTGAAGAATGAACCAACCCAAGGCTTCGAATTACTCTACTTCTCCTTTATTTTATTTTTTATTTTTTTGACAAGGTAAATTATTTCATTGCCTTCTTAAAGGTAGGGGGTAAGGTATGCGTACACTCTACCCTCCCCAGACCCCACTTGTGGGATTACACTGGGTATATTGTCATTGTTGCTGTAGTTGTTGTAAGTTGTTTCATTGAATGGCATCAAGAAGATGCACTGATAACATAAATAGACCTTTAGAAAGGGGGGGGGGGGGTGTAATGAAACCATGATAGTACTTTTATGATGAGAATTAATTTACATCACTGGAAACAATGTTAAATGAGAGGAAACAAAAAGAAAAAGGTGACCTGCTTCTGGTTAACCCAATTATTAATCATCCTTCACAATTGATGAGATATTAAGCAATATCTAACAGTTTAAGTGGCACTTTCTGATTTCATTCTCAAATTAAATTGACAAGGATCAAAGGCAAAAGGAAAAAAGAGGGAGATTGAGCTTGCCATGGTTTACTCTGCGACTCTAACAACCTACTCCCTCCGTTTCGATTTAGATGAGGTAGTTTGACTTGGCACGGAGTTTAAGAGAAAAGCGGGAGACTTTTGAAACTTGTGGTCTTAAAAGCTTAAGGGGTAAAAGCTTTGTGGGCCCATGACATTTGTGTGGTTATAAAAGTTTCTAGTTAAGAGTAAAATGTGTAAAATAAAAATTTTAAAGTCGAATTATTTCCAATTATAGAAATATGTCATTCTTTCTTGAACGGATTAATAAGGAAAGTGTGTCATCTAAATTGAAATGGAGGGAGTAATACTTAAGGACAAATCAAAGTGATGCACTCCATCTAAAGCAACAGCAATGATTTGTACAATATACCAATAATTCGCATTCATAGGTTCTGCACATATAATTGGATAACAATCCTTTAACTATCCAGGTTTGACTTGTGGTCACATGAAATGAATTGAAATCTTTCTCAAAATGAACTGAGTGTACTCCCTTTACCTTACATGGTTGGCAATTAGTACCGGATCAAGGTCACAGCGAACATCTCTTAAATCGGGGGACCATCTGGCGGTTAAGATCCCAGTGACAATCACATCATCTGACAAAATTAAAACATGGCAGTAAATTAAGGAAAAGGAAGAAAATATGCATCAAGCTTATCAGTGAAAAAGAGGAAGAAAGGAGAGAATTGTCTCTCATTGGGGTAGAAGATGAATTAACATAAAATAACACAGAATAATATTGCAAATAAGCACACTGACATATAAACTACTTCCATTACGAAAAGCAACCTATTACTGTTTCAAATTCAAAACATATCTTAACTTTGACCTTGATTACTCAAACAAATGCTTCGAAATTTTCATTACAAAATTTGTAGCGTATAGGGTGCTTTACATCAACAAATTTTTTCTATAACATGTGAATGATAAATGTCCGAAATGAGACTAAACATTGATCTTTTTGAACCATGTAGGATGGAGGGGCTTAAATCTTTGTGGCAGTCAGAGCATAAGATGTTTTAGTATATTCCATAGTAAAAGTAGCAAGGGACACCCAGACACCTTTATTGAACTGCAAACAAGCAAGTTTTAACAAAATAGTACCTCCAGCTTTAACCGTGTCAACAAGATCATCCTTCAGAATGACAGGAATGGAGCGAGGAATAGACCCAACACCCAATACCTGAGTACTTTCTTGGATTTTAATCTCCTGATAATCATGACAGATCTTATTGTCTTCTACAAGCTGAAAACTTGTGCTTTCACAAAACTTAGGCCTCTGTAAAAGAACTTTAAGAGATTATTGATTTTCTTACAAGCAGCTGGTTTAAGAAAATTATAAACCAAACTGGATGGAAGTTATTGGAAAACCAACATGGAGAATGGGAGGGAGTGAGGGTAGAAGAGTAGAGAATAGAAATTCAAGATTGAATAATGAAGGTAAAAAAACAAAGCATATATAATCTATGAGGCAGTTTGGATTTTACTGTTACCAGCATGGTTATCAGAGGCGAAAAGCATAAATAAGCACCAAGTATCTGTTGGGGTTTTAAACAGAAAGCACAGATAAAGTGCACACTTAGTAAAGGTAAAGGAAAGGTAACATAGTCATATTTATTATGTTGCCTCTAATTTCAGACATTGTGTGAAAATGATCCAATACCTCAAATATAGGAGGATATCATGCAAAACATTTCACTCGTCCCAAGTTTGGTATCTATTTCAATTTTTTACTTATGGACGTATTTAGCTTCTAATGCTTAATTTTGCTTGTAATTCTCACACTTATGTGACAATTAAAGGAAACCCGATAATACAAACATTAGTATAGTGCAGCTTATGTTAATATCTCCTCATGTTGCATTAGGCCAGCCCGTTGCACTAAGCTCCACCCTATACGCAGGGTCCGGCAAAGGGCAGGACTAGCTTCCTTCGTCTACGGTGCACTAAACGCCTACTATGCGCAAGGTCCGACAAAGGGCAGGACCAGCTTAGTTCACCTGCACTAATCCGCTGAGTGTTCTGCTGTAGCCCACAAATTACACTCCAAAATTTCATATTGGCCAAATCTGTTGCTAGTTATCAAGTTTCTCAAAATAAAATGTGGTAGAAATTCATATCTAACCAAAAAGAGCTTCTCTTGTCGGGACAAATAGCTTGCAAAATTACCCATACCAATCTACTTCTAGTTGAATACTTTGTAACAAACAAAAGTCTCTATCAAATCAATTGACATGGTTGAATATGGGAAGTTCCTAAATTCAGGGGAACAGATCTAGAACGGCTAAAGTACGAAGCAAGTTCCGTTCATAAGAATTCAGTATGACTTTTCTTTTTTATTATAAGGTAAAGTATTTAATTGAACGGTACCAAAACGTTTGCGAAGGATCAGGATTCTAACAAAAACTACACAGCAACAGAGTCCAGCAAATTCGCGAAATCGGAAAAGCTAATTACAGAATCAACTCTAAGCCAACAAAATAATCTCTGTAAACGTCGAGAAAGAAGTAAATATGCCTGTTATTTGTTCTTAATAGGGAAAAATGTAATTCTTTTCCACTCTAAAATAGTTTGAAATGCTTTGTGGTATTGCTTACTTACATTTAAGTATGTTATTTTAAAAAAATTATTTGTGATTTTCATAACCAGAAAACATAAAAATGAAAAACAACCCACCCATTGTGTTATTGCTAATAAGCTGCTAGAAAAAGGTATTCAAGTGCAATCTCATTGCATCAATTGGAACAATGCCACAAAGCAACATCCATTTTTTTCAAATCTAAAAGTAACTACAAAATCCAAAAGAAGAATCTAGCTGGAATTCACATAGACCCTACTCTTATGAGATAAGGCTTAAAGGAAATGTGAATGTAGACTGATGTATAGCAAAAGCAAAAGAAGATTAAAAAGAGCTTTTATTCCACGTGTAACCAAATGGAGATACACAAAATATATTAGCAAATTCAAAGCACAGCTAGTTTTTCCACTAAAAAAAAAGGATAGTTGGGAGCAGACCTGTGAGGGACAAAAAATTGGTTTTGGAATTGAATTCCTAGTTTCCACCTCCGGATAAACCTTGAACCTACAAAAAATTTCCTTCTTAGCCAATAATCTGTTAGGGGTAGATTAGCATAGGGTAAGACCTTGACCATGTAATCTTGCCATAAGACTAAATTGAATTTTTTGGATCGACCAGTTAAAAGGAAGGCAGAAAAAATGTGTGGACGTTTTGACCTCTGAGTGATAAAGAGTTGTCTAAGCAAATTATGTTATAAATAAGCTAAATCAGCTTTCTAGAAATTTTGTTTCATCCATCAGAGAAATGCAAGCCCCAATAAGAGATGTAGAAGTTTGTTTTTGGCATAAGCATATCCTCTGAGAAGCCAAATTCGGGCAAATTGGAGTTTTTAGCCTAACTTATAAATTTGTTCGAACTCTCTGCCCTCTCGGGTAGAGGTAAGGCCTGTCTACATATTACCCTCCCCAGACCCCACCTTGTGGGAATATACTGGGTTGTTGTTGTTGTTGTTGTTATAAATCTGTTCGAAAGTTAGTTATGTCAAGCAATATCTTACACAACCCACTTAGCCTATATAGAAATGGAAGCATCTTTACCTATTGTAGTAACCAAACACATCCTACATGATTATAGAAGTCAGAACAAAACGGAAGTTTAGCCAACAGAATTAGTCTACTGGAGCAATATACAGACTCTACCAATAGAATTAAGCATATCTGTATTGAGTTCGGTCCCATAAAGGATTAATTAAAGCTGAGCTCAACTTTTTAAGGATGCAAAGCACCCACAAAGTCTTACAGGGGAATCATCCATATTCAATTACAATTACCAGATATATCTTTAATACAAGATGAAACATGGAGATCTGTTGCTAAATTTGTAATTGCTCATTCTGTTGTACCAACCCAATGCCACTTATTTGGCGATCCAATATTGTTTAAACACCAGATGAGCACCCTTAGTCACTCGGCTCTATCTCTATGTCTATCAGGTGCAACTATTTGTTTTGTTAGTTAGAGATTTCACTGACAAAGAAGTGAAAAATAATTTGTCTAAAGGAGACTAAGGTTGAGTAACAGTTGTGGTAAGTGAAAACTACGGCAATACGATTCTAGTATAAAAGTTTCTACCAAATTAGAATTATAATTGCAAAGATAAGACGTTTTTCAGTTGAATCCTGCCATAGTAATTTCCATCTGGTAGAACCAATTACCTTGATTAGTTTGTATTAGACTTGATAAAATAAATCAATGATTCCATTAATGCTTTGTGAAAATATCTCTACGATTTTCAACCTGGTTGGAGGAATTGAAACTAGCAGAATGACTAGGTGAGAGGCACACAAGGACAACCTGTGCTTACATCGCCGACACTCATATATCCTCTCCCCTTCAATCATCTTCACTGCTCCAGACCTGATTATAGTCCCTTTGATAGTAAGAAGCATTCCACGATGCTTCACCCTCACACGGCCAATGCTGGGAAATGTCTCTAAAACATTATAAGAAATGACTAAGTTTGATATTACAAGGTATACTTTTTTTTGAGAATGTGATATTACAAGGTATACTTAAAACTACATGCACTGAAGCATTATATAGCAATGGTAGTGAAGGATTTATGACTTGGACATAGAAAAAAAATATGCAAGGAATAGCTGAAAGAATACTAGTAATATGTGCCTTTTCTGATAGGAGCATGTGCATTTACATGTGAAACTTGTAAAAATTCCAGTATTAGGAACATAACCAATAGAGTTTAACTTTTATACACTAATAGTATAAAATTTCTTCCCACTATCATTTTGGAAGCCTATTACAGGTACTTGTGCAAAGTGAGGACAGATCGTAATTAAGGCTAGCAAAATGTCATAACCAGTCAAAATAGTGTAAATATTCTCTACAGTCAGTAAGATAATTTAAATCCTAAACAATAATGGGTTTATTTTATCTACACTGATAGAGTAGAAGATATTTGATAGATACTATCAAGTTGTTCAAAACCCAACTACAAGTAAGCATGGGGCAGTAATATGGAAAATAAGATATGTAACCTCCGTTGGATCAAGGATTTAATCTTTAAGGGTTTGACCGTTCGAGTTTGAGAAATTACCATAACTCGTTTAGTTTACTGAATTCGCAACCAATTATTAGTACTTTTTTATTGAAATTTTAAACACACATGTGGGTCTGGACAAAGCTACTAGGTCCGGATGAACCCAGGTTGAACTCTAAATTCGCCGGGGTAACCTCTACAGCCCGTTAAACTACACAAATAATATAGAAGAATCTTTACACTATTCATACATATAGCTTAATACAACCAAAATAATTTGAAAAAAAATAAAAGGGATAAAAAGGGAACAAACCAGGGCATTCAAGAGGAGAACCACTGATATTGATACGAACATGTATGTTGTCCTTGAGGCTTGCGTTTTCACCTTGTGCAAGATCTGCCAAAATAACTTTCTACACAAAGACAACAAAAACCATTGATTATGTAGATTACTAATCTAAGCATACAGAATTTTGGACAAGAGGGTAAAGTAATATACCTGAGCCCAGACCGCAGCTTCATCAAAAAGGGGTAAATATTCTGTGGGTTTAGCGAAAATGAACTGAGAAAGGGTTGGATTATCATCCATTATCTCTGCAAAACTGTTTCAAAAAACTAAACTCGTTAGCAGGATATTTGTGGAGGCAGATGCAATGCATACTGTAGTGTTGCTTACTCGACAAGGAGGGGATAGTGAAGTCGAGGGTCAGGAGAGAGAATGATGGAAGTCAGCTGCTCCGAGTGGTGCTTTAGCAAATACGCCGCCAGTTCTTTGCTGTGACCGTTGCCCTCCATCGGATTTTCCCACGTCGGGAGAGGCTTTTCGCTTTCACTGTCGACGGCGCGTGTGGCGGGAATTTGGGTACCAAGAATTTTGGGCGGGAAAAATTGGTGTACACTGTGTACCGCAGGGTTAAGGGGAAATGATATTTGGTCCGCGTTGAAAAAAAAGAAAAATAGATATTTGGTCCGCTGTTAATTTTGATACGGGCTCGTATTATTATAAGGAAGAAGATTGCAATAAATTGAAACTAATTAATGATACCTTTAAATTAAGGAAGTATTAAACTCTGTTTTAAAGTGGAGTTTAATAGCTTTATCCATCAAAAATAAACTAATTATTCTTGTTTATCCATTTATTTTTCTACCCATCAAACTAATTACTATTCATACCCATTATAGTGTTTGTGGGTAATTGCCTCTAGAATTTCCCCTTCTCTTTTCTTTTTTTTTCTTCTTTTTAATTAATTAGTAATTAATGATATTTATTCTTAGTAATTATTAATATTAACAATATTAATATTCCCTAATAGCATATTCAGTTATTTCAATGTATATATATAATATTCTTTTTTTCCACTATAGGCAAGAAAAATAAGATAATAATAATAATTTAGTTTTTGAAACTTTTATAAATTTGAGAAGTGTTACATTCTTCCCTCCTTAAAAACATTCGTCCTTGAATGTTGCTAGGGCCTTATTCTTAATATAACAATCATCCCTTATATCCTTGAACCTCTTAAATTTTCTTAGCACTACTCATTCTTCCAACGGACTCAAAATTTTGGCTGACTCCCTAAATTTTCAAAAATTTCTGCAGAGTTTCCCTTGTAATTTGAACTATCTAAAAAAATATCCCTGTCATAAATACCACAACTACACCAACGTCAACCAAATATACCATAACATGCCATTCAAAGGCACCATACGTAGCTCATAAATTAATTATTCTCACTCCGACAAGGAGGTACCACAATTACTAACAAGAATCTAAAGCACAATAACTTTAGCACAAGTAAATCACTTTAATGAATTAAATATACTGCATAACTAAATTACTACAACAACTAAGCATAATCTAGGAAAGATAGAAACACTTGCTAACTTGTATTTAATAAATGAAATATGATTGTCAAACCAAACTTAGGTTTACATACCTTTTTCCTCAAATAAATATGGATATTTCTTTCTCATATCTTCCTCGACCTCCCAAGTAGCCTCTTTTGAATAATGATTACTCCACAAAACTTTTACCGATGCTATATCTTTGGTTCTCAACTTTCTTACTTGCCTATCAAGAATTTCTATAGGTACCTCTTCATAAGTCATGCCTTCTTTAATTTCTATAGTATCGGCAGGTATTATATGCGACTCATTATGAATGTACTTTCTAAGCATAGATACATGAAAGACAGGATGAACAGAGGACAACTTAATAGGAAGCGCTAGCTTATAAGCCACATTTCCTTTCTTTTCTAGAATTTCATAAGGTCCGATAAATCTAGGGATAAGTTTCCCTTTCTTACCAAACTTCATAACTCCTTTCATTGGTGAGACTTTCAAAAGCACCTTATCACCAACCATGAACTCTTACTCACGATGCCTTTTGTCATAATAAGACTTTTGATGACTCTGAGCTGCTTTAAGTCTTTCTCTAATTAGCTGAACTTTCTCCAATGCCTCACAAACAAACTCTGGACCAATCAATGGCACCTCTGCTGGTTCAAATAAACCCACTGGATACCTACATCTTCGCCCATATAACGCTTCATAAGGAGCCATACCAATGATGTCCTGATAGCTGTTATTGAAAGCAAATTCTATATGTGGCAAGTGATCATCCCAATTACCTCCAAAATCTATAACACACGCACGCAGTATATTTTTGAGATTTTGAATGGTCCTTTCTGCCTGACCATCAGTCTGTGGATGGAAAGTGGTGCTCAAGTTGACCTTGGTACCTAATCTTTTCTGGAATGCCTGCCAAAAATGCGCCGTGAACTGAGGGTCTATGTCATATATGATTGAAACTGGAGTACCATTGTCACGACCCTAGTTCACCAATCATGAACATGTCGTGATGGCACCCAGTCCCCACGACTAGGTAAGCCTAACACGTTGCGGAATATACAAGCTATGAACACTTAAATAAGAAAACAACGGAAAAATAGGATAAAAGATATGTAATCCGTACCGCTTGGCACATACATCCGTCAACACCATGAATAAAACACTACCAAGATCCGGAATCCCACGGGTAACACAGACTAAAAGAGAAATACAACTGTGGCTCTATATGTAAAGAGTATCTAACAACGAAATGAAGAAAAATATCAACTAGTACTTCTAGAGTAGAAGGGAAGCCTCCGGATCCGCGGACGTAGCAGATCATACCTCGAGGTCTCCCAGAAAGCTGCGGAATCACCTAGCACGAGCCTGCTCTGATGTACCTGGATCCGCACAACAAAAGTGTGCAGAAGAGTAGCATGAGTACACCACGGCGGTACTCAGTAAGTGCCAAGCCTAACCTCGATGGAGTAGTGACGAGGAAGGTCAGGGCCCTACTGAGAAACAAATAATATAATGACAATAACAATAATAAGCAGTTTAAATGATAATAATTTCCGAAATTTACAACAATAAATGATTATTGCAATAGTCTACAATTAAGCTAACAACAAATAGTCAACTCAATAAAACCAGTCCAGGACCTGTGGGAATCGAATCCACCGTCCCATTGACAGTACCTCTGGGTCTTCGGGAATCGAACCAGCAGCCCATGTCTCCATAAATAATCAATAACTCAGGATCTCCAGGAATCGAACCCGTAGTCCCTACCAATAAACTCAGGATCTCGGGAATCAAACCCGTAGTCCCTACCAATAACTCGGGATCTCGGGAATCAAACCCGTAGTCCACATCTCAATAACTCAGGATCTCGGGAATCAAACACGTAGTCCCTACCAATAACTCAGAATCTCGGGAATCAAACCCGTAGTCCATATTTCAATAATCTCAGGATCTCGGGAATTGAACCCGTAGTCCATATTTCCATAATCTCGGGATCTCGGGAATTGAACCCGTAGTCCATAACCACAGCAAGTAAAGGAATACACAGAGAGAAGTATAATATGCTTAACGGTAACTTCGCCGATGAACAGCGCCAGCGATTACCAAGAAAACTCAAGTAAGTCAATTAAGCAACTAGATAGTTAGATTCTAGCTAATCATGCTTTTCTAACTACTACCGGGTAGAAATATCGAATTTAACGACTAAGAACAGGAATATCACTCATTGAACATTTTGGGTAAAGTATGTGTTCAACAACCAGCGCATGTACACGCTTGTCACCTCGCGTACAAGGCATATAAACTATCACATAATATCCTAGGGGTGAGAATTCCCCCACACGAGGTTAGACAAGCCACTTACCTCGACTCCGGTACAAAAACGCTATGAAACAACTCTCTTGCCACGAATGTCGGCCTCCACAAGTGTAGAATCTGATAAAAATCAATAGAATCACATCAAAATAGGCCAATTGGGCATTACCCAATCGAATTAACTCAAAATTCACCAAAACCCACAAGTTGCCAAAACCCGACTTCCGGTACGCTTATCGAAAAATCACGAAAATTATATATTCGGGTTCCTTATCTCAATACGAGTCCGTGCATATAAAATTTATCGAAATCGGACTCCGTTTGCCCATTTAAATCAAAGATTTTCTAACATTTAGGCCTAGGGCTCAAACCCACCTTTAATTTTCCAATTTCAGTGAAATAATCATGGATTTCATGATAAACCAACGAATTAAGGTCAAGAAACTTACCCCCGATGATTTCCCGATGATATCCCAGCATTTCCCCTTCAAAATCCTCTCTTGGAGCTCAACAATGGCGTTTTTGATTTATGGGTCGCGGCTGAAATGTTTCTGGACTTAAGTCACTGCCAGACATTTTTACTCTATGCGATCGCATGATCCCTGTTGCGATCGCATAGAACAAATTTTGACCCTCGCCAAACTACTCTATGCGATCGCATAGTCCTTAATGCGATCGCAATGCTCACCAAAATATACCTATGCGATCGCATACCCTGCTCCGCGATCGCATAGGACAAAAGCTGGACCTGGGACCCCTCTTCTCTATACACTATGCGATCGCATAGGACTGTACGCGATCGCAGAGCACAACTTTCCAGAACTATGCGATCACATATCCATGCCCGCGATCGCATAGAACAAATACTTGGCCTCTCCAAAACCTTCTATGCGATCGCATTAGCCCATTGCGATCGCATAAAGCATTTGTCTGCAGCACACACCAGCAGTTAACAGCATTTCCAAAATGCATGAAATAGCCCGATTGGACCCCCGGATTCATCCCGAGACCCCGGGATCCCAACGAAAACCACCAACCTATTCCAAAACATGATACGAACTTATTCTAATCATCCAAACACGTCTAACAACATCAAAACCCATAATTCACATCGAATTCAAGCCTAAATTTCTTAAAACTTTCCGAATTGCACATGCGATCTAAAACCCGACCAAACGATGTCCGAATGACCTGAAAATTTGCGGACATATCCAAAATCACATAACGAAGCTACAGAAATTGTCGGAATTCCATTCCGACCTCCGGATCAAAATCTCACCTATCATTCGGATTCGCCAAAATTTCAACCTTCGGCATTTCAAGCCTAATTGAGCTACGGACCTCCAAAATACATTCCGAACGCGCTCCCAACCCCGAAATCACCTAACGGAACTAATGGAACCATCGGATTTTCATTCCGAGATCGTATTAACACTGTTCCGGCTACGGGCCATTTTCTAGCTTCAATGCTCTTATTTAGGGATTAAGTGTCCCAAAATGCTCAAATTTCAGAACCGACTCTCCCGGCAACCCAAAATGGCAGAAATGAACTTAGGGGAACAGTTAAGTTAGGGATTGGGGCGTAATTTTCTAAAACGACCGGTCGGGTCGTTACATCTTCCCACACTTAAAGATTCGTTCGTCCTCGAACGAGCATAGAAAACATACCCGGAGTAGTGAAAAGATGAGGGTACCTGGTTGCGCATATCCTGCTCGGTCTCCCAAGTCGCCTCTTCGACCGGCTAGCCCCGCAACTGAACTTTTACCGAAGCGATGTTCTTTGACTTTAGCTTTCTGACTTGCCTGTCTAGAATGGCTACCGGCTCCTCAACATAAGACAGATCCTTGTCTAGCTGAACAGATGTGAAATCCAACACATGCGACGGGTCACCATGGTATCTCCGGAGCATGGAGACATGAAATACGGGGTGAACTCCGGCTAGGCTGGGAGGTAAGGCCAACTCATAAGCAACCTCCCCAACACGCCTCAAAATCTCAAAAGGGCCAATAAATCTAGGACTTAGCTTTCCTTTCTTCCCAAACCTCATAACACCCTTCATGGGCGAGACTCGAAGTAGAACCCGCTCGCCAACCATAAAAGCCACATCGCGAACCTTCTTGTCCGCATAACTCTTCTGTCTAGACTGGGCTGCACGAAGTTTGTCCTGAATCACCTTGACCTTGTCCATAGCATCCCGAACCATATCGGTACCTAGCAACCTGGCCTCGCCCGGCTCAAACCAACCCACGGGAGACCTGCACCTCCTACCATATAGGGCCTCATACGGTGCCATCTGAATACTAGACTGGTAGCTGTTGTTATAAGCAAACTCCGCCAGCGGCAAGAAGTGATCCCACGAACCTCCAAACTCAATCACGCACGCACGGAGCATATCCTCCAAAATCTGAATAGTGCGCTCGGACTGACCATCAGTCTGGGGGTGAAAGGCTGTGCTCAGCTCTACCCGAGTACCTAACTCCTGCTGTACGGCTCTCCAGAACCGTGAAGTGAACCGAGTGCCTCTATCCGAAATGATGGAAACTGGAATACCATGCAGCCGAACTATCTCCCTGATATAGATCTCCGCCAGTCGTTCCGATGAATAAGCAGTACTCACCGGTATGAAATGGGCAGACTTGGTCAGCCGATCCACAATAACCCATATGGAATCAAACTTCCTAACAGTCCGTGGAAGCCTAGATACAAAGTCCATGGTGATGCGCTCCCATTTCCACTCGGGAATCTCAATCTGCTGCATCAATCCACCCGGACGCTGATGCTCATACTTCACCTGCTGGCAGTTGAGGCATCTAGAAACATAATTAACTATATCCCTTTTCATCCGCCTCCACCAGTAATGCTGTTTCAAGTCCTGATACATCTTCTCGGCACCCGGATGGATGGAATACCGCGAACTATGGGCCTCTGCTAGAATCAGCTCTCGAAGATCATCTACATTGGGCACACAGATACGCCCTTGCATCCTCATAACTCCATCATCTCCGATGGTAACATCTCGAGCATCACCACGCCGAACTCTATCCTGAAGGAACAAGCAAATAGGGGTCGTCGAACTGACACTCCTCGATGCGGTCAAATAGAGAAGACCGAGAAACCACACAAGCTAGAACCCAGTTGGGCTCCGAAAGATCCAGTCTAACAAACTGCCTGGCTAAAGCCTGAACATCCATCGCCATAGGCCTCTCCGAAGCTGGTAGATATGCTAAACTCCTCAAACTCTCCGCCCGGTGACTCAAGGCATCGGCAACTACATTAGCCTTGCCCGGATGGTAGAGAATAGTAATATCATAGTCCTTCAGTAGCTCCAACCATCTCCTCTGACGCATATTCAGGTCCTTCTGCTTAAGCAAGTGCTGCAAGCTCCGGTGATCAGTGTAGATCTCACAAGGAACCCCATATAAATAATGACGCCAAATTTTCAAGGCGTGAACAATGGCGGCTAGCTCCAAATCATGAACAGGGTAATTCTTCTCATGCACCTTCAGCTGTCTCGACGCGTAGGCAATCACCCTACCGTCCTGCATCAGTACCGCACCGAGTCCAACTCGTGAGGCATCACAATATACGGTATAGGACCCCGAACCTGTAGGCAACATCAATATAGGGGCCGAAGTCAAAGTTGTCTTGAGCTTCTGAAAGCTCGCCTCACACTCGTCTGTCCACTGAAAAGGGCACCCTTTTGGGTCAATCTAGTCATAGGTGCTGCAATCGAAGAGAACCCCTCTACAAAACGACGGTAATAGCCCGCCAAACCAAGGAAACTGCGAATCTCAGTAGCGGAGGAGGGTCTGGGCCAACTCTGCACGGCCTCCACCTTCCTCGGATCTACTCGAATACCATCACTCGACACCACGTGGCCCAAAAATGCTACCGAACTCAACCAGAATTCACATTTAGAGAACTTGGCATAAAGCTGCTTCTCCCTCAGAATCTGAAGCACTATCCTCAAATGTTACTCGTGCTCTTCCCGGCTCCGGGAATATACTAGAATATCATCAATGAAGACAATCACGAACGAGTCCGGATAAGGCCTGAACACACTGTGCATCAAATGCATAAAGGCTGCTGGGGCATTAGTCAGCCCAAAAGACATCACGAGGAACTCATAGTGACCATACCGGGTCCTGAAGGCAGTCTTCGGGATATCCGGCTCCCGAATCTTCAGCTGGTGATACCCAGAGCGCAAATCAATCTTAGAAAACACCTGTGCGCCCTGTAGCTGGTCAAATAAATCATCAATACGGGGCAAAGGATACCGGTTCTTCACTGTAACCTTGTTCAGCTGACGATAGTCAATACACATACGCATAGAACCGTCATTTTTCTTCACAAATAATACAGGAGCACCCCAAAGGCGAAACACTGGGTCGAATAAAACCCTTGCCCAATAAATCCTGTAATTGATCCTTCAACTCCTTCAACTCGGGAGGAGCCATACGGTACGGTGGAATAGAAATGGGCTGAGTGCCCGGCAACAAGTCAATAGCAAAGTCAATATCTCTGTCGGGCGGCATGTCTGGAAGATCAGTCGGAAATACATCAGCAAAGTCACGTACCACATGAACAGAATCAATAGAGGGAGTGTCAATACTGACGTCTCATACATAGGCTAGATAAGCAGCACACCCCTTCTCAACCATACGCTGAGCTCTGAGAAAAGAAATAACACATCTAGGGGTGTGATCTAGAGTACCACTCCACTCAATACGTGGAATGCCTGGCATAGCCAGCGTCACGGTCTTGGCGTGACAATCAAGAATAGTATAATGGGGCGACAACCAGTCCATGCCCAGAATAATATCAAAATCGACCATCCCGAGCAACAATAGATCCGCTCCGGTCTCAAAATCACAAATGGTAACCAAACACGACCGATATACGTGGTCCACAGCCAAAGAATCACCCACCGGAGTGGAAACATAAATGGGGGCACTCAAAGAATCCCGAGGCACACCCGGATGAGAAGCAAAGTAAGAAGACACATATGAAAAAGTGGAACCAGGGTCGAATAGAACCGATGCCTCCCTGTGACTAACCATAATAATACCTGTGATAACAGAGTCAGATGCAACAGCCGCAGCGCGATCAGGAATAGCATAGAATCTGGCCTGTCCCCCCTCTCGAGGGCGGCCTCTAGAACCCTGACCCCCGCCCCTGGCTGGCTGGGCAGGTGGAATAGCAGCTGGAGCCGGAATGATAGCCTGCTGACCCTGAGAGCCACGCTGATGCTGCGAAGACTGGTGAGGTGCTCCCCTCCTACGCCTGGGGCACTCCCTAACCGGGTGGCGAGTATCCCCGCACTCAAAACAAGCTCCGGGAGGACGCGGTGGCCGTGATCGACCGGCCTCACCCCCACTAGTCTGACCCCTGGAAGGACCCCGCGCAGGAGGTGCACTGGAAACTGGGGGAGCATAATAAGGCTCCTGAGGTGCTGGAAGATCTGGAGTACTACCGGCTGCGGGAAATGCTGAGTGAACTGGTCGGCCGGAATAACCCTTGCCAAATCGACCGGCTGATGAAGTGCGGGCACCAGAGAAATGGCCCGACTCACGAGACCTCTTGGCCTCTCTCTCTCTCTCCGCTCTCTAGGGAGCATACTCTCGATCCTCTCGGCAATGCTAACTGCCTGCTGATAGGATATATCTGTCTCCAACTCTCTGGCCATGCTGGATCGGATAGGCGGAACAAGGCCCTCAATAAATCTCCGCACTCTCTCCCGAACCGTGGCTACTAAAGTCGGTGCATGCCTGGCTAGACGGGTGAAGCTGATAGCATACTCCGATACTGACATGGAGCCCTGTCGCAACCGCTCAAACTCCGAGCGCCAAGAATCCCTAAGGCTCCGTGGAACAAACTCCCTCAAAAACAGATCTGAAAACTGCGTCCAAGTCAATGAAGCAGACTCCTCTGGACTATCCAACTCATACGTGCGCCACCAATCATAAGAGGCCCCACGAAACTGAAAAGCATTGAAGGAAACCCCGTTGGTCTCCACAATCCCCATAGTACGAAGAATACGATGACACTCCTCCAGAAAACCCAATGCATCATCCGAAGCCAAACCACTGAACACTGGAGGGTCATATTTCTTGAACCTCTCCAATCTACGTTGCTCGTCCTCAGAGGCAGCTGGTCCACCTCCGGGCTGTGCTGGGGCAGCAGGGGGCATAACCAAAACATCTGGAACCTGTCCCACTGGCACACGCTGCTCCGGTGTAACGGCTGCGGGAGTCTGGGCCCCTCCCCCGGCCTGAGATGTAGCTGCAACAAGAGGAAGCAGTCCTGCCTGAGCTAAAGTGGTATACATACTCATGAACTGGGCCAGGGTCTCCTGTAGTGCTGGAGTAGTAGCAGCTGTAGTCGGTGTACCAGGTGCCTGCGCTCCAACCTGGTCTACCCGTGGCACCTCAGCGGCAGCGCGCGCGGGTGCTGTGGCTGCACCTCGGGCGCGTCCTCATCCTCTACCTCGGCCCCGGCCTCTGACGGCGGCAACAGGGGGCGCGGGTACCTGATCATCGCGAGTAGATCGTGTCCTCACCATCTGTGAGAGAATGGAAATCAATAATTTAGATTTTTTATACCAAAAATGTCGCACGACAAGGAATCCAAAGAAATGAAGAGTTTTCCTAAACAGTCACATAGCCCCTCGTAGATAAATACAGACGTCTCCGTATCGATCAACGAGACTCTAAGTAACCGGTCTGTGTCCCGTGACTTCTATGAACCTAGAGCTCTGATACCAACTTATCACGACCCTAGTTTACCAATCATAAACATGTCGTGATGGCACCCAGTCCCCACGACTAGGTAATCCTAACACGTTGCGGAATATACAAGCTATGAACACTTAAATAAGAAAACAGTGGAAAAATAGGATAAAAGATATGTAATCTGTACCGCTTGGCACATACATCCGTCAACACCATGAATAAAACACTACCAAGATCCGGAAACCCACGGTAACACAGACTAAAAGAGAAATACAACGGTGGCTCTATATGTAAAGAGTATCTAACAACGAAATGAAGAAAAATATCAACTAGTACTTCTAGAGTAGAAGGGAAGCCTCCGGATCCGCGGACATAGCAGATCATACCTCGAAGTCTCCCAGAAAGCTGCGGGATCACCTAGCACGAGCCTGCTCTGATGTACCTGGATCTGCACAACAAAAGTGTACAGAAGAGTAGTATGAGTACACCACGGCGGTACTCAGTAAGTGCCAAGCCTAACCTCGATGGAGTAGTGACGAGGAAGGTTAGGGCCCTACCGAGAAACAATAACATAATGATAATAATAATAATATCGAGCAGGTTAAATAAGAATGAGTTTCCAGAATTAACAACAATAAATGATTACTGCAATAGTCTACAATTAAGCTAACAACAAATAATCAACTCAATAAAACCAGTCCAGGACCTGTGAGAATCGAACCCACAGTCCCATTGACAGTACCTCTGGGTCTCCGGGAATCGAACCCGCAGCCCATGTCTCAATAATATCTCAATAACTCAGGATCTCCGGGAATCGAACCCGCAGTCCCTACCAATAACTCGGGATCTCGGGAATCAAACCCGTAGTCCCTACCAATAACTCGGGATCTCGGGAATCAAACCCGTAGTCCACATCTCAATAAATCTCAGGATCTCCGGGAATCGAACCCGTAGTCCCTACCAATAACTCAGGATCTCGGGAATCAAACCCGTAGTCCATATTTCAATAATCTCAGGATCTCGGGAATTGAACCCGTAGTCCATATTTCCATAATCTCGGGATCTCGGGAATTGAACCCGTAGTCCATAACCACAGCAAGTAAAGGAATACACAGAGAGAAGTATAAGATGCTTAACGGTAACTTCGTCGATGAACAGCGCCAGCGATTACCAAGAAAACTCAAGTAAGTCAATTAAGCAACTAGATAGTTAGATTCTAGCTAATCATGCTTTTCTAACTACTACCGGGTAGAAATATCGAATTTAACGACTAAGAACAGGAATATCACTCATTGAACATTTTGGGTAAAGTATGTGTTCAACAACCAGCGCATGTACACGCCCGTCACCTCGCGTACAAGGCATTTAAACTATCACATAATATCCTAGGGGTGAGAATTCCCCCACACGAGGATAGACAAGCCACTTACCTCGACTCCGGTACAAAACCGCTATGAAACAACTCTCTTGCCACGAATGTCGGCCTCCACAAGTGTAGAATCCGATAAAAATCAATAGAATCACATCAAAATAGGCCAATTGGGCATTACCCAATCAAATTAACTCAAAATTCACCAAAACCCACAAGTTGCCAAAACCCGACTTCCGGTACGCTTATCGAAAAATCACAAAAATTATATATTCGGGTTCCTTATCTCAATACGAGTCCGTGCATATAAATTTATCGAAATCGGACTCCGTTTGCCCATTCAAATCAAAGATTTTCTAACATTTAGGCCTAGGGCTCAAACCCACCTTTAATCTTCCAATTTCGGTGAAATAATCATGGATTTCATGATAAACCAACGAATTAAGGTCAAGAAACTTACACCCGATGATTTCCCGATGATATCCCAGCGTTTCCCCTTCAAAATTTTCTCTTGGAGCTCAACAATGGCGTTTTTGATTTATGGGTCGCGGCTGAAATGTTTCTGGACTTAAGTCACTGCCGGACATTTTTACTCTATGCGATCGCATGATCCCTGTTGCGATCGCATAGAACAAATTTTTGACCCTCGCCAAACTACTCTTTGCGATCGCATAGTCCTTAATGCGATCGCAATGCTCACCAAAATATACCTATGCGATCGCATACCCTGCTCCGCGATCGCATAGGACAAAAGCTGGACCTGGGACCCCTCTTCTCTATACACTATGCGATCGCATAGGACTGTACGCGATCGCGAGCACAACTTTCCAGAACTATGCGATCGCATATCCATGCCCGCGATCGCATAGAACAAATACTTGGCCTCTCCAAAACCTTCTATGCGATCGCATTAACCCATTGCGATCGCATAGAGCATTCGTCTGCAGCACACACCAGCAGTTAACAGCATTTCCAAAATGCATGAAATAGCCCGATTGGACCCCCGGATTCATCCCGAGACCCCCGGGATCCCAACGAAAACCACCAACCTATTCCAAAACATGATACGAACTTATTCTAATCATCCAAACACGTCTAACAACATCAAAACCCATAATTCACATCGAATTCAAGCCTAAATTTCTTAAAACTTTCCGAATTGCACATTCGATCTAAAACCCGACCAAACGACGTCCGAATGACCTGAAAATTTACGGACATATCCAAAATCACATAACGAAGCTACAGAAATTATCGGAATTCCATTCCGACCTACGGATCAAAATCTCACCTATCGTTCGGATTCGCCAAAATTTCAACCTTCGGCATTTCAAGCCTAATTGAGCTACGGACCTCCAAAATACATTCCGAACGCGCTCCCAACCCCGAAATCACCTAACGGAACTAATGGAACCATCGGATTTCCGTTCCGAGATCGTCTTAACACTGTTCCGACTACGGGCTATTTTCTAGCTTCAAAGCTCTTATTTAGGGATTAAGTGTCCCAAAATGCTCAAATTTTCAGAACCGACTCTCCCGGCAACCCAAAATGGTAGAAATGAACTTAGGGGAACATTTAAGTTAGGGATTGGGGCGTAATTTTCTAAAATGACCGGTCGGGTCGTTACAACCATGCAATCAGACTATTTCTTTTATGTACAACTATGCATACTGCTATGCGGAATCCGTCGTCTTTACTGGTAGGAAATGTGCGTACTTTGTCAGTCGGTCCATAAAAACCCAAATTGAATCATGCCTATGGTACGTGCGAGGTAGGCCTACTACGAAATCCATATTAATCATCTCCCACTTCCACTGTGGTATTTCTATGTCTAGAGCTAGGCCACCAGGCCTCTGATGCTCGGCTTTGACTTGTTGGCAATTCAAACATTTAGCCACATGATTTGCTACTTGTTTCTTCATGCCTTCCCACTAATACAACTCTTTAAAATCTAGATACATTTTGGTAGCACCTGGGAGGATAGAGTACTTCTAACTGTGAGCTTCCTCCATTATGGCCTTCCTAAGACCACCTACATCAGGCACACATAACCGATCATTCAACTTCAAAACTCCGTCACTTCCTAGAGTGAAAATAGTGATTTCTTTGCGTCTGACTCCTTCTTTTAATTTTACCAAGTATGGATCTTCGTCCTGCTTAGACTTAACATGTACAACCAGGGAGGATTGCGCAAAGGCATAGGCAGTCATATTTCCTTCTTCGGTCTTATCCAATCTAATTCCATCATTTGCTAGTTTTTGAATTTCTCGACCCAAATATCACCTTTATACTGCAAGATGGGCCAAGGCACCCATTGACTTCCTACTAAGTGCATCTTCTACCACATTAGCTTTGCCCGGGTGATAAAGGATATTGATGTCATAATCTTTCAATAGCTCGAACCGCCTTCTCTGTCTCAAATTTAGTTCTTTTTACTTGAAAATGTACTAGAGGCTTTTGTGATTTGTAAGCACTTCTGAATGCTCGCCATAAAGGTAGTGTTGCCATATTTTTAATGCAAACACCACTGCTGCAAGCTCCAAGTCGTGTGTAGGATAGTTCTTTTCATAATTCTTTAACTGCCTGGAAGTATAAGCAATAACTTTTCCATTTTACATAAGAACACAACCAAGGCCCACTCTAGAGGCATCACAATACACTGTGAACCCACCCGAACCCGTCGGCAAGGTTAACACATGTGCAGTGGTCAACCTCTTCTTTAACTCTTGGAAACTCTACTCACAAGCGTCTGACAATTGGAACTTAACTGCTTTCTGAGTCAACTTAGTTAATGGATCTGTAAGTGAGGAAAACCCCTCCACAAACCTTCTATAGTAGCCAGCTAACCCCAAGAAACTCTTGATTTCGGTTGGTGTTGTCGGCCTAGGCTAGTTCTTGACTGCTTTTATCTTCTGAGGGTCTACTTTTATTCCTTCACTAGATACCATGTGGCCTAAGAATGACACTGACTGCAACCAGAACTCACATTTTGAAAACTTGGCATAAAGATCATTCTCCTTCAAGGTCTGCAAGGCTATTCTGAGGTGTTCTGCATGATCATCCTTGCTCTTAGAGTATACCAAAATATCGTCTATAAACACAATAATAAAGGTATCTAGGAATGGCTTGAAAACTTTATTCATGAGGTCCATGAATGCAGCTGGAACATTTGTCAACCCGAAGGACATCACTGGAAATTCATAGTGACCATAGCGAGTTCTAAAGGATGTTTTAGATATATCCTCTTTTCTAATCTGTAGCTGATGGTACCCCGACCTCAAGTCTATTTTTGAAAAGTACTTTGCACTCTGAAGTTGATAAAATAAATCATCAATTCTTGGCAGTGGGTACTTGTTCTTAATGGTAACTTTATTCAATTACCGATTGTCGACACACATTCTGAGAGACCCATCTTTCTTCTTGACAAACATGACCGGGGCACCCCACGGTGAAACACTCGGCCTGATGAAGCCCTTGTCAAGAAGGTCTTTCAACTGTTCTTTTAACTTATTATGTTCTGCTTGAGCCATCCTGTAAGGAGGTATAGATATGGGTTGAATGCCTGGCATGAGATCAATGCCGAAGTCTATGATTCTTTCGGGAGGAAGTCCGGGAAGGTCATCCGGGAAAACTTCTGGAAATTCCCTGACAACTGGCACTGACTGAAGAGCCGGCGGTTCTGATTCTAGATTAATAATGTGGGCCAAATAGGCGAGACACTCCTTACTGATCATTCGTTGTGCCTTAAGGTAAGAAATAAACTTACCTACAAGCGATGTTGAACTACCCTTCCACTCTAAAACTTCTTCATTTGGAAATTGGAACCTGACTATCTTGGCATGACAATCAAATACGGCATAGCAGGAAGATAGCCAATCCATACCCATGATCACATCGAAATCCACAATTTCTAATTCTATGAGGTCGACCTTAGTGTTGCGACCTTGGACTGAAACTATACAACTTCTATAGACTCTTGTGACTTTTACCCACTCACCAACTGGAGTATATACTAGGAATCGCTCACTAAGTTATTCAGGTTCTAGTCCGAGGTTAATTGTAAAGTATGGAGTCACATATGAAAATGTTGAACCTGGATCCATTATGGCATAAGCATTATGTGAGCAGACTAAAAGTATACATGTAATAACTTCTGCAGATGCCTCTTCACTCTGACGATCAAGTGTAGCAAACAAACGGGGCTATCACCCTCCATGAGTAACTCGGTCTGCACCTCTGCCTGCTCTATGCTCGGTCTGATTATGAGAACCACGAGCCTGAGGTGGTGCAACTGTAGTAGCCGAGGAACTAGATGGACGAGTTGATCCACCACTGAAATTACGTCGCATTTTTGGGCATTTGGCTTTTATATGACCAATGTCTCCACAATGATAGCAACCATGAAACCCGAGCTTGCACTGACCTGAATGTTCCCGCTTACATGTTCCACAAATACCTCGCTGGTGTGAATGTTGCTCAGCATGACTCTGGCTATGTGGGGATGATGTTCTAAAATTCTGATTCTGGCAATGATTTCCATAACCCTGAGTACGTATGAAGGAAAACCCACCACCTGACTGAATACTGGACTGAGATGGTGCTAATGACTCCTTATTAGAGCAATCCCTTCCACCTCCGCTGGATGTACCATTAAACATGCCCGTTGTCCGGGATTTCTTGTTATGCTTTTTCTCTTCTCTCCGTTGTTGTATGTCTTTTTCTAAGTGCTTCGCGAATCCCATAATAGATGAGAAAGATGTCATTCCTACCGCTGCAACTGATGTCGTGTCCTTAATATGGTAAGCCAAACCGCCAACAAACCTATGAATCTTTGCTCTTTTTGTCTTAACCATGTGAGAAGCATGCTTAGCCAACCTTATGAATTCCATGTAATACTCTTGCACACTTATATTCCCTTGCTTGAGCTATTCGAACTCTGTAGCCTTAGCTTCCCTATCCTCTTCTGATATAAAATTAGCCATGAAGGCCTCTTCAAATTCTTCCCAAGTAGGCGGACCATCATCTTCATCTCTTTCATTTCCCCATATCTCAAACTAAGCGTCGGCCACATCTCTAAGCTGGTAAGCAGCTAGCTCCACAGCTTCATCATCAAATGATTTCATCACTCGGAGGGCTTTCTTGACACCCTCCAGCCACAATATCGGATCTTCATCAACTATAGAACCATGGAACACTGGATGACTCAACTTTAAAAATTCATTCACTCTTGAGGACTCATAATTGTTTTGTCTATTTGATTGAGGTTGAATCTCATCTCTTCTCTCGTTCTGGTTGGCCATAAAGGCTTTGAACATCTCCATAGCACTATTGACCTCGGGAGATATGGTTGCCTGAGCTTGAGCTGCTGCTGGGGGCGGCACTGGATCTTGAGGTACTGGATTATCATGCTCCACCCCCTTTTCATGTTCAACTTGGGGTACTTGAACCCCCTTTGTGGATTTACTCTTCCTTTTCTGAGTTGAAGCCTTTTTAGTTCTGCCTTGGGCCACAATAGTAGCAAGAGTTTTTTGAGCAGCATCCTGAGTGTCGGTGTCAGAGTTGTGAGTACGAGCCATTTCTGTGAGTTTTGGAGAAACGAATACGTTAGATAATGTTTTAGAGGTAGGATCTACTGCACGATCAAAAGTACGAAAAAATGAGATTTTTCTTAAATGCTTGTAGACTTATGTTTATAAGTATGGCGCGCTTCATACCCATAAACAAGACTCTACTAACACGGCTTCATAGACCCCTCGGACTCCATAAACCTAAGGCTCTTATACCAAGTGGTCACGGCCCATTTTCTGAACAAGCCGAGACCGGCACTCGATCACTAAACATGACCGAGCGGACCATCTCTACTTATCAAACCTATTATAACTCCAATCTTTATATGCAACAAAGCAATACTCTAAATAGATACTTTTGATAAATTCAAATATTTAAATAAATCAACTCCCAAAGCTTTATTTGTAGTAACTACTGAAATTATTGCTAAGTTATTATAAAGTAACACCTGAATCTCAACCCAATGACTATGTCTTTGAAGTCTCTACTAATAAACTGATGCACTGCTCAGGACATGAGATTTCCTGGCCAGTTCTCTAAATAAACAAAGAAATAGCTAAATGAAAATGACTGTAAGAATACTCCACGAACAAAAGCGGAACTCACCAATATCACTGGAATGGAAGGAAGTCCTAACTCGTAGCTTGCTCGCCTGCAAATCCGGTTCCTACGTTGTACCGCAGACCAACGTAGGTTTCCAAAAGAGAACTTCAGTTCCATCCGTTGTACTCAGTGAGTCTCAACAACAGGGGGAGAAACTTTAATAACATATACATTACGAGCAAAAGTTCTAAATGCATGTAAAACATAAAGTTTATAAGAAAAAATCTAAAATAATTGCATAATCGCAATTTATGAATTGAATTCTTTTCTTTTTATTTCTAAAAAAAATCACTTTATACTTTGGGAGTTCTAACTATCCTGACTTAATTCTGTCTCAGTCACCGTGTGATCGGCACGGGTTCGATCCCAACCTGATCGAATAGGCCTAATCCACGAGGTGCCACTCGCTTCATGGTTCTCAGCGCTCATGTATCATACCTTAGCATGGCTAAGTAAATTCTCAGCAATGAGACCCTCGACTCATGTGCACCCTACTTTGGCACAAGTAGTTTGAGGAAGTCAACGCCTTGATCAGGACCCTCAGCCTGGACGATGACCCCTTCTCAGAATAAAGGATACACCCAAAAGTCTTCTCCTTCTAAAACCTCTTCTTGTGACTTTTCAAGTCTAAAACTTTTATACATACTCATACTGGTATCCTTAAATGTAAGGCATGACATAAGAACTAAATAAATATTCAAAAGTATTTATAAAGGTTCTTGATCCTTTATAAATTTTTCAACATGAAAATGGCATATATGAATAACATAAAAATATGAAATTTATGCACATAAAGCCAAATAATCATCTAAACTTTAGCTAGAAAATAATTCTAAACTAATAGGTACTTACTACTCCAATTAAGTACAAAGAATAACATAAAAATCTGAAATTTATGAACATATATCCAAATAGTCATCTAAACTTTAGTTAGAAAATGATTCTAAGCTAATAGGTACTTACTACTCCAATTAAGTATATATTAACTCTCTTATGCAATTCATCAAACACTTTGTGTGTATGTTTTTGTGAATTAAATCACTTTAGTAAAGGGTTATATCAACTCACCTCAAAACTTCTCGAGCCAATACATAAGCCCCAGTGCAATTGACACCAATTAAAAAATCGATTATACAACAATCGATGTATTTTTAATCAAGTTTAAAGTTTCACACCTAAACATGAAATTTATTGTTGATATAGAGGAAGAAGGGAATTAACTATTCAATTCTTACCTATTATTACTGCAGGGTAATTGATAATAAGGAATTTTATATAATAAGAGTTCAAGGATTAGTGGTTTGTAAAGAGCGGATGGAAAGCGAAGGCCTTTGTCCTATCTGCTTCTTCTTCTTGGAGATCATTTATCCTTTCGCGGAAGTGTAAGACCATGAATCTCTCGTGGAAAGGCCTATTCGCAGCAACGCACTCTGATAGTTCATTCGCTATCATAACAACTGGAACATTCTTTTTCTTCGTTAAAAAAGCCTTCTTCTTCTCAATACCAATACCTAAAGCTCACTGAACTTGAGCTATCGTAATTCAGTTTTCGCAATCCCTCTCTCCTTTCCCTATCGGTGGCTGCCTCTGTTTCGTAGTGCTCTGTTTAAGTTTATGGTAGAAGACTTCTGCTAAATGTTGAATGCACGTTTAGCTTCTACTGAATGCACGTTTTAGCCCTCTTTTTTTGTTTTGTTCTGTTAAGGCTTTTTAGACTTAAGGCCCTTTTTTTCTTTCTTTTATTTTCTTTAAGGCTTTACCTTATAGGCTTTAGGATTTTCCCTTCTCTTTTTTTTTTTCTTATTTTTAATTAATTAGTAATTAATGATATTTATTCTTAGTAATTATTAATATTAATATTCCCTAATAGTATATTCAATTATTTCAATTTATATATATACAATATTCTTTTTTTCCACTATATGCAAGAAAAATAAGATAATAATAATAATAATAATGATAATAATAATAATAATAATAATAATTTAGTTCTATAATTAGCGTGTCTCGAAACTTTTATAAATTTGAGAAGTGTTACAATGAGTGATGTAGAAAAATAAAATAATTAAAAATTGAAAATACAACAAAAAAAGTAATTTTTTTTAGGGGTTTTGCGTAGGATGGGGGTGTAGGGTGGGTGTGGAGGTAGGTGAGTGGGTGTATGGTGTAAAAAAATAAAAAAACAGAAAATTAAAAATATAAAAAATAAAAAAATTGAAGCAACTAAGTAAATTTCTAAATAAGTTAGGTTGAGATACTTTATTTTGTGTGAGTTCCATGAGTTGTATTTGAGCTGTTAAATGGATCAAAATGAGCTACAAAAAATAATGGGTTAACTTGGGCTCAACCCAAATTGACCCATAAGCTAAAATGTTTGTAGCCCAACCCATTAATCTCTGAGCTAGTTGAGCGGGTTAGATGTGTTTGGGCTCAAATTGCCACTTCTACTTATTACAATAAAACAGATGCCAAAAGGATCTGCAACACAGAAACCTACTACTTGGAGACAAGAATATTGAACAAACTTTACAACCAATATCCTGATTCTGGCACAAAATTGGTAGCCTGCTCTCTGACAAAAATGTACATCTATTATCTTCTCGGCCTTGAACTTTTCAAGCTCGTTTCATAAACATCATCGTCACTGTCATAGTTAGTAGATTCTGAACCTGGCCTCTTTATCTTCTCAAATATTTCATCCAGGGATTCAGTTGAGGAAGCACGACTGTGTCCTGCATCTTGAACTTGATGTAAAGGGACGAATCCCTTTGATTCCATGTTAGACTTGAAGTTGCTAAAACCTGTTTTCATTGATCTCCATGTTGAGGATAAGCTTCTAGAAGGTTGAACTTGCATATCCGTCATGGAGCTTTCGTCCCGTGAAGACAAGGGGCGGTCCCTGCTCTTTTCATTTGAACTTATGATATTTCCTCTCTTCACCTGTCTTGCTCTTTTTGCCTTGTACATTCCATTGATCCCCTCTTTGCTGTTCTCATATTGTGCCTCTCCTTTTAGAGGTTTTGAATGGCTAACATTATCGTCTTCCCTCAGTCTTGTTGATGGTTTTGTTTCCTGGATCTTTTACCAATATAAACCCAAAGTCACATGCAACACAGAAGAATAATCATTCACGGTGGATATGCACCGCAAAACTAATAAAAGCTTGCACACTTAGAGCACAACACTATTTTGGAAAGAATAGCCAAACATAAACTGCTTCCCAAACATAAACTGCTTCCGAGAGTGTAGCCTAGTCGTCAATGAAGTAGGCTGAGAATCATGAGGTCTCGGAATCAAATTCCAATGGAGGCAAAAACAATAGGTGGTTTCATCCAACCTGTCCAAGCTTTGCTGGACAGAGTTACCCAGTAATTGTACTATTAGGGAGGTAGTAGCATGTACCCTGTGAAATTAGTCGAGGTTCGCACAAGTTGGCCGGAGCACCATGGTCATAAAAAAAACTGTGTCCATAATATTTCTCAAATGATTTGGCCAATCACAAATAGATACAGTCTAAAAGTACTTTTCCTAAAACTCTATTTGAGAAAAAGTACTGTTCAAATTAAGCAAGTTTTGGAAGTTGAGGAAAACAGGCTTTAAATGTGCCAAACCTGCCTCGCAATATAGTTCTCCTGTTTAGTATCATTTGCAAGGCAGGTGAAAAATGTAGAACAGTGGACGCCAAAGTGTAAAACACCAAGAAATTTATGTGAGAAATAAGACATCTGTAAAATTAATATTTTCCAGATCACTGATGGAAAGAATATGTCGTGTTCAGAGAATCACATACCATATTATTGCCGCCAGATTCAAGATCCAAGCTTGCATTTTGGAAATTCCTAGCCAATGGAACAACTAGCTCACCTACTTTATGTCCTTGTTCAAGCCAAGAACGCTCTGAGAAGTGAAATCAAAGTCATTTTGTGCATTACCTGGTTTTGCATAAAGTTTAAACTACTTGTCTTAAATTTTCTTCTTTTTAGACTTCCATTCTTCAAAAAACAATGCCCAAGCTACAAATTTATTTTGGAAAAATGATTCCAATTACATGCGTTACATAGGGATAAATGGCAAGCTAACCTTTTTGCACAATAATGAGTCCTGAGGGGTCAAATCCATCAAAATCATCAGCCTCTTCACTCAGGAATTTGAAAATTTTCCAGTTCCCAAAATAGCTAAGGACTCGATCAAAAAAGTTGCTCGCAATCATTAAGGTGTAGATGACCATAATAAGCGGATATATTTTATTGAAATTTCTTCCAAAGAATGGGACTGCATCATCAATATTCCCCATTCTCTGCATAAGTGCAATGACATAATCATCAACTTGCTTGATCAATTAGAAAGACGAATTTCTTATCAAAGTTCAGAATATCTGTTCATCCCCCTCCTTTTTCTAATTACTTCCCACTATGGTGCCTGCTTGTGTTTATGCATCCAACTACCAATTGCAAGTGACAAGGAAACGATGAATTTGTTTAGTATTAGGATTAGACGAGAACTTGAGTAAACTGACCAATTAACTAGATTGGTTAATTTTATTCTAAACTTTTCATGGCCCTAGATCGTCATAAAAGACAAAAAGGATGGTTATAGCAAAATTGAATTTATTTTGCTATAGTTAGAAGTGTTATAAACTACAATTTATTTGTCTGACGAATTTTATGAACTACATCATGTCACCTAAATTCCCAAATTTAGGCTGAAATTTAAGATTTGTGTCTGAAAATTTGCTAAAGGGATGTATACTAATAAAGAACAAATCCCTCGTGTTTTCTCTGCAAAAAATATATATCAAATCATTGTAGGTCTGGAACCAAGTACGCATTTCAACTTTCTGTAATCTTTTCTTTGAAGTGGCTTCTCTGTAATCTCTCTCTCTCTCTCTCTCGTTGCAATCCTATAATCATACATGGAATACTAACTAAGAAAGCAAAAATACAGCTGCATATTTCAGAGTGGCTGTGTTCCACTTCCTTCGTCTCATTTCATTTGACTTGTTTTCTGTTTTAGTACATAACTTCTCCCTTACATGACAAAGTCCAACATTTTCGAAAAAATTTAAAATATAAGATTACTAGGGAAAGCCCGGTGCACTAAGCTCCCGTTATGCGCGGGGTCCAGGGAAAGGCCATACCACATTAGGTCTTATTGTACGCAGCCTTACCTTGCATTTTTGCAAGAAACTATTTTCACGGCTTGAACCTGTGATCTTAT
The DNA here is from genome assembly GCA_032618575.1 of Nicotiana noctiflora. NCBI lineage: Eukaryota > Viridiplantae > Streptophyta > Magnoliopsida > Solanales > Solanaceae > Nicotiana > Nicotiana noctiflora. The sequence goes on from JASVEL010001466.1 coordinate 196,109, forward strand.
ATATTAATCTTGTAGTCTTAAAATATAATATTACATTATTTAATTTTATTTGACATCCACATTGTCCAACAATTATTTTAAAATGTATAAATTCAAATATAAAAAGTCATCCAAGCCCTAACTCTAAGGGCATCTCCAACCTTGTCCCTATCCCCGTAATGGGGGCAGTTTTGGGGAAAATTTACTCCAACCCTCCCTCATATTTGTCCCCAAAATGGGGATGAATAGTGTTCCCTCAAATATGGGCACACTATTCATCTCCCCCATTACTATTCATCATTTTTTTTATTATTTTGTTATTTAATATTTTATTTTATCTCTTTATATACACTTAATAATGTTTATGTAATATTTTTATAATATTAATATTATATCTTAATTTTGGTATATAATTTTGATAAATTAATTTTCGTAAAATTAATTTTCGTGCTCAATGTAAAATTAATTTTCGTGCATATTAATGTTTTATTTGAATTATTAGTTAATCTATAATAATTACTGACAAATTATATTATTTAAATTTTATGAAATTGTTTTAATTATGAAAATTATAAATTAATAAAAATAAAAGATAGAATTTATTTAATTGAAATTAAAAAATAAAATTAAAATGAAATAATAATATAAAGTTTGGGGAATGGTTGGAGTAAGTTGTACCCAAAATAAGGAAATCCCCATTTTGGAAAAAAAAAATGGGGTAAAGGTTGGAGATGGCCTAAATCTTCATGCTAATCAAAGTCATGCAAAATGGGCAAATGGGAGTTCTGGTTGTGCCTCACAAGAAAATCGAATATGTGATTATAGTTTGACATATGTCCCGGAATTAAACATTCTAGCTAACAAAATGACATACTGATCAATTACTTACCTTCTCAAAGATAGTCTTTGCACGGTTGTCAAGATGGATAAGGTTGAGAAAGTTGTATGAAATAGGAGGAGCATAGCGTGCAACCATCCTAATATGATTTACACGGTTATTATAAGAAGTATTAGGCAGAGAATGGTTGCAAATTCCCGTAAGAAAGAAAAAGAAAGAACAAAGAGACATACGAGCATATCATAAGCAAACTGACTGAACTTGTTTGTCTTGGAGTCAGCGAATAAAATGTCAACATTCCTATTTTGAACAAGGAATAGTATGTGCACAAACACATATACATTAAAGGAATAAAGGCAGCCACCTGCACCAGAAATAAGGGAAAAGAAGACAACATCATAAGTAGTCAAACAACAATCTATAATATCAAAGTAAGTAAGACAAGCTCCCAATAAAACTAAAACTAATGAAACTTTCTTTTCCAAAGTGGGAAAGGCCATGCAAATTCTGCAATCCACTTGTTCCCTGAATAAAATTGATTTCAGGAAAGAAGCCATATAGCAACAACAACAACAACTACCCAGTATAATCCTACAAGGTCGGGTCTGAGGAGGGTAATACGTACGCAGGCCATATAACATTTAACTTAATTACAGTTATCAGTAGATATCCATCAACCATTAAGAGCCATCAAAAGATTCAAGCTATAAGAAAGGGGGGAAACCATGTCACAGCAAACTCAGTCATATTAACAAATATCTTGATCTCGTAGATCTAAACAATGAGAATAACTTTAGCGTGAGAGAAGTTTTGACGAACAGAAATGGACATGTATGGCATTACTAACTCTTCTCACTGCATCTTTACCTCTATGTAGTCTGTAGAAGAATATGATCCAAACAAGGAACAAAAGAAAGCTTCAGAGAAATAGAAAAAGAAAACAGATGTTTAGTCCATCTTGTTAGTAACAAATGTTTCCTCCATCTTACTTTAGATTATTTATGGAATCCAAACAACTAGTGAAAGAAAAAGCACTTTCTCAGTTCAATCATTATTCGAGAGATTTGTGCACAGGGTAAATGATGCAAACAGTATCACAATGATGTGCTGACTATAGCTAAGTAACTCATTTGGAAAGTTCCACGCCAAATCTAGTCAAGGTCTTCAGCAAAAGGTTTCAACATTACAAATTCTTTATATCTTAATTTCAAAAACTAAGAGAAGATAGTGGTAAAAAAAGAAAGAGAATTTTACCTGTACAAGCATCTCATGCTTTTTCGTGGCATTAATCAGAATAGAAAAGAGAGATAAATCAACTCCACTTGGTAGAATTGTTGCCTCAGCAAGAAGTATAGAAGCCGATAGACAGCCTAAGAGGATCGCCAAAAATTTCTGGAGCTGCTTTGCCAATACACAACGCCATATCAACTCTGTAGAGATGCGACTTAGTAATCACATTGTATTTGATCATTTAATTTATTCTCTTTTTAGAATTGTTCCTTTGCAATTTGGTCATTTATTGTGAATGCATTTTCTTTGATAGCTTTATACAGAAAAATACATTTTCTTCCTGAAGCCAAAAGATATGAAAAGCATTTTGTGAGAATGCACGGGAGAAAATATTATTGATTAATTAAGACAATGATACACTAAGCCCTATACATACACAATACATGTCCTACTCCTAATACATATGGGATTAGGGTTATATACTTCTATTTACACAATGAAACTAACACTCCCCTCAAGCTGGTGCATATAAATCATATGTACCGAACTTGTTACATATATAACTAATACGAGGACCAGTGAGGGACTTGGTGAAAATATTAGCAAGCTGATCATTTAACTTTACAAATTTTGTAGCAATATCTCCTGAGAGTATCTTTTTGCTAACAAAGTGACAGTCAATCTCGATGTGTTTTGTTCTCTCATGGAACACTAGATTTGACGCAATATAAAGAGCAGCTTGATTATCACACACAAGTCCCATCTGACTAATCTCACCAAATTTCAGCTTCTTGAGCAACTGTCTTGCTCTTCCGAAACACCAAATTTCCTCCTACTAAGACACAATATCCAGACGTAGAACGTCTATGAGAAGGTGATCCTACCCAATCAACATCTCCAACGATCTGCTCATGACCTCGATCTTCAAACAATAAGCCTTTGTGTGGAGCAGATTTTATATACCGAAGAATGCGGACAACTGCATCCCAATGACTATCACATGGAAAATTCATAAACTGACTCACAACACCCACAGGAAAGGAAATGTTAGGTCTAGTCACTGTGAGGTAATTAATTTACCAACCAATCGCATATATCTTGCAGGATCGCTAAGAGGCTCCCCTGTCCTGGCAGAAGTTTAGAATTCGGATCCATCTGAGTGTCAACAGGCCTACAATCTTTCATTCCTATTTCCTCAAGAATATCTAAGACTAAGGCATACTTCCGTTGTGAGATCACAATACCCGAGCTAGACTGAGCGACCTCAATACCCAAAAAATACTTAAATTTGCCTAGATCCTTAATCTGAAAGTGCTGAAAGAGATGTTCCTTCAACTTACTAATACCATCTTGATCATAGCCGGTAATAACAATATCGTCAACATAAACGACCAGATAAATACAGAGATTTGAATCAGAATGTCGATAAAATACAAAGTGATCAGCTTCACTACGAGTCATGCCAAACTCCTGAATAACTGTGCTCAACTTACCAAACGAGGCTCGAGAAGACTGCTTTAGACCATTGAGGGATCGGCGCAGCCGACATACAAGGCCACTAGACTCCCCCTGAGCAACAAAACCAGATGGTTGCTCCATATAAACCTCATCCTCAAGGTCACAGTGAAGAAAAACATTCTTAATGTCCAACTGATAGAGAGGCCAATGGCAAACAGCAGCCATGGATAGAAAAAGGCGGACTGATGCAATTTTAGCCACGGGAGAGAAAGTATCACTGTAATCAAGTCCAAATATCTGAGTATATCCTTTGGCAACAAGATGAGCCTTAAGTCGATCAACCTGGCCATATGGACCAACTTTGACTGCATATACCCAACGACAACCAACAGTCGATTTACCTGAAGGAAGAGGAACAAGCTTCCAAGTACCACTCGTATGTAAAGCAGACATCTCGTCAATCATTGCCTGTCGCTATCCGGGATGAGATAGTGCTTCACCTGTAGACTTAGGAATGGAAATAGAGGACAACGATGACACAAATGCACAATGGGATGATGAGAGACGATGGTAACTTAAACCGATATAATGAGGATTAGGATTAACTATGGACCTTATACCTTTTCGTAGTGCAATTGGTTGATTAAGAGGAGACAAGTCCGCAGTATTAGCAGGGTCAGGTGCAGGACGTGAATCGGCTGGGCCTGATGCTGGGGGAGGACAACGATGATAAGTCAGGAGTGGTGAAGCTGTAGAAGGTTGGACTCGACTAGGTGGTGGCACTGGAGCTAGAGCGGTTGGACTAGACTAGGTGGTGGTACTGGACTCGGTGGTGATACTGGAGTTATAGGCGGTGACACTGGAACTGGAACTGTAGGCGGTGGAGCTATGGAGGAAGATGAATTGGAGATAGGAACTAAATCTCCAAAAGAAGGAACATGTAGCACCTCAGAAATATCTAAGTGATTAACTGGACCTGTGAAGTATGATTGGGTTTCAAAGAAAGTAACATCAGCACACATAAGAAATCAATATCGATGAAGTCAGGAGAATAACATCGATATCCCTTTTGCGTTCTCGAGTAACCCAGAAATATGTACTTAAGAGCATGAGGAGCTAACTTATATTTTCCTGGAGTAAGGTCATGAACAAAACACGTACTCCCAAAGACACGGGGTGGAAGAGAGAACAAAGGTAAGTGGGGAAACAGGACATAGAATGGAACTTGATTTTGGCTAGCTGAAGATGACATACGATTAATAAGATAACAAGATGTAAGAACTGCATCCCCCAAAAACGCAGCGGAACATGAGATTGTATGAGTAGGGTACGAGCAGTTTCAATAAGATGTCTATTCTTTCTTTCAGCTACCCCATTTTGTTGGGATGTGTACGGACAAGATGTTTGATGAATAATTCCACGGAAGTTCATAAATTGCTGAAACGGGAAAGACAAATACTCTAGGGCAATATCACTACGAAATGTGCGGATAGAAACCCCAAATTGATTTTGAATTTCAGCATATAAGGTCTTGAAAATAGAAAACAACTCAGATTGGTTTTTCATCAAGAATATCCAAGTGCACCTGGAATAGTCATCAATGAAACTGACAAAGTAGCGGAATCCTAAGGTAGAGCTAACCCGACTAGGACCCCAAACATGTGAATGGACTAAAGTAAAAGGTGACTCTGCTCGATTGTCAAGACGTCGCGGGAAATGGGAACGGGTATGCTTACCGAGGTGACACGACTCACACTCTAGAGTGGACAAGTGAGATAAGCCAGGTACCATTTTCTCAAGTTTTGACAAAGTGGGATGTCCTAACCGTTTATGTAATAAATCTGGTGAATCAGTAACAAGAGAAGTTATTGGAGGAAGATAAGATGCGAGTCCATGTGATTTGCAAGGATAAGGTAATAAAGTCCATCTGATTCACGTCCAGTACCAATGATCCGACATGTACTGCATTCCTCTATAAAAACAAGGTCATCAAAAAATAGAACAACAGATTTAAGTGATTTGGCTAAGCGACTAACGACTATGAGATTAAAAGGACTATCAGGAACATAAAGAACTAAGTCTAAAGGTAAGGAAAGAAGTGGACTAGCTTGACATATTGCAGTTGCCATGGCTTGAGACCCATTGGCCATTGTGACTATTGGAAGAGATTGAGAATATGAGATACTAGTGAAAAGAGATTTGTTACCAGAAAGACTCAGAAGGTGAAGATTGGGACACACCAGACATGCTACTATTTGTTGGGACAACGGAGGTTAATCCTGAAGATGTCTGTTTATGTGCTTTGTACTGAAGGAATTCAATATAATCCGGTAAAGAAACCATCTGGATTGGAATTATTGTATTTAATCCAACGGATTGTGAGGTAAAGGCTTCAGATATTAATTCCATTATAATATTGTGCCGGAAAAAATAGAAAATTGTTGGGATCACTGTTCACGTCGAAAAAATCACTGTAGCTCGCCGAAAAATTCCAAAGTTGTCGGAATCTGTCGGAAATAGTACCAATGGACTCGGAATTGCAAGGAGATGAAGGTGTCTTGAAGAAACTTATTCAAAATTTGACCAAAAAGGGGCTTACGCACCGGCGCGTGGGGCGGATCTGCCTGTGTTCTCTTGGCGCGTGAGGTCGCGTGTGAGGAAATTTTTCAATAGGGTTTACTGGGGTTTGGTCGCCGAAGCCTTGTGAACCCTGTGATGGTGTTGGATTTTTCACAACACTGATAATTAGTGAATTTGACGCAATTAGTCACTTAGGTCACCGGAAAATTGCATGGTGACTGAGTTATTTCTTCCCGGATATCACTGGAATGACGCACAACGATTAATTTCTCACGGTGGCTCTGATACCAAGTGAGAATGCACCGGAGAAAATATTGATTAATTAAGATAATGATACACTAAGCCCTATATATATACAATACATGTTCTACTCCTAATACATATGGGATTAGGGTTATATACTTCTATTTACACAATGAAACTAACCAATTTTCTTACTGAAGCCATTTTACATGGCTACATTTGGTAGTATGAACTAGAAAATGTATTATTCCAAGAAATTCATAGAGTTTGAAGGTAGGATTATCTATCTCAAACCAATGAGAATTACCAAAATTCTCTTTTGCAATCATCATCAAGATAAAATCAGTTTTTGTAACATAATCTGCCATTTGCTTAGCATTTAAGTGGGAAGTGTTTCAAGAAATGCCAGATGAGAATTTCCATTTATAGAATAAACGAAAAAATCGGAAGATCACCTATTTTGTCCAGCATAGACCCTAAACTTCCACCTCTTTCAGACCGGAAGCTTGATATATATTTCCTGCCAAGTTTAAGAAATAGATTCCTTCAGTCAAATAAGAATTAAGTACAAACAACTTAACATAAAAGACAAGATCTTGAATCCCAAAATGTCATTCTATCCATTTGTTATATGAAGATATGAACTACAGGTGTAATAAAATAACTAAATCAGTAATGATGGCCCAGAAAAACCCATGCAACAGAATTAGCAGGCAGGTCTAAGCACATGATAATGGGAAGTGAAAGAGAACAGTACTCTTTGATTCTGCTGGTTCACTTCATTATCGATCAATTTTAAGTTCTGAACCATGAATTTCGTACAGAAAGAATAGCATAATTAACGCACTAGATATTTGAACAACTACCAACTAATTACTGGTTTGCGGAGTTATATATATAGGACTATAGCTATAAAAGACTGCTAGAACAACAACTACATCCATCCCAAACTAGTTTGGATCGGCTATATGTATCCTCATTCCTCAACATTCATTCTGATCCATTTGAAAACCAGTTACACATTCCAATACTCAACAATGTGTTTTTTAATAAAATTAGAGATATAATGCTTCTAAGACTTTCCCATAACTGTCTAGCTTCTACTGTTAATATAAAAGGAAATAACAAGAAAGAAAGGAAATAGATCAAACCATCCAGTGCCACTTCGGTGCTCAAAGTTCTTTATGGTATCTTCCAGCTCAAGCGCTTGAGTTACAAAATTCATATACTCGCTGTATTAGAGAAGAGACATAGAGTTAATTATATGCTACTTGTGTGCCGAATGTTACATGAAATCAGGAACTGCATGAGTTGAATGTTTCACCCATAAATCATGTGGTTCTCTGAATAGATAATTCTCATTAGCACACACCAGCGCGCAAATGTATTACTAGTTTATTGATTTACTCTCTGCATCTGAAATATATAGTAACGTTTCAGCATTTCCCTCTTACACAAACACCAATTTTCCTAAAAATTGAGAGCTTAAGTGGGTTCAACAGTTGAAGAGAGCAGCAAAAACATAGCTCTTAAATAGAAACCATGGTCTCCAGAACTTTTAAGGACAATGTTGTTGCAAGATATCTTAATGTTCATTCCAATGCTTGCGAATGTTCCTGATTATACCACTAACCTACAGCAGCATAGTTGTTAACTTGTCATACGTGGAAAGACTTGCCTATTAAGACCATTGCCACAGAGTTACACGTGATGAAACTACTAACATCTCAAATCTGGAAATTAGATAAAGATAAAATGAATAAGATTTCAAAGATACCAGGGCCCTTACATGGTTCTTGCAGTCATAAAGTATAGGAAAATTTTCTTGGGCTAGTTTTCCGCCGTTGCAGAATGGATTCCTAAGCAATTAATATCATTCTTAAGCTCAAAATAAAGGTCTCAAACCTGGGAGTGTATCCAGGTTATAACAATATGTGGATAGGCAATTATACTACATGACTAAACACTTATGATCCGAAAAAATTAACCATGGACCACATGTACTCAAACTTTTGTGTTGGCAATGAATATGTACCTTCTGTATCGGTAGTATTTCTCTCGAGCTATCTTGAGTTGACGTCTAAGTGCAGCCATTGTTTTTGCATCAGTGTCATAATCCATATCATTTTCTCCTAAATTTCCGCCTTGTGGTTTAAAAGAGGGATCTTCGCTAAGCTGCAGTCGAAGTAATACTAGAAAAGGCTTTAATGCATCTGAGAAGATAAACATTTAAACAAGAATAGAAGTGCCTAAATTGCTGATATGAAGCTTTGAGGAAAAATCATCTGCAAAGAGAAGCATGATTACCATCTGAATCAGCATCGTGTCTATCACATTCATGTAAGGTCTCAAAGGATCACGCTTTGACATCTGTTTTGACGTGGCTTGGGCAACCTGAAAGTGTGAAACCACATCTTTACTGGTGGAAGAGAAATCTTGAGTTGTTCATCTTCAACAAGATTAATCTTTGCTCCAACTGCAGCATTTTGGGTAGGTTGAAAAGATGAACAGTCAAAGCAAATATAGCCCAGGATGGGAAGCATGCACAATTGCACATACCTACCAATCTACCCCACCAATTGTCTCAAAAGCAGCTAGAGGTAATGCTAGATTCTTGACTGTATAAATAGGGTATTTGCAATTATGGAACTGCGCTCAAGATATGAACATCACTTTCACAACTAAAACTGAAATTTGTGGAGAGTTTCAGAAATGAACCCAATTCATCTTTGAGCTCTTCCTTTTCTTCTAGTGATTTTTATTGGGGAAATCCCCAATCCTCATGTTGGTTGGTTTGAAACTGACAGTGGGATACAGTTAAAAGAACTTTGTGTCATTCTAAACCACAATGGTAAACATGGGACAATAAGGTCAATCGAAAATGAATTAGCAAGTTCTTTGGGCAGATTATCTTGTATTACAATATGTTGCAAATCAAATCTCCCCAGTATCTTCTCAACATTTCCATCTTAAACACACTTCATCCCCGGAATTAGTAGTTGTACTCTAGTTGTCAAGAAAAAAAATTACTCGTCAAGAAAATCTTTTATAAATAAATGTTAACAAGCAGAGTAGATGTTATGACAATTTAGACTTTGTAATGAACAATCATAGAAGAAAAGCCACTTGTCAAGTACAGAACTTACGACTATACAACAACAATCACCCAGTGAGCTCCCACGAGTGGGGTCTGGGAAGCATAAGATGTAGAAGGATATAGAACTTACTACTATAGCATTTGAAAATTCCTGATGAGCATCATCAAGTTTGACGGCCATTTTCGCCACCTTATGTGAGAGAATCTTTTGGTGAGTTGTCCAATCTGCACTTCTCCAGATGCCCTTTGGAATTTCACTTAGACCAAAGCCAAGGAGAAATGCACCAGTGACAAGACCAAATGTATTGGAGCAAGCCATAGCAAAACCAGGAATATTTCCTATCCTGCATGTGCATATTCACTGCTTGAGAATGTAAGAAAGGGGTCAATAGTTGGAAATTGAAGCTAGAAGCGGTAAAAGGTGGAGAGAATTTTGCAGGGAAAAAAAGAATGGAGTAAGCCGTGTTACTTTATTTCCTAGGCTTCCTACATGACCAAATAGATAAAATAAAATATAACATACGCTCTTTCTTGATATTAAATTTAAGAATCGCGTTACTTATCTCCTAACAGTTCACACTTTAGTAGAAACTAACATGTCGGTTCATTAATCCCAAAATAGAGGTGGTCTGCTTAACCAAGATGCTTCCACGGCACAGTTAAAAGCATGCCTTGCAGCCTTCTTGTTGCACTTGGTAAGCAGAGTTGCCTTATTGTAAAACCAGTGTACTTTTTTTATTAGAGCAAATATACTAATCCAATGACAAACAATCCAATATGATTGGTTCAACAAAGAGCAGAATTAGCAGAAGAGAAACATGATACTGCAGTCCCGTGTTATCAAAGGTGAAAAGCGCAAATAAACTCTAAGGTCGGTTGGGTCTTTAAGCGCAAAGCGCAAACAAAGCGTTGCTTTAATGAAAAAAGGCGCAAATGGAGAAAAACGACAAATATGTATGTGTAGTCCAAGACTAATATCTATAAGCATGAATACCAAATATATGGACAACGAAATGAAAAAACTTTGAATATCAATTGTTTAGTGTCGCCTCTTTAGGATTATGCTCATTGGCAAGGAAAAGTATGCCTTAGAGCCTTGAAGTGCCTGCTAAGAGAGGCGAAGCGCTCAACATTTTTTTGAGCCTTGCGTCAGGGCTTAAGCGCGCCTTTGATAACACTGATGCAGTCTACACAAACTATTGAGGAAGTGAGAGATAAACCGGTATTCTTGAACAACGATGAGCAAGAGAAGTCCGAAAAGCCCGATAGCACCAACACATAAGTAGTAAACTAAGTTTGCATGTGCACTAGTCTTCAGCCTTTCAGTTATAGTGAAGTCCCCTGCATCTTCATAACCCTGAATTATAGGCACCACAACCCTGAAAATAGCCATAATGCATGATGAAATGCTCACTTCTCAAAGCAACCTAACAACTGCCATCCAAATTTTAGTAAAGCACTATCTAAAGGAAGGTATGAAACTTGAAACTAAAGAGAACCATTAATTATCAAGTAATAGCACCTATTTCCACAGTAAGCAGCTTGAACATAAGTACTATATTTTCTTCGTGTGTCGTTAAAGGAAATGAAGACTGGTAATGTCCAGTTGAATATCAATAAAATATAAGGATAGAAATATAAGGCTTAGATATTTATTTTGACTGTCTTGAGAGGGGGTTAATTCTTGAGTTGCATTATTTTCTCAGTGGATGGGGACACATACCAAATGCTGCATGATATTTGCCTTTTAAAATGAAACTCTGAGATAGCTGGGCATATAAATATCCAACAGGTACACCAAACAATTTACGAACCTAATTGAAAACTTAAAGAGGAAACAACAGCAGATAAAAGGCATAAATAAAGCTGATAGGTACCTCTAACCAAAGATATCATGCTGAATCATCAAGAAAGATTCAGCAGAAGCATTGTCATATATTTTTTCCTAATCTTAGCCACATTAATGTGATAAAGTACCAGTAAGACTAAGAAGTTTGAGGAGCATTGATACAGGTAATACGAGCTAAATTGATCGTCCACCCACACAGTTGAACAAAAACAAAAGCCTGTGGCAGTCTGCACATAGACATTCACTCCCATTGAAAATTTTCGAGTTTCCAGTGTTTCCTTCAATCTGGACTAACATTGAAAAGATTGAAGCACAAATACTCTTACTTTTCCTCACATGACTGATCAGAAATACTCGTACTTTTCCTCATATGTCAATACTTTAAAAGATAACCCTTCAGCCCAAAAGCTGACAATACCAAAAATCGTCCTGATCACATGTTAGCTTACAACATTTAAAGGAAAAAAAAGAAGAAGGATAAACCCAAAACAATGTACTTCAAGTACTATTAGTCTTCTATATTTAAATTATTCACACATCAATACAATGCATTTCAAGCAAGCATTTAACTAAGCAATCAATGATACTGAAAGTTAGCATAAGATTACAACATTTTCAAAAGAACTGAGGGCCGACCCAGTTCAATACCCACTTCGTGGGTGTATGGGGAAGGGAATACTCTAGGCAGTGTTCCCCCTGCTTTGCACAGAGGCTGATTCGAACCCGCGACCTGACACACCACGGCAAGCAAGCTTACCGCTGAGCCAAGCCGGCCCTTCATTTTCAAAAAAACTGGTTTAAAGAATATCAGATGGTGTAGCTTACCAAGTGAGTAAAAATGTACTCCAATAAGACCAGCTCCAAAAGAAAGAGATTTGTCCCTTATCGTGACTCGATAATGTCTGCACAAAAACAAACGATACTGAAACCTTTGTCAAGTAGAAATCAAACAAATTCATAATGCAACTATGTATATCCCGCTAGGTTGGTGCCAGGGGCGGGATGGACATTGTCTTTGATGGGGATGGGTTCATTGAACCCATCATTTTCGATGCCAAGAATAAATATACATCTGAAAAAATCATTAAACGTCAACAAATAATAAATTCCAAACCCATAATTTTAAATTGCAGTGCATGATAAGAAAGATTGAAAACTAGAGTACAAATTCTCTATTTGCCTCTAGTTAACCAGATAAAACTAGTCAATATTTGATGAATTATCACAGTATTGACTACATTACGAAGTACTCTCCTATTTCCACCTTACATCCGTACACGCTAATAGGTTGAAATAAAGCGAAAAGATATTGAGGATGTATAAAATTGACCCCAACTAAAGCACATTGATAACATGCTGAAGAAAAGAAAAAAAGGAAACTGGCCGATAGCTTTGTTGAGATGCAGAGAGCTGATTCGTCATCCAAAAAAGGAATGAGAATGGGGAAGGGAGAGTGAAGAACGTACAGTCCAGATATCAGCGGGAACAAGGATGATGATAGAGAGAGAGCAGAACCAGGTGTATCCCACGGTGTAACGTACGTAACGAGGTACGTCTGGTCCGGCGAAGTACCAAAGCGTTACCCCGACCATCCCCATCGTCAGGGGTAACGATATCAGGTAAAATACCCACATAATTAATTCTTCTGATCGAGCTTTCCTTTAATTTGCCGTACGTCGTCTGAAGGAAAGCGATCGAAGAGATGTTGAGGTCGATGGTGTCTTACGTCTCTTTGCCTTTGCGTAGAGAATGAAATTACGAGCTGGAGACCGAGTCATGCTACCACCTTACTCACTCACCTACCTTTCCAATTGGCCATTTGCCTCCAATGGCGGAATCACAGTTACTCTACTCGGAAAATTTTTAAGTACCATTCCAAATGGACCCTCTTATATTGAGTTTAACTTGGAATATAAAACTATAATTATTCATAATAAATGAAATTTGTTAGGAGTATAATTTTATTTAGAGGGAATGTCTAGAATTTTAATTTGTGACTAAGTCACCATCTCCTTATAAATAGACAGTTCTATTTCATTGTAATTGATTCCAAAATGCAATAAGAATTCCATCTCTCTTTCTCTGCAATATTGTTCTTCTTCTTTTATTATTTTATAACACGTTATTAGCACGAGACTCTAACCAATTAAGTAGAACCTTTGGTTAATGATTGTCAATAGTTCTATGAACTTCCTTCATTATTAATTTTGGATTTAAGGTAAGTATTATACTGTATTTTTCTCTTTTATTCTATACTTTGATTTTATATACAAGCAAAGACAGCAAAGTTTGATTATAACTCTAACAGAGTTTGTAAGAAATTATAATCACATGAAGTGATAAAAATTCTATGCCTCGCCATAATCATGTGGGCAAAGAATGAAAATCCGTCCCATTAAATTTGCTCCATTCTCATTCCCTTAAGAGAATGTGATAGCACTATGTAATGCGTCTCAAATAAGACAAAATTATTACCGTGAAGGTATCAATGGATGTGGACGTGGCAATAGAATAAATTATAATCGTCACCATTGTGATAATGAGAATAACAAGGATTCTCAAAATAATCCTTCACTCTGTGAAGGTAATATTTGTCATCGATTTGACGTGAGATTTTATATAGCACATATAGATGTTTATGGTCCATTCATGATGAGAATGTGACAACATCTGATTTATGAAGACGTATTCATTCTTGAAAGAATATGAACATGCTATTGGTATTGAATATACCACACTCACATCTAGAAGGAAGTTGGAGATGATATAAGAAAATAATATCATTATTATGGCATGAATGGTCATTGGTCACGTACCTATTGTACGCCAAAATATTTTGGCAATGTGATTATTAAAGGACAACAATAATGCAAGAAACATATCTTGCATATAATTTTGGCCATGACCATAATGGTATAAGTTTATCTTTAAAAGAGATATTCACCATATGGGTGTTGATGATTATGTGGTACTACAAATTAATTGAGAGCTCTGGAAGAGCCAACTACCACTACTTTGGAGAAACACAATTGATTACCAATAAGGTATTGTGTTGTAGTAAGTCTCAAAGAAACATATTCAGTTTTTAAAGTATTCACGAAAGCGGTTAACTATATTGAGACTATAAATAAAGGAAAGATTTAATATCTTCTATTACTACAACTTGTAGCTGGGTAATATGTATGTGAAAATCTACCCACTTATTCTCCAATTTGTACTACATAAACAAAGAATACCAAAATGGAGTGGATATTGATATAAAAACCCATATCATAATAAACTTGATGTTTATTGATAATTGCACACATCATACTGAAAATCTGAAGTTTATCAATATTGATAATTTATTTAGTTGGCATAATTGGCTTAGCCATATCAATTTAAGTATGACGTGCAAAATAATAGAGAATTCACATGGGTAAATATTAAAGAACTAAAAAGTTCTTTACGAATTCTCTTACATTGCTTGTTCTCATTAATTAATTGACCAACTGAAATTGGGATTGAATCCCATGAATGCTGGAAATATCAAAGATGAATATGGGCTCATTCACCTATCATGTATACCACATAAGATGCATCTATGAGATGGTTGCATGTGCGATTATTATTAACCTTCAACATGGTGTTTGCTAGGTAACTTGCTCAATAATTTGATTTATAGCATAATTTCCAGATTTTCTATTCAAGAAGTTCATCTTGATAAGTTGGTCTATATCACAGTTGGTTTAACAAAATAATTTATTGAGTGCCTCCACTTAATAGCTAAATTATTGCTTATGAGAATAAAGTTATCTATATCAGTTTGATATAGGTTATATACGAAAGTATATTACATTCTCTCCTCACAAGTGGTTCAGGGTCAGGAACCAAATAATTCAATCTTAATATTATTGATGTGCAGTGTTTTTTTTGATTAACACCATAACGCACAAAGATGAGTTCTCAAAATTGAGGAAACAAGTTAGTTTTTCTAACATGAGGGGGAGACATGATAAACAGTTGAGAAAAGTTACGAGGAATAAATTATCGTTTCTGCATCTAGATCCTCAAATAAAATAATATGAACTTGCAATTCATAAAAGGATAATTCATGTGCAATTTATTGCAAAGCATGTCAGACGCACTTGCTGACCCAAAGAATGTAACTATATTCTCAATGCAAATGCTCATATTAAGTCCTAGAAGGACAAAGTCTATAGTACACTTAAAGCATATAGACAAATCAGTTTCAAATAAACTTCTTGGCAAAGAAGATGAGCAAATGATCAAAAAGATCATAATAAAGGAGACAAGTGATCTAGAAGATCACATGACATAACACTTCATAATATCTCATGAGAGATTCAGGTACCTGAATATATGAATGAAGAGATCTCTATGTTATATCATTATGAAAATACATTAAAACTGATATAAAATCTTTGTTGACGTCAACCTTTCAAAAGACAGAGTACAAGATTGGGATGCGAAGGCTTAAGGATGTGAATTGATGCTCTCATCAGGGGGAGTTAATGCGCGTTGCACTCTTTTTCCCTTACAAGGTTTTGTCCCACTGGGTTTTCCTTGCAAGGTTTTTAACGAGGCAACCAAAAGGCGTATTTTAGATATGTGTACTCTTTTTCCTTCTCTAGAATTTTTTTCCCACTGGGTTTTATTTTAGTTAAGGTTTTAACGAGGCAGCCTCTCTACCCTTTCGGGTAGGGGTAAGGCCTGTGTACGTATTACCCTCCCCAGACCCCACTTTGTGGGAACATACTGGGTAGTTGTTGTTGTTGTTTTAACGAGGCACATTATCATTGAATAGACATTCAAGGGGGAGTGTTATGAATAAAATTCTATTTAGAGTGAATGTCTATCTTGTGGAGAGTTTTACTTTGTGACTAAGTCACCATCTCCTTATAAATAGAGGGTTTTATTCCATTGTAATTGATTCCAAAATGCAATAAGAATTCCCTCTCTCTCTCTCTTTCTCTGCAATATTGTTCTTCTTCTTTTATTATTTTATAATAAAATTAGATATTTGCAAAATAAGAAAAATAATAAGATAAAACATTTTAAATTATACCGATTATATTATCATTATATATATTAGAATATATTATAAGTCATGCATATTGTTATAGTATTCTTTATAAACAATTATTTATTTACTTGTTTAAATTCCATAAAGTTTCGTTTTAAATAGATCATGTATTGGTTTGTGTGTTCATTACTTACATAGTAGATGATTTAGTGTATTGAGTTTAGCTTATACACGAAAGATTAAATCATCGGTTCTTGTAAGACATAAAAGTTAATGTTCACAATCTAATGATGGAATTGGACAAATCATCGGAATGGTTGTAGCACAAGATTAAATGTAATTTATCTTGATCATGGGAATGATCTAATTCCAACTTCTTGTGCTAACACATTTTTATGATTGAACGGACCAAGTGGAGATAAGTATTTTATACAGACTTTATAAAATAATTTCTCTAGTCCATTTAATGTAATACACTTAATCCAAATATAATTATTATGAGCTGTGTATGTCACTTGTTGTTTTGATTTATTAAGAGGCGAGGTTATTTCATGAGTCAATAAGCATGGTAAATTGGATAACAATGATATACATTGGCGAAGTAATAATTAGTTGATAGAATCTATGTCTCGGTTTTGAGATTGATGATGCTCCTTTATGAAAGCTTATAAGTTTTCGTGTGTAAACCGGGTCGATAGATTTTGTATCCGACACATGAAATAAGTTAAGTGTAAGTCTAAAGGAAGTATTAATAAATTAAATAGTCAGTAATTTAATTTGATTGATTAGTATCTGAAACTTAACATAGGGAGTTAAATAAGATTTTATGGAAGGATTTCGAAATTGAACTAAGGAGTGCAATTACGAATTTTTAGTGAAATAATTCATAATTTATTATGATAGAAATTAATTTCATAATTCCGAAATTAATATCATAGTAGGAAGCCTTGTTAATTAAATTATGTGGTCCTTACCTAAATAATAGGAAATAGTGGAAATTGTTCCTTAGTGGGAGAGGGAAGCATGGGAATCATCCCTTAGTGAGAGAAGGAAACCTAACAGGTTTTGAAAATGGTTTTGACCAAAAAATACAGGTATATATATGGGATATAGAGTTGTACGTTTGGGACATGAATTCACTACAATTTCTATTAGAATTTTGCCCACCCAAAATTCTCTATTTTTGGATATTATTTGGGTAACACAGTAGAAGACTGTGGAAATCCGCCGAGGCATTTGCAACTGAGGAACTGGAGAATGATATAGAGTTGATGTGTTTACGTTTCAAGAGGTAAACCGAAAATCTTCATATGTGCTAATTGTTTAGATTGCACATGATTATGATGCTATGTTTGCTTCCACTATGAAATATATTCTATCAATGAGCATACTCACGTCTAATTAAATAATTAGGATAAACCATAAGGATTAATATCATGTTCTATATGCAAGTTTTGAATTACATACAAAGTTTATTTTTTCTGAAAACCTACACTGTTTTGGCATGCTTATTTGTTATCGGTTGTATTGATTATTCTGAAAACTTGAAATATCCTTTTAATATTGGTGAAGTTGAGTTAGAATAATCTGAAAATTAAATTCTATCATGAAAAACATAAAAACAGTTTTGGCCGAATTAGGGGAAAAAATTGGAGGTCAACTAGTTGACGGACTCCAATTGAACTGAAACTTGGCATGTCCATGTGAAACGGCCCTGCTTGCAATACACATCAGCTCCGCTCATGACGTAGGCCATTTTTTGGGCTTTCAGGGTCGTTTAGACGGTGTTTAGCTTCTTTTTTTAATTCTGATTTTTTTAGTTGTTTTAATTCCAGTAATCATGGGGATCAATTCTCATGGTCTCCGGGGTTAAAAATTAGTGATATAACATTTTTACACATTGACGTAGGTCTTCTTCCATATCGATAAAAACATTATGGATAATCACTATGTTATAATAGTCATTGATTACTTGTATTTACTCTCCATCTGAGTATGTATGTTGGTTCAATGAGACTAATATATGTTGAATGTTGATATTCACTTGGCTTAAAATAACAGTTTAATCTCTATATGAGTATGACATGTTTAAGTTTATGGAGTGGATAATCTATCATTATATATGTATATTACAAGAATAGCTTCTTTCCCATCAAAATTTGTTGTTCAAGGTGCATAGATTGTATATATATAGTGTGTTTTGAATTTAGTATTCAATAATACAAACTGATTTGATCTATTTAAATATTTAATGTCTTCCAGATTAACAGTGACTGCTTTCAATCCTCTTACTGCCATTCTGTCACGATCCGGATTTTCCACCATCGAGATCGTGATGGCGCCTACTCGTGGTAGCTAGGCAAGCCAATTTACCTACCGTTTTCATTAATAGAACCATTCTATTGACAATTTATAACATAAGTAATAATAATAACAATAACTGCGGAAGTCTAATTTTATAAGTCTGAAATAAATACGAAATGCTCAACAATATTCTATACCCAAGATTTTGGTATCACATACTCACGAACCACTAAGAATAAACTGCATATAAAGGTATGAAATAAATATAATAGCTGTCTGTCTCGAAACAATGAGGCAACAGTAAAAATGAAAAAAAACATAAGAAGAGACGTTGGGCCTGCAGACGCCTGCAAGCTACCTCAGTCTCGTGATAATAAAATCCTGCTCCCGAACTACTACTATTGCTGCTGCTCAAAATCTGGACCTATACAAAAATGCACAGAAGTATAGTATCAGCACAACCGGCCCCATGTGCTAGTAAGTGCCTAGCCTAACCCCGACGAAGTAGTGACGAGGCTAGACTGGATACCACATAAACCTGTGCAGTTATAAATATACAGCGAAAAATAGAATACCAAGAAATCAACAACGTGGCAGGGGGTACATGGGAGGGGGGAATAAAAATTAACAATAATCCAGAGTAACAATAAAAAATAGCTTAATTCCACTAAAAACAAGAAATCAATATTCAGACATAAACACATGGTTCTCACAGTTCACATCAGGGTCACTCATCTCTTAGTGATCTTCCAGCTCAGAGTTCGACTCCGGCACCATCAGTTCAGGGTTCATCTATGCCTGGTTCTTCTAGTGTGCATCCCAGTGCACGGGTCTCCCTTCAGTCACCATCGCCACTTGCTTTGAGGGATTGTTTTGAGTATGGGGATTTGGGTCATATCAGTCCCTATCTTAAGGGAGGGTTATCCTAAAAGATGAGTCAAACTTCAACTTCAACACCAGTTACTTCCCCACCCGCTTAGTCAGATCGGGGTAGATGCGAGTTAGCTAGAGATCGCCCTAGAGGGGGAGGCCGATCAGGTAGTGGTCAGGCCCGTATCTATGTACTTCCAGCTAGACCTGATGCTATTACTTCAGATGCTGGGATTATAGGTATTGTCTCAGTCTACTACATAGATGCCTTTGTATTATTTGATCCCGGTTCCACTTATTCTTATGTGTCATCATACATTGATTGTCATTTCGATATGCCCCGTGAGTCTCTTATTTTATCTATTCGTATATCTACTCCAGTGGGCGATATCATTGTTGTAGACCGTGTGTAACGGTCTTGTGTGGTGACTATTGAGGGTCTGGAGACCTGAGTGGATCTTTTATTGTTATGCATGGTAGACTCTGATGTCATACTGGGCATGGATTATCTATATCTATGTCGTGCCATTCTAAACTGTCACACTGTGATTGTGACTTTGGCTATACCGGGTATGCCACGAATTGAGTGGCAAGGTTCGACCGATTATATTCCTAGTAGAGTGATTTATTTTTCGAAGGCCCAATGTATGGTTGACAGAGGTTGTCTTTCATATTTAGCATTTGTGAGGGATGTCGGCGTAGAGACTCCCAGAATTTCTTTTGTTCTAGTTGTAAGGGATTTTCCCAATGTGTTTCCTATAGACCTGTCGGTCATTCCACCGAACAAGGATATTGATTTTGGTATTGATCTGGTGCTGGGAACTCAGCCCATTTCTGTTCATTCGTATCATATGGCACCAACAGAGTTGAAGGAGTTGAAGGAGCAGCTTTAGGAACTCCTTGATAAGGTGTTCATTTGGCCTAGTGTGTCACCTTGGGGTGCACCGGTTCTATTTGTGAAGAAGAAAGATGGTTCGATGAGAGTGTGCATTGATTACAAGTAGTTGAACAAAGTAACAATTAAGAACAAGTATCCGTTGCCTCGTATCGATGATTTTTTTTACCAGCTTCGGGGAGAGAGAATGTTCTCCAAGGTTGATCTTCATTCAGGTTATCACCAGCTGAAGATCAGGGACTCAGATATTCTTAAGAAAGCTTTTAGGACCAGATATGGTCATTATTAGTTCTTGGTGATGTTTTTTGGCTAACCAATGCCCCAACAACATTAATGCATTTGATGAACAGTGTGTTCCAGCCATATCTCGACTCATTTATCATAGTCTTTATTGATGATATTCTAGTGTATTTGCTTAGTCAGGAGGAGCATACAGAGCACTTGAGAGTTGTGTTGTAAAGGTTGAGAAAGGAGAAGCTTTATGCAAAGTTTTCCAAGTGTGAGTTTTGGCTGGGTTCTGTAGCATTCTTGGGGCAAGCGGTGACTAGTGAAGGTATTCAGGTGGATCCAAAGAAGATCGAGGCGGTTAGAGTTAGCCCAGATCATCCTCAACCATTGAGATTCGTAGTTTTCTTGGTCGGGTAGGTTATTACTGCCGGGTTGTTCATGGATTTTCATCTATTGCATCGCCCTTAACCAAATTGACCCAGAAGGTTGCTTCATTTTATGGTCGAACGAGTGTGAGGAGAGCTTTCAAAAGCTCAAGATTGCCTTGACCACAACTACAGTGTTAGTACTCCCATCAGCTTCAGGTTCCTATATCGTGTATTATGATGCTTCAAGAGTTGGTATTGGGTGTGTGTTGATGCAAGAGGGTAGAGTTATTGCTTATGCTTCTCGTCAGTTGAAGCTCCATGAGAAGAACTACCCCGTTCATTACTTGGAGTTGGCTACCATTGTTCATGCATTGAAGATTTGGAGGCATTATTTATATTGCGTGTCCTATGAGGTGTTTACGGATCATCGTAGCCTCCAACACTTGTTCAAGCAGAAGGATCTCAATTTGAGGTAGCGGATATGGTTGGAGTTGCTTAAGGATTATGACATCACTATTTTATATCATTAGGGGAAGGCCAATATGGTGGACGATGCTTTGAGCCTAAAGGTAGTGAGTATGGGGAGTTTGGCATATATTCCAGTTGGGGAGACACCTCTTGTAATTAATGTTCAGGACTTGGCCAATCGGTTCACGAGGTTGGATATTTCAGAGCCTAGTCGGGTATTGGCTCGTGCAATTTCTCGGTCTTCCTTATTTGATTTCATCAGAGAGCGCCGGTATGATGATCCTCATTTGCTTGTCCTTAAGGACATAGTTCATCATGATGATGCGAAAGATGTGACTATCGGAGATGATGAGGTGTTGAGGATTCAGAACAGGATATGTGTGCCCAATGTAGATGGGCTTAGGGAGTTGATTCTAGAGAAGGACCATATCTCATGATATTCCATTCATCCAGGTGCCGCGAAGATGTATCAGGATCTGAGACAGCATTATTGGTGGAGGAGGCTACTTGGGAAACCGAGCGGGAGATGTGGAGCAGATATCCTCACCCGTTTGAGGCTTCAGGTATGTTTCTTGAATCGTTTAAGGACGAACATTTGTTTAAGATGGGGAGGATGTGATGACCTGACCAGTCATCTCATAAGTTAGCGTTATGTTTCCCCCATTTTTTCTTTTTATTGCTTAAGGATTATGACATCTCTTTTGAGGAAACTTAAGTTGGAAAAGTCAACCGGATTTTGACTTATGTATTAGAGGGCTAGGAGAGTTTCGATGGTTCGTATAACTTTGGGAGGTGATTTGAGACTTAGGACCGTGATCGGAATGCGTTTTGGATATACGTAGTGAATTTAGGCTTGAATTGGTGAAAGTGGATATTTTGCATTTTTCGGTTTATAGGTAAGATATTGATATAAGGGTCAAAATGGAATTCCGGGAGTTGCAGTAGGCCCGTTTTATCATTTGGGATGTGTGTAAAAAATTGCAGGTCAATCGGATCCTGCCAACTCCGTGTATTTCGTCAGCACCAGAAGTATCTTGTACGAGTACGGGGAGATCTATGCCAGGCAAATCTGGTATAACTGGCAAAAAAATTTCGCCAACGGAATCAAGGGGAAGAAATAACCAATCATAAAGGGATACTCGTAAAAAGCACATTACCTTGGTTTGTGAACCAACACGAAATCCCCTCCAGCAGGAACCATTTCGTTATGAGAGGCGATATTGTACTTAGTACGAAGGGCATCGATATGGACATGCTCAGTGTCAGATATCATTGGATCATGAGTGGGAGGAGGCTCTTTAAGGAAGTCGCTTCGAGACATGGAGTGCCTCGGCAACAACTCTTCCACGATGGAAAAACTATCCCCCCTCCTCCACAATCACGTCCTCATCGCTGATGGGGGAGCCACAGATAACAAGGTAGCATCAGTAACCCCTTCACGAGATCGATGTGATCTAGGTATATCTATGGTAATGAATATGTTGACAGAACAAAGAAAGTCAAGAACGACAAATGGAGAGAAAGCCTAGAGAATTGCTAGAGCAAAAGCAGGAGAGAAGGCAAGGAATAACAAACGAAGAAATGGCTAAGAGTTTTCAAAAAAACAAACTCTCCACCTATTTATAGGGTTGGGTGGCGCCAAAATCGAAGCGTAAGGCTGCAAGATGGCATCAGAATCGAAGCGACAAACCGTCAGCCTCTGCTTCGAAAATACGCATAATAATGACGCACGTGGACGTGGCATCATTTTTCGACAAGACATACCACTCGGGATATCGTTGAGCATGCTAACCTTCCGTTGTTGGTCAAACCGTTTATGATTCATAAGGAAAATTTCTCCGGAGACGTGGGCAATATCCGCCTATCAAGGTCGCGTTAAGCTGCAACCTCAACAAGCGGAGGGACTAACTGTATGGGTCTAAATTTGGAGGACGTCCACGACCACTGGCAAGGGACGAGACCCTTACAATACAACATCCTTTGGTCGTTGAGGAAGGCGATGATTGACAACAGCTGTAGAATGTACTACATTGGCAATAACGTAGGTGCAACATGAGACCGTCAGAATATACTTTCGAATATTCTTTTTTGTTATGATTTTTAGGTTTAAAGGGGGGATTATCCCTATAAATAGAAGGAGGAGGCTCTGTAAATGGGGTTTTGTTTTTTGGACACTTGACTCCTAACCAAGAACATTTATTGTAATATCTTTCTACACCAAAGTTATCATATTGACGCTTAATTATTCGATTCGCAATATTATGAAATGTTATTCTTCTTGCTCATTCCTTATATCTTTCAATCTAAAATTTATTATACTTAGATAAGATTTACCTCTTCATCTTTTTTAATTAATTTAATAAAAAATATTTCAATAACTTTTAATCAAACAGCTACTTCGAATGTATCATTAATTTAAACGCGCAAAAACTTGGTAAATACTGTATGCACAAGATTTTGAAACTAGCATACAAATCGATGTACAAACGATATGGTTAAGTGCATTTAGTCGTGGTTAATTTCATCAAATGTATAAATTAACAGATGGAGGTAACCCTTAATTAATCTCATTTTGGCTCATTGAGAATTTGACATTTTGACCAAGCGGAAGTACTTGTCAGATGTTCAAAACATCTTTTTTCCTTGGTAGAGTCATGTTTTTTTTTTGTTCGTAACATATTAGTTATTTAACTATTTTTATAACACTCACAAGGTTAAATAGATTTCTCAAAATTTTGATGGTTAAATATCTATTTTATTCTCTAAATTATCAATCTTTATATTTAATGCTTTTTAAATCTTAGTAACTTTTTTTCTCTGTTTACTATATGATGGACTTAAGTATAGAATAAATAAGTTTTATTATAAAGTAAAAAAGAAAATTGAGAAATCTAGTTGAGGATCATTCTGAGTGCTACAGAAAAATTTAAGTGACTCTTTTGTTACCAAAAAAAACTTTACTAGGTAATTTCAAATAGTGAATGACTGTTCGAGTAATGTACTCAAGTCAACGGCTGCTCAATTAATCCTGGAGATGATCAATGCACATTTCTGTAAAACGCTAAGCGCTAATTTACTGTGGACTGTAGCAAAAAATGGGAAATTTAGATCTTGAAATGCTATAAAAAGGACTCATATATTATACTATCTTATAAATAGACGTAGAATTTCAACCAGAGAATAAAATATTCTTCTCAATACTCACACGTGATACATAGAATGAAAACAAAAAAATATTAATACATTATTCGTGTATAGTTCTTTTTCCTCGAAAACACTTGTTCAGTGGCAAGCTATTGTCATTCAAAGATGAACTTCACAGAGTAATGGAAACATCTACTGTTTCAGACTTGTCATCATAAACCTGCACTTCCCTTGTGACATTTGCACCAGTTTTAGGATTATAAACTGTGACATAATAATCTCCATGAAAAACCTTAACCTCAAAAGCTCCTCCATTGTCTGTAACTCCGTTTAAGTTTGTTGTCTTCCATTCGGCAAGTAGCTTGTCAACCACATCCCCTGATGGCGAATTCTGCAATTTGCTATCAACTAAACACATTTCATGGCATCCATTTGGACTCCATCCTATCCATATCATCATCCCTTTAACACCTGGATGTGCAAATGCTTCCCTCATTATTTCTTCCAAAAAATATGCCTGTAACCATGAGCAATCTATTGTTAATTCCACTTATTATACGCGGTAATCTGTAGTTCTCTTTTAGGTGACTTGCTAAAACATATAAATTATCGGTAAAGACCTAGGTTAAAAAAAAAGGAATCATATATAATGAGTATTAAAAAACTATGGGGTATTATCACTTTTAGTAAGCCGCAAAAACTATAAACATTCTCTAGCCCTAAAAGTATATAAAATTTGTATATTACTTACATGGAGATTGAAAATGTCAAGGGTGAACCATACACTTCCTAAATACAAGGGTGGGCGGGGGTGATCCAGAGGCGGAGTTAGGATTTACAGTTTGTAGGTTCGGTATTCAACTTTGTTTATGTTACTAGATTCTAAATTAACAATTTATATATATTTAATGATTTTATAATATAATAATTTGGACTAAAGTTAGTGGGTTCAGCCGAATCCGCAATCCATATGCTAGCTCCGCCTTTGGGGTGATCTATTGTTTATAGTTAAAGTGATTATTTGGGTTTTAAGCAAATAGCCCATTTGGCCAAGCTTCTAAAATAAGCTTATTTTGATAACTGTTTTTTTCAAAAGTACCTTTTAAAAAGGTGATTTTGGTAAGAATTAGTTTGTGGTTAGCTAATTAATTTGAAAAACACTTTTGAGCAGTAACTAGTGTTTGACCAAGCTTTTAAAAATTGTTTCTAAAGTGTATTTTTCTCAAAAGTGCTTCTCAGAAAAGTATTTTTGAAGAGAAACTACTTTTTTCTGCTTCTCCAAATCTGCTTCTCCTTTCTTCTCATAAATGCTTTTTCTCCTTCCAAAAGCTTGGTCAAATACCTTAATTTTTGGCCAAAAGCGCTTTTGACGAAAAAAATACTTTTGGCCAAAAAAAAAAAAAAACTTAACCAAACAGGCTATTAGAGGGGTAAAATGGTATTCATCGGTCATACAGAAGCTTTTTTATTCTTCGTGTTGTCTATAGAAGTTAAACTCAAACTAAATTTTGCTCAAAGAAGAAAAAATAGGATGGTTAACATGAAAGGATGAAATGATAGGAGTACGTACCTGTTTTGGACAGGGCTCAACATTTAACTCGGTGAGCCAAATGGGCATTTTAGTTTCTCCTAAAACATCAAAGACTGCACGAATGTATGGTATATTAGGATGAGGATCAAAGTGTCCTTGAAGTCCAATTCCAATAACCAATTCCTCATTCCCTGGAAATGCCTTAATCTCCTGAAGCTTTTCAACATATTTTGATGGAATAGAGACCATATCAGCTGGATGCTCTAAAGTATTAAACTCATTCAAGAACATTGTGGCTTTAGTGTCTAGTGAGCTTGCAATCTTGTAAAAGATGGCTGAAGCATTTTTCCCAAGCTTTTCCTCAAAAAGTGGGTGATGTAAATTCTCATTTACAACATCCCAAGCAACCAATTTACCTGCAGACGGACGGAGGTAGCTTATTATCTATGAGTTCAGCTGAACTTAATATTCTCTGACACGGAACATGTGTAGCTATATATGTGAGGACCACTAAAATTTTAACAAATATTATACTATTGAACCATCAAGTTTAAATTCTGGATACGTCGATATATGTTTACCTGCATATCTTGACATAACGCTACCCATTCGTCGTACAGATTCACTTAAAAGTTGTCTCGGTGGTAAGTCTCGTACCCAATGTTGGGTAGCTGCTCCCCATAGGATGTTATGTCCTCGTACATCAATCCCGTGATCAATAAAGAACTTGAGCATTGCATCTGGGGTTGTGTAATTTTCGTGGCCTTGTAACCTTTCGGTATAGTACCATTTCATCTCGTTATCGAAAACTGTTGTTGTAAACCTGGACACGAACCATTCTTGATAGGATTTGGACATTAAAATGGAAGATGGTGTTGCGCAGCCAATAACGAATTGAAGTTTTTTCTGTTGAATCTTGATTTCTGCTCCTTTAATCTTCTTGCCATTCTTGGTTGCTACATTTACTCTCAACGTTCTTTTCCGAACCTATCACACAAAAAATTAGGAAATTAAGAAGGAAGAAGAAAAGAATGACAGTTTCTTTTGAAGTGAAGTAGAACTTTAGGTTAGAAATAACCTTCTCTATGTTGTTCAACCGATTTTCCTGCCACTCATGTTTGTTGAATTCCTTCAGAGAAACACTGTCAACCCTTAACTCGGACTTGGTGTTGTTGCACTGTGAGATGAAAGACATGACCAATGATTTATTGTCTATTAAAATATACCGTAATCACAACATGGTCACTAGGGCGGAGGTAGAGTGCGAGGAGCGGGTTCGGATGAACCCTATATTTGTTTTAAAATTTTCATAGAATATAGGCGAAATACATAAAGCGCCCCTCAAAGTTGTCCATAACGGTCAGTTGAACATCTTAACTTGTCATGTGACCAGTCAGACACCTCTACTTGGTAGAAATATATTCTTTTAAACCCTCTCCGCTGACATGGCAAAATTAGTGTGTTACAACTACACCTATGCGCGTGAACATCTTCAAAATTAGGTTTATCTTTTGTTTTTCCATAATTCAATGTGGACCGCACCACCTCCTAGAGATCCACATACCCCTTCCCTGATTTTTTCATCTTCCTCGTTACTCTAGCTACAAGAACACCAAAGAAACCCTCTTCTTCTTCCTTCCAAAGACCTAAGACCTGGCTAAGATAAAATTCTAGACAATTCCTTGAGCTAGCAGCGCCTCCCCTTCTCTTTTGACTTCATTTTCTTTGTGTTCTCAATTACAAAAAGAAATTACACATACTGAACAAAAAGAGGAAAACAATGGAGGAAATGGAAAAAAGTTGAGGAGATTTGCACAAAAAAATGGAAAAGTAAATTTGCACAAAAAGATATATACACACACATAACCAAAAAAGGAAAATAATGGAGGAAATGGAAAAAACTTGAGGAGATTTGCACAAAAAAGTGGAAAAGCAAATTTTCACAAAAACTATTATAGAAAAAAAAAAGGAGAAAAGGAGGAACATGGTAAAAAAAAAACAAAAATCCAATGGACATTCTGGAGTTGTCTTAGTTCTTACGAAAAACATAGGTACAAAAATCCAAAAGCACATATTTTCCTATGGAAATTCCTTGTATTCTCATCCTCTACTTTCATTAATTTAGTTCCTAAAAACAAAACAAAAGAAGATTTTTACTGTTAGCTTTAGTTCATAGCTTTCTCATCCAAAGAAAAGTTAAAAAAAAAAAATTGTTTAATGTAGTCATTTTTAAGAAGAAACCAAAATAGAGTACATGTATGAGTTCAACTTGAAATTTCCCGATGCTTGGTCGGAGTTGGAACTTCCGTTTGTGTCCGGCGTCCATGATGTTGGTCTAAATAGGTTTTCAGTGGTTTAAGGTATGATTTGGGAAAGTGGGGTATTTTTCTTATTTTTTAATTAAAAATAACAACTATTTCTTAATATATAGTATAATTTATTTAAGAAATACACGTGGCATCTAATAATTTGTCAGATTGACATGTCATCAGCGAGTGTAACACACACATGAGGCCTGTTGAATCCGAGTGTTTACGAGACACATTTATTTTAAATAGAAGTGTCTGACTGATCATTTAAATAGTTAAGGTGTTAAACTGACCGTTGTGGACAACTTGAAGGGGCTATTTATGTATTCCGCCTAGAATATATAACAACAATAACAACTGCCTAGTATAGTCCCACAGAGTGGGGTCTGGAGAGTGTAATACGTACGCATGCCTTATCCCTACCCGATAGGGCAGAGAGGTTGTTTCCGATCGACCCTCGATTCAGGAAAAGGAGAAAAAAAAAAACAAAAACAAAAACAACAAAGCATTAGTGACTCCAGTAGAAATCACATAAATATTTATGTAAACAAAGACCATAGATAACATGGCATACAAAAGGACAAGATAAACAAAAACAACAACAAGAACAAAGGGCATTAGTAACTCCAGCAGAGATCACAGAAATAATTGTGTAACCATAACTCATAAGAAAATGGCATGCAATACAATATACCAATCATCTATGGGGAGCCCCACCAAACCCCGGCCCTGGCCCGGGTACGAAGTGCCTGAAAAACTAGAAGCCCCTATCCTACAACTCTGATACTAGACCTCCAGACTTTCCTATCAAGGGTCATGTCCTCGGAAATACGCATTCTAGCCATGTCCTGCCTAATCACTTCTCCCTAATACCTCTTGGGCCTCCCTCTGCTTCGTTTCGTGCCAACTACCGACACCCGCTCGCAACTACTCACCGGGACATCGGGGATTCTCCTTAGCACATACCCGAACCACCTGAGTCTCGCTTCCCGCAGCTTCTCATCTACTGGGGCCACCTCACCTTCTCTCGAATAACTTCATTCTTAACCCTATTCAACCTACAAATTATTAATTCAGAACCAGTAACATTAAATGATTAGAAACCCGAACCTTAAGCTTGAAACATGGACGGTCACTAAACTTTACCCCTATAATAGTTCTGATGGTCATAGAACTATATATTTTTGTTATTATAAAGTACTTCAACTGAATTATGTGTGAATTGCTCTAGAAATACAAATGAGATCAAATTTTCGTTGCCATGACACGTCACTTGCCATGTCAGCACTTTGACTGCCATAAGATTAATTCCACCATACCTGAAAATGGAGTACTGAAGGTGCATTTTGATCAACAGTAAGACCACCTTTGATCATAGACCAACATCCAGATTTAGCTATTACTGATCCCACAACATGAACAGTATTTTCTACTGAGTTGTAAATCATGGCAACCACAATATCCGATCCTTCACTTAATTGAACCCAAGCTGCAAAATAACACTATTTTTTTTAACTAGATGGAAGCCATGTTTCAAAAGCAAATATATAGGAACAAACAATTTTTTTTACCTGAAAAGGTGTAAAATACCCCTTCCTTCAAGTAAAAAGATTGTGAGATACTAAAGGGAGTTGTTCTATTATAAGCCACAATAAATTTGTTTCCACCAGATTCCCTTGTTTCAATTTTGACATGACCATCTACTTTCCATGCTTCTACGCCCTTGTCAAAACTAGGATTTGTAATTAAACCTCCTCCATATTGAGGACCCAATGGTTGGTTAAGGCACTGAAATTAACAATTCCAAAACAAGACTTGCATAAGATATTTATTTGTATATGAGATCGAAGAGTTTAATTTTTATATATTGACGTTGTAAAATAATGTAAGATTATATAAATATATAGGACCGCATGTATATATATACCTCTATTGTTGCTGAATAGTCGTAAGGTGTAGCACCATTAACCAAATATCCTAGAGAATTGAAATTGTTGTTAATTACTTCATATAAGATATGGAAAATACCTGCAAGTAATTGCCAATTTGACTCAAGAACAAGAAACTAAACATATTTTCTATATCACTACATCAGCATGAGTTCAGGTTGAAATAATTGAACCGCAAGAGTTTTTAACACTTTTGAAGACTTTGAAATGATGGTTACTTGTGGGATCAACTCAGGGCGGCTAAATGAAATTCGAGGTCTAAAGTCAAAACTAAGAAGATGTGAAAAAGCATTAGTAATGTGGTAATGGTTAGACAAATATAATAGATTAATTTAGATAACCAAAAAAACTTGTATGGTCTTAACAAATTTTCTTTCAAAGTTTTAATTTTTTTTTTTTGAATTATTCATTGTCTGATATTTCAAAGCTTTGAGTTAGATTATTCAAATATTCATATCTACTAATAAAATATTTGATAACTAGAACCATTGTAGTATATTGAAACAAAATGTTATAATATTTTGTTAACTTAAAAAAATCCTTAATAATATAATTAATTATTACTAATAGAAAAAAAAATTGGGGGGTGGGTGCTTTGACTCTTGGGAGCCTAAAGCCGAAGTTTTAGTGGCATTGCCTTAAAGCTACCCGCATGGATCAACTAATTCTACAATTTATTTATATAATATATAATGACAAATTAATAATGTGCTGACTGAATACTGACCTGCCAAAAACAAACAGCAACAAAGAAAAAATCCATTATTTCCAAGTGTAGCCATGTAACAGTTTCTGCCTTGTCCCACGTTGGAAGAGCGCCTGTTTTAACAAAAGCAAAAGAGTAGCATAAAAATAGATGTAAACAAGCCTTGGCTAAATGAGCCAAAGGTGAAGCAAATGAATATATGAAAATTCACAAGAAACTATTTAAACAAAGGCTTAGATAACATACTGAGGTAGACAGAGGAGTTTGGTCTTTTGTTTTCAATTCTTCTTTGCATTCTTCTCTTTTATATGAACGACATCATAATACATACATACCACCGTCACAAAATGTACATTCACAACATCATTATGATTGAAATGTGAGGGAGTTGATTTTTAAAAGCTAAGTGAGTATGAAAATTCCTTATTTGACTGAACAATTCTGAAAATTCATGAATAGTAGGACAATCGGAATTTGCATTAATACTACAAGTTAAACGTGAAAGAAAAAAAAACGAATTTATTGCTTGGAACAAATCCATAGCCAAATTTAGCATGTCATCAATAGCGAATTAATTAGGATAATAATTGAATAAATGAAATTTAGAAATGCATTTAATTTTTTTAAATGACCACATGCATTAGTGCTTAACCATGAAGGGTATTTAGAGCCTGTTTGACTTAGCTGATTTAGAGTAGCTGATAAATATTAGGTGTTGAAAAGTACTTTAAGTGCTAAAGTTGATTTAAAAAATAAACAGTTATGTGTTTGGATGAAAGTGCCGAGTTAATAATAAACAACTGAAGAATTGGATATGCAGAATTTTATATTAAAAAGAAGTATTATAGGATAGAATAATAAATATTTTGGTCAAACCTAAAGTGCTTATAATCTGAAATTTGGTAAGTTGGGGGAGACTAACTTATGACTTTTGGTTTATTTTTGGCTTATAAACACTTAACTTATGAGCACTTTTAATTTTACCAAATGTGTAGTTAATGGGACCAAACAAATGCATTAATTTTTAAAAATGAACACATGTTGATTGTCGGTTATATGGTTAAACATGATACAACACTATTTCTGAGTGGTTACTATTCGAGGCAAATTCCAATCCAATATTTTAGGATGTCAATATTTAATTTTATTGGAATAATTAATGACTAAAAGTAAATAAAATTGTTACTCCCTATGTTTTCATTTAGTTGTCGAGATAAAGTTTTACACGTCCAATAAAAACAATTAAAATTAAAGTGATTTTACTAATCTATAAATCCCTAATTAATTCTTTAATCTTTATTTATTTACGTGCCTCTTATTTTTCTAGAAACTAATGTTAACAGTGAAGTTGAGAAAGAATAACTAATTCTCTCTTAATTTTCAAAAATAATACGTATTTGAGAGTAGCTAACTTTACTAAACGGGAAGGAAACATGGTAACTAGATTGGACGAAGGAGCAATTAACTACAATCAATAATTACCACTTAAGTAAATTTAATGGGAGCAAAGAAAAAAAAAAATCTTCCTTTGAATTGATGGCAAAATGAATGCTTTTAAAATTTAAACGATAATTATATCGGATGGTGACAGATAGGTAAGATGGGAGATGAAACAACTCCCAATTTGGAAACCAAAACCCAAATAAGTGCAATTTATATTTAATTTTTTTATAACAATGAATGATCAAGAATGCAGAACTTCCCTCATCATAAACACTCCCCTTTCCTAAAAAGAAATTAAAATAAAAGGGTGTGAAGGTACTTCTTTTTTTAAGGGCCAGGTGAAGGTATTCTTGTTCACCCTCTCCTAAAAATAACAGGTTCAATTATATGAATTAAGTACTAAATAGTAATAATTAAATACCTAATTATTATATAAAAAGTACTACTATGAAGTACTCTACAATAACCGACCAATCATTCAGCTACATTTCAATCTAAACTTAGCGATACAAAATCAACATTACAAAATTATTTATTACTCATACTAAAGAGGTTATAATTTAATGCATAGTTACTAATTACATATTAATAATGATAAATAACTTTAGAGTGTTTGATCGAAGTTCAAGAGGTTATAATTTAATGCATAATTACTAATTACATATTAATAATGATAAATAACTTTAGAGTGTTTGATCGAAGTTCACTTATTAATATTTATTGCAACAAGCAAAGAGGAGTTGTAGGAACAATACTGTCGAGATGGAGATATAGCCCCAGGGGCATTCAGATAGTTCGGATTACATATGAAAATTTCGGTTTAAATTTTTTATTTTTGAATTGAGGAAATGACAATTCAAATCCAATCCAAATAAGTTCGGATTCTATCCGATTTTTAAGTTCGGTTTCGGATTAATTGTTTTAGGTATTTTGCATTTTCAGTTTTGAGCTTATAAGTTGAGATGTTTATTCTTTTTACAAAAATAAATATCCAAATGAAGTAGTCATATTAAATTACTTGAAAAGTTCATCATTTCTGCTGCAATCATCCAAATGAAGTTTCAAGTAATGAAATTATTACATAAAAAATATAATAAAGACATTAATACGACATATAAGAAGTACAAATAGTAAATCCGTATCCAAATAAAAAATATTTTCACAATAACTTAGTAATCAGTATTGAATATAGGAGATAATATCTAATAGGTGGGGCATTGAACTCATTACAATTGACATAAAATCAAAAAAAAAAAAGATTTAAATTTCGATTTGGATTTCGTATTTGCCCAAACTATCCTAAATATAGCATTTCTGAATTCGTGACATGAATACGATACCTTTGATGCCGCTGCCAGGGGCAGAGGTAGGAGGGCGCAAGGGTGTTCACCCGAACACCCTTCGCCAAAATATTATAATGTATATATAAGGCAAAATTTATTTTTTATCTCTATATATTAAGTTTTGAACACCATTGACACAAGGCAAATGTTTGTCTCAGTGGTCAAGGGTGTTCAAAATGTGTAGAAGATCGTAGGTTCTATTCTTGTGAGTTGCAATTCAATTTTTTTGAACACACTTTGTATATATCCTGCCTCCGCCACTGGCCGTTGCTGCTATAAAGACATATTGTATGTATTTTATATGCAAATTGTATAAAAGTTGTATGATATTTTATGATGCGTGATAGATAAATTGTAACTGACGACATGTTGGAAGATGTACTGAAATAATATGAAAGTTTATAGAGCTGTAAGAAAATCATATTTAAGTTGTATGTTTTTGTATTAAATTTGTATGATTGTTGCATGGAAGTTATAAATAAGTTATATATAATTTCATATATTCTTTTTGTTGCTTGCTTCCATTTTTTGTATGAACATTGTATTATAATTGTAAGTAGCTGTATAAAATTTATATTTAAGTTTGTTAATAAAAAAGTAATTTTGTATATTTAATTTTGAATAATTGTTATTTTTTAGCAAATTCTATACTGAAAAAGACTTTCGAAGTGCGAAATCTCATTTTACATTTTAAAGCTTTAACTTGATCATTAGTGGTAGTAGGCGTTTGAGAGGAAAGGGGAGAGAGAAGAGGAGAGGGAAAGAAAAAAGAAAGAAGGGTATAACTACATCACTTAATTGAAGATGTTAATCCCTTAATTGAAGGCATCTGGGAGTTACGATGACGTGCATATAGGCTTTGGTTTTGAAGTTTGGAATGGAGGAGGGACTTTGCTATTGAATTTCGCAAAGGCGTTTGATTTAGTGATAGCTAACTCTACTTTTCCAAAGAAGGAGGAGCACTTTCTTACTTTACACAGTTCGGCAATTAAGACCCAGATTGACTATTTATTCTCCAGAAGATTTGATAAAGGTCTGTGCGCAGACTATAAGGTCCTTCCGGGTGACCCAGCATAAGTTCATGGTCATGGATTTGGAGATTACGAGGAAGAAAGGAAAGAGGGTTGTGTATGGTCTACTCAGGATCAAGTAGAAATCTTTGATTAAAGATAGGGCCCTGTAGTTGTGGGGATAAGTTATTGGCTATGAGGGCATAAAGAGTTGTGGGGACGCGAGTGTTATATGGACCGTAAATGCGCATTGCATTAGGGAGGATGCTAGGGATGTATTGGGGGTCTTAAAGGCCCCCTGGTGGCCACAAAGAAAATTAGTGATGGAGCACCGAGGTCCAAGGTAAATCGAATGCCAAGAAAGCGGCATATTTAAAGTTTTTGGAGAGTAAGGACAATAAGGAGAAGAGGACGAACATGGAATGGTATAATGTGGCTAATAAGGAAGCGAAGTTAGTAGTAACTGTGAGTACGACTACTGCGTTTGAACGCCTGTATAAAGAACTTGGAGGCAACACAGGGGATAAAAAGTTGTACGGGCTAGCCAAGGTGCATGAGGGGAAGGCTCGTCTCTGGATCAAGTGAAGTGCACCAAGGATAAGGACGATAGAATGTTGTTGGATGAGGCACTTATTTGTTAGAGATGATAGACTTACTTTCATAAACTCTTGAACGAAGTGTGGGATATGAACATTATGATGAGTGACTTCGAACAATCTGAGAGTTGTCGGGACTTTGGATATTGTAGGCATACAAAAGTTGAGGAGGTAGAGGGGCCTATGCATAAGATGAGCATGGGAAGAGTGACCAGCTCAGATAAAATTTCGGTGGAATTTTGGAAGAGCATGAGTATGGCACGTTTGGAATGGATAATGTCATTTTAGGACAAATAAGATACTAAGGAATGGAGAAGGAGTACGCAAATCCCATTGTATAATAATAAGGGTGATATCCAAAATTATAACAACTATCGGAGTATCAAGCTACTGAGTTATACTATGAAAGTATGGGAGAGGGTGGTGGAGCAGAGTGTGAGGAGGATTATTCCATTTCAGAGAACCAATTCGAATTTATGTCCGAACATTCAACTATAGAAGTTATTTACCTTTTTAGGAGGTTGATGAAGCAGTATAAGAAGATGAATCGGGATTTACATACGGTGTTCATCGACTTAGAGAAGGCCTATGATAAAGTGTTGATGGAGGTGTTGCGGAGATGTTTGGAGGTTAATGATGTTCCTGTTGCATATATTAAGGTTATTCTTGACATGTACAACAAAACTGAGACTCGGGT
The DNA here is from genome assembly GCA_032618575.1 of Nicotiana noctiflora. Classification (NCBI taxonomy): domain Eukaryota; kingdom Viridiplantae; phylum Streptophyta; class Magnoliopsida; order Solanales; family Solanaceae; genus Nicotiana; species Nicotiana noctiflora. The sequence goes on from JASVEL010001466.1 coordinate 232,270, forward strand.
GACATAGTGGGATGGGACTCAAAACACTTTTCGGTTGTATTGGGGTTGCATCAGGGGTCAACCCTTAGCCCATTTTTGTTTGCTGTGGCAATCAACGCGCTAGCGCGACACATTGAAAGGGAGGTGTCATGTTGCATGTTATTTGCATATGACATTATATTGATTGACGAGACGCGAGGTGGTATTAACGAAGTGTTAGAGTTTTGGAGGCAGACCTTGGAAAGGTTTCAAGTTGAACAAGATCAAAACAGAATATTTGGAGTGCAATTTTAGTAGCGCGAATCAAAAAGTAGACGAAGACGTATTGCTTGATTCACAAGTCATTCCTATGAGAGAAATTTTCAAGTACCGTAGGTCTATTGTACAAGAGAATGGGAAGATCACGAGGATGTCACACATCATATTGGGGCGGGATAGATAAAATGGACGCTTGCTTCCGATGCTCTGTGTGATAAGAATGTTCCACCAAAACTTAAAGGCAAGTTATACAGAGCGGTGGTAAGACCGACTATGCTATATGGGGCAAAGTATTAGCCAGTCAAGAACTCCCATGTCTAGAAGATGAAGGTGGCTGAAATAGGGATGTTGAGATGGATGTGCGGCCATTCCAGGTTAGATAGAATTAGAATGAAGTTATCCAGGACAAGGTTGGCATGGCCCTTGTGGAGGATGAGTTGTGGGAGGCGAGACTTAGATGGTTCAGGCATGTTAATAGGAGAGGTGTTGATGCTCCGATGAGGAGGTGTGAGAGGCTGGCGTTGGAGGACTAACGAAGAGGTAGACAAGCGGAATAAGCATTGAAGAGAGGGGATTAGGCTGTGTTTCTCTAGCTGACTGAGGACATGATCATGGATAAGAAGGGATGGAGATTGAGAATAAAGGTAGATTGTCAGGTAGCTGAGTGTTGTCTTTGTCGTAGTAGCTTTGATATTTCTCTTAGTGGCCTTCACGTATTTTTTAATCCTAGATTGCTATTGTTGTCTTGTTTCGGTTTTCTATTTCTATCACTTGGTGTTAGTTTTGTATTTTCGCTTCGGTTATCAGATTGGTTTGCTTCCCCTTACCTTTTTTTCTTCTTGAACATGGGTAAGGTCTGCGTACACTTCACCCTTTCTAGGGGCTATTTGTAGGACTACGCAGTTTTTTGTTGTTGTTGTTGTAGTAGTTGTTGTTGTTGTTGTAATGTATACAAAATATAAAAACTTTAGTTAATTTTAATAATTTTCAAGCTTTAGTTAAATCGTTGCAAAATAATTTGTAATTTTGTATATATATGAAAATCCTTTTAAACATTTACTTTAAGCTCCCGTTTGGCCATAAATTTTGCCATTTTTATTTAAAATATTTTTAAAAGTACTGTTTGTTTATATGATTAACTTTTGAAGAAAGTTTGAATTTTTTTTCAAGTTCCCAAAAACTAGTTGAAGATAGTTTATAGGCAAAATTTTTTCTTTCACTCACAACACTTTAATTTTTTTCAAATAAAATATATGTCCAAAAGCAACTTCAAACTTTTAAAAATTATTTCTCAACACAGTTCTAATTTTTTTTTCAAATTTCAACAAAATCTATGTCCAAACAGTAGCAATTGAATTCTTGAACAAACCTAATAGTTATAGTTCATGCATTCATGGGCCAAAGAAAGGTAAAAATTGAATGGGGCGCCCTATTTGGTCACCCCATCTAACTATTATATCCATTTTTTGTAAAGTTTTAACTTGTACCCACTTTTTAAACTACTTCAGCCCATTTCTCCTCCTCTTTCTTCTTCTTCTTCTTCTTCTTCTTCTTCTTCTTCTTCTTCTTCTTCTTCTTCTTCTTCTTCTTCTTCTTTCTTCTGCTGCTGTTAGTGCTGCCATGAAACTTCACTTCATGGATGATTGCCATAAGTATGTTTATCAGATTATTAAAAAATAAATTATATATAATTACGTAAGTCAGTAGATAATAATTTATGAATATTTCCACATACAGGAAGTTTAAGGCCACACTTAGTGTTTCTTTTCATGATAATTCTGTTCTTTTTACGTTTATTGTTTCCAAAATATATGGTTTATATATTGTTAGCAATTTGATTATTTTATACTAGTAATACACTATAAAAGAATAAGGTGATTATTTATTTAGTATGTGAGAAATCTTTTTCAAAAACTTCAATTTATATAGTGCAAAAGTTCTACAAATGAACTAAATAACTTCAGCATCTTCTGTTGATGTTTTTTAAAAAGCTTTATGACTAAATTAATGAATCCAGGACGAAATATTGACTTTATTTAGTGCTAATTTTTGTACAAATGAACTAAATAACTTTAGCATGTTTTGCTGAAATTTTGAAAAAGCTTTATGACAAAACTAATGAATCTAGGACAAAAAAATCTATCCAGGACATAAAAACTTTAGTTTATTTAGTGCGGAAGTTTTTGCAAATGAACTAAATAACATTAGCATCACAAAACTTCAGGTATTAGAATGCTTAGGTTCAGCAATTACAAATAAAATTTTCAGCAAATAGAGAATAAAACTTTAGCACTAGAATGCTTAAGTTGAGCAATTTGAAACAAAAACTTCAACAAACACACTTGATTCATTAATTTTTGCTACTTAAGGCTCGTCTACTAAAATGCTAAAGTTTGCGTAATTGCCTTTGCTACTTCAGATTCGTATCTTAATGTTATTCAAAAAAATGGGTATGCTTGCTAATTTATTTTGCAATACAAATTCAAAGTTAAAGCGTGAAAGCGGGTATAGATGCAAATGGCAAGGAAAGCTGTTCTCCTTGGTCTTTATGGTGACCCAACAACCGCGTAACACAAAAAGAGTCCATGACCCGGATACAAACCAATTCCCAAATCAGCTCTTCGAAACCCTAGCTGAGTGTTGTCCTTGCGGCCCGCAATCCTAAGATGTTGTAATCCTCGCCATTGCGAAGATTCCTTGGACCCAAATGTATTGCTCTTTGAGTTTCAGCTTTGGTTTCAATCTAGCTATTGCAATTTTGGGGATGATTAAATATTTTTTTTAAGGAATCAAGAATGTGGAAAAGTTACCATTAATTGTAATTTTTGAAATCTTTTATTGCAAGTTTCTACACTGTATAGAGACAGGCGCAAAACATTCTGTAATGGTAAACTTACATGGCTCCTTCTCTTCAGGAAATAATCATTTTCTGTCTTTTGTTTCATCTCAGTTTTGTATTATTAAACTTTCACATTTTTTGTATAAATAAAATGTATTTAGTTATTTGGTTTACTTAATAGTACTTATATTTGATGCACATGGTGTAAAGCTGAAAAAGTAAAGGGACACAATACAGTTTGTAATTTCAAAGAAGATAAAATGGACATGAAAAAGCAAATGTAGTTGTAAGCAATTGACTAGAAAACTAAATTTGCTTAACTTTTTGAGGTAATCACCAATGTCAATTTGAACAACTAGAATTAGTTCTGTAATCTCTTGCCAAGACCGCAACTTTTACTTTAATGCAAGATGAGTCAGTTTTTTTTTTTTTTTTTTTTTGGGTGGGGGGGAGGAGGTTAAGAGTGAAAGCTTCTTGCATTAGCTGACATGTAATTCAGGGGAAGATGAGGTGGTTCTAAATAGTATTTTCATTCTGTATGAGTCCTCAACATTCCATGTGTTATTTCTCCTGAGTGGTGGTAGTGGTTTGCAAGGTTTGAAGCATGTTGTGCCAGTGATCGGTGTAAAGGATCATATTGGTCTTGAAGTTTGGTACGTAAAGGCCTCTTCACTTTCTAAATGTGTGTTTGTGTGTGTGCCCGTATCCTTATAATGGTAAAGGCGAGCCCTCTACAACAGATGATACAAGGAGAAAGTTAATGCAGATTATTTCAGCAGATAAGATTCCACTGTTATCTTCTGACTGATACTTTTTTATTTCTTGTTTCATGACATTTCTTATCTTCCTCCGTATTTCAATTGATTACAATTAGTATTTCTTTTTCATGGCATTTATTCAAATAAAGAGATTATTGATGTTTCTTGATATACTCTAAGATCTGATTAGATGCTCATTTGGCCTTTTATCTGGCTATTCCTTTGGTGAACAAATAAGAATCAGTAAATAGACTAGTGTTTTTTTTTTTTAAAGGAGATAGACTAGCGTCAATGTACAAGGAGATTACATAGGCGAATATGGACTTTCAGTTTCCTGGTTGGGCACTACGCAAAAAGGGAGGTAAATAGAATTAAAAACAGGGTATCTGATCCAGTCCTGTCTAGAAAATTGTTGGCCAGATCAGGAAGTATAATCTCACATAAAATTCTGGATAACTAATTTACTATTGCTAATTTGGTTTCCGCATAACTAGTACAATATTTGGTCTCCAGTGTAAAAATATGCATTACAAGTACATCTTCTGTTGTCGTATAATATGTATAGCTAATACCAACATAATTTATGCATGTATCGATGTATTATCTTGTGCGGAATAGGATATGGAAAAATAATAATACGTTAGTGATACTTGGATAAGAGTATCTAGAAGCATAAATAATGTTTATCCCTGCATAACAATTATTCACCTCATAACAATCTCGACATTGTCATTCACCGCATGAAAATCATTTATCATGATCCCTGCATAAATTAGTCTGTGAACCAAATGACATCTCAAGGTATGAATGAATTGTGTATGCGTATTTCCTATACGAAGACCTTGAAGACATGCAACAAGTGGCAGTAAAAGTGACATGTTTCATGAACGGATGTCTCTCCAACTCTTTTAAACCAAGTATTATCATATTTATATTAGGAATTATTCTTTTCATGAGAATTGCTATGTATGCCAAAAATGTGGTGGTTGGACTTTGTTATGGTCTTATCTATCTTTATCACAAACCAAGTGCAATTACTGCTTACTCTTTGAGGAGATATCGGCATATCGCAGTGTCAACCAGGTTGTACTCTTTTCTTGTTCTCTTGTCTGAGCCTATTGTTTGTGATTTGTTTTTACCCTTCATAGGTGGTTTATTTGCTATAGGGTGTAAATAGGTAATCTATTGATCTTGTTTCTTGTGAATTTGCACTCCTGATGTTAAGCCAAATTTACGATAATGATAGCTGGTAGTTTCCATTCATTACATTTGAAATCCTTAATGACCGTCGACTTAGCTTGTAGAGTCAGATTAATTAGGCACTCGTATGATAGTTAAAAGTATATTAATTCAACCACAATCTATCTAGGAGGCTGCTATCATCTGTCAATATTAAACAATAATAGAGAGAATCACCTTTCTAGAGATCACACGATTTATATCGTGATTTTGGTGTCAAAAGTAGTATTGGAAAGATGTAGTTTTAGATGTAGAAATAAATGGTAGCTTAATAATTCAGCAGTGTACGTGCAGTTGTAAAGATGGAAGATATGACCGTATCTGCATGCTACTTTGTCCCACATCGTCTCAAAAGCAAGAATTAATTCCTTCGTTATACCTATTTAGCGGTCTCTAATTATGAACTTTTACACATAGCTATTGGGCCCGCTTAAGTGCGGGCCCTTGATGGCTCACACCACCTTGTGGTAAGGTCCTTGCAGTATGCTGGAAATCTTGTCCATGAATTCGCTGGCACCTATGGATTCAGGTAATGTAACTTCTCCTTCAAGCCTTCTTCCTTTAATTTGTTTTGTCCTTTTTCTGATTTTTCTTTTCTCTGATTTTTGTGATTATTGTTTATCTTTAACTTTATATTCTTGGTGTTTGCCTGTAAGCTTCCTTTCATTCTGTCTCTTTTCTTAACTATGAGCCTCATGTTTTTCCAATTTCTCTGTTATTCTTTCTGTAAGTTGAAATAAATTTGGAAAGAAATATAAATCTGAGCTTTAACTCATATGAAGCTGCTTGTTCTTCTTTCCATTCTTGTGCATCAATGTTGAAGTCTTCATTTTTTTCTCTTTCTCTGGCTCCTAAACCTTTCTAGAAAGCTTATTCTGAACAAGAACAGAAAAGGCAAGCACTGACAAATTTAACGGTTTTGTTAACCCAAATATGGGGAACTTTCACCCGTTTCCCTCTTAATTTGTGTTTCTCCTGATTGGTTTGGATTGAGAACGAGTTTTGAATGTATTTGCTCGTGAATGGTGATTTGAAACGAGTGGACTCTTACTTCCTGTACTGAGAATCTTAGATAAGATCTCTAAGTTAATCAAATATTCAAATGTATAGTTCTAATATTTTGTTATGATAGTTGACATTTTAAAGATCTCTAAGTTTAATGATGGTTGACATTTTTAAACACAAGCCATAGATAGCAAAAACCACATGCTTTATACTACTTAGTGACTACTGGGTGTCTGGCTTCTTATTTGTCAAATCTTCTGTCTTTTCCTGTTATAAAGAAATTAAACTAGCTTTACCCCATATTAGTAACATCTAAATTTTTCTATCCTTCAAAGATGAAGTATTTCAGGGTGATTGGCTGAAATCCAGTTTGGTTAACTCTAATATCAAAATAAACTCATCCTCCTGGATATGAGCAGTGATCCGTCGTTATTTTTTTTGATTTGTCATATCTGCTAACCTCAAGTGTCTGATGACTCTTGACTTTGGCGCATTTGTCCTTATTTTCCTTCAGCATACTCATTCTGTCATACTGCCCTGGAATGGTATGGAAGTTGTTGCGGCAGCCTCTTCACAAAACTCTGTGCACACTCCTTGATGACAATGTATAGTTACAGTATTGGCAACTAACATGTCTGTGATTCGAAATAAAATTGTCTATAATGTTATTAATGAACTTGTTATACATTAAGCATACCAAAAAGTAGAGAACTACACTGATCCTTTCAAACTGGAACTCGTGGATGCATTAAAACGTTACATCTCTTCTATCCTTCTCCCCTATGCTTAGCTATCTTAACTCTCTTATTATGCCTGGTATCGTTCACTGTACTCCGAACCAATTCAGTAGTCTCACCACAGCTGTGTTTCCACTTTGCAATGTAACAGGAGGTAGCTCACATTCACAACTGAGCATTTGCACATGAAGCACCAGCTGACAGCTAACATATGTAATTCTGCGCTTTCTCATTTTCCCGGCTGTCGGCACCGCACCCGAGTTTCAAGCACCAATCTGATAAACAGACCTTTCGTGGAGATTGAAGCAAGACAAAAGTTGGCTACTGGCGAAGAATTAAGTAAACACCAAGCTGAAAAACACACCTTTCTAAATGTAGAATGCTGCACCAGATTATTAAGGTGTACTGTTAAAAAATTGTTTTGGTCATGCTCTTTTTTTTTTTTTGGTAACTCATTTTCTTTTCTTGTTTGGAGATTGAAGCAAGACAAAAAGTTGCTAATGGCGCAGTATGCGTGCATATTATATACTTCTTTTGCTGATTTGGCATAGCTGTTGAAGTTTTCTTATGGATGGATGCTGCAGGCCCGTTGGAGTCAAAAAGACCAATGATGCCTTTAAACTTTGATTTTACAAATAAACAACTATGCATTTCTACCGAGCAAGTTGAGTTAGTTATATGATTCCTCACTAATTAGTTTTCTCTAGTATCACAACTTTCTATATCTTTTTTCCGAACAAAAATCTATCAAGTTTACAAGTGGAAATGCAGCAAAATCAGTCACCACTAGTCAAACAGGATGTTCCTTCTTATTTTATGAGGGAAAATATATGACAAAAAATGGAGGAATAATAGATTGCATCACGCACAGTGCTTAAGTCTAATACCGTAAAAAATGCAAATTTATTGAACTAAGGGCAGTTTGAATGTCCTCATGACAATTGAACCGAGAAGACTCTGCAGGCTATTCGATGAGAACCACTGAGGCTATTACCGTGAACTTTGCAGCCTTTCTAATTTCCCTGTGTAGAAAGTTCTGCTTGTAATTTACATTAGGAAGAGCCTAAGTTTGTAGAAATTTTCTCCATGATGCTTGTAGGACTCTCAGCCACAATGTGTGTTCGGGCCAGGTAGTTCCTGAATCAGATGTAGCCACTAAATCAGGAAAAGTAATTATCGCGTAAATAAACAAGTGTAAGCTCTTGAAGGTAACTGCGAAAAGCCTCACCTGATGAATTCTGATTCTGGAAGCAACGGTGAGTCAGAATATTGGTTTTTGAACATGATATCTAGCAACCATTTTAGCTGCTACCAAACCAGCAGCCAAAGCCACCCCAAATAGAGCATGGAGTCTCACACCGTAATACTTTGCCATAAAGATCTTTGCTTTGTCCTGTAAAATTGAAGTGTAAAATCCATGACCCGAATGGACATTGATTGCCCAAAAAGAGAGCAAAGTAGATAGTCAGAAGAGGATATACATTTGTACATTCCATTTTTCTTACGCCACCCCAACAATGACCAAGACGAGATTTTTGTGGAAGAACAAAACAAAATCTTCACTCACCTCATAGTTGTTCTCCACATAGCTAACGACCAGTTTTCCTACTGGAATTGTTAAAGCACAAAATATCTGCAAGAAAATGATACTGGATTACATAGTGCAATATATCTAAGCATTCAGAATCTTAAGATTTAAAAAAAAAACAATAAAATTGGCAGCACAAAGTCCATAACATGTCTCTTTATAAGTTAGCAAAGATTTCTTTAGCGTGACTACAGGGTTCAGGAAATTGTTTCTGGTTAAAACCAAATGAGAGAAGCTTCCCAAAACAAGTAAGTTGCACATAGTCAGAAAATAGTAATTATCATAATGACATTAAGAAACCAGATAATACTTACAATGCATGTAAATGGAAGTGCTTGAGTCAAACCAAGAAGAAGTATCCCTGAATAGAGTGCTGCCACACCAACTTTTACGACTCTGGAACCAGCTTGAGTACCAAGCCTAACCTGAACTCAAAGGCATGAATACAGTTGACCAACTTTCTTCCATTTCTAATTCAACTTGTATTGTCTGACCTAGGTGTACTTACCAGCGGAGAAAATTTTCCCACGGCCTTATCCCCTTCTACCTGAAGTTTGCATCAGATGAATGAGTTGCAAGTACTGGTAAACACTTTTGGTTAACAAATTCTCTCCTAAAAGGGTGGAGGCGTGGAAGGTATGGAGACTTTATTACCTGGTGGAAATGACTACAGAATAGGATAAGTGATGTTGTTAAACCAACAAGTGCTGATGCGGAAAGAATTGTACAAGTGATTGGGAGTTCCCTGAAATGCATAATAGACCAGATTCAGGCAGGCATAAACACCTTTATTCATTATTTTATGGGTAATAATCGTAGCAGAAACCTCGTGCTGCTTTGAAGCAAGTAAAAGGCAGTAGTAGCGAAAGGACCAAATGCAGCAAAGCACAAGGGTTCCCCCAGTCCTTGGTAACTTAACCGGAATGGCGGGCACTACAAGATATTTAATTAGAAGCAATGGATGTCAGTTATAAACATAACAATACACACGGTACAACAGAGAGCCAAGAGAGACAATTAACAAATAAAATGACTAATACAGCTCTGAGAGAGAGAGAGAGAGAGAGATATTCAATGAGCACAAAAGTTCTTTAATTCCTATGTCGAAACCATCAACATAAGCTCTTTGTAGTTTAGCTTGGAGAACAAAATGGAGGACAAAACAGGTTCTAGAATAGAAACTACTACAATTCTTTTTCATTTTTACTGAGAACTAGTTTATATTGAGCAAGCTCCATCAATGGACCTCCAAATAGAAGCAGAGTAAAGTAGGAGTGAGGACGAGAGAAATGGAAGTCTAAGAAGTTGCAACTGAAGAAACTAAAATGGTTTGATCACATCATTCAACACTAATTACAATCAGTAAATAGTCGACTTCACTAGCTAATTATCCAATAACCGACTGAGTGAACTAAGGCAGTTACCAACTGTCATGTACATAATTTTATAGCTCTAACTTGGCATATTACCACCAGCCTGTCACCCACTCTCTTCTTCCACATCTCATTATAGTTGAATGCTACTTAATTTGACTACTACTCCAGTGAGAAAGCACCGGAGAAAATATTCTTGATTAATATAGACAATGATACAATGAACCCTATATATATAATACATGTCCTACTCCTAATACATATGAGATTAGGGTTATTTACTACTATTTAACTATCAAACTAACACTCCTCCTCAAGCTGGTGCATATAAATCATATGTACCAAGCTTGTTACATATGTAACTAATACAAGAACCAGTGAGGGATTTGGTGAAAATATCACCAAGCTGATCATTCGACTTCATAAATTTTGTAGCAATATCTCCCGAGAGTATTTTTTCTCTAACAAAGTGGCAGTCAATCCCAATGTGTTTAGTTCTCTCATGGAACACTGAATTTGACACAATATGAAGAGCAACTTGACTATCACACACAAGCCTCATCAGACTAATTTCACCAAATTTCAACTCCTTGAGCAGTTGTTTTATCCAAATTAGCTCACATATGGCCATAGCCAATTGTCCGATATTCTGTTTCTGCACTAGACCGAGCAATCACATTCTGTTTCTTGCTCTTCCAAGACACAAAATTTTCTCCTACTAAGACACAATATCTAGATGTAAAACGTCTATCAGAAGGTGATCCTGCCCAATCAACATCTGAGTATCCAACAATCTGCTCATGGCCTCGATCCTCAAACAATAAGCCTTTGATTGGAGCTGATTTTATATACAAAAGAATGCGGACAACTGCATCGCAATGACTATCAAAGGAAGAATCCATAAACTGACTCACAACACTCACAGAAAAGGAAATGTGAGGTCTAGTTACTGTAAAGTAATTTAATTTACCAACCAACCGCCTATATCTTGCAGGATCGCTAAGAGGCTCTCGCTGTCCTGGCAAAAGTTTAGAATTCGGATCTATCAAAGTGTCAACAGGTCTATAACCTGTCATTCCTGTATCCTCAAGAATATCTAAGGCATACTTCCATTGTGAGATCACAATACCAGAGCTAGACTGAGCAACCTCAATGCAGAAAATACTTTAATCTGCCTAGATCCTTAGTGTGAAAGTACTGAAAGAGATGTTGCTTCAACTTACTAATACCATCTTGATCATTGCTGGTAATAACAATATTGTCAACATAAACGACCAGATATTTGAAGCAGAATGTCGATAAAATACAGAGTGATCAACTTCACTACGAGTCATGCCAAACTCTTGAATAACTACGCTGAACTTACCTAACCAGGCTCGAGGAGACTGCTTTAGACCATAGAGCGACCGGCGCAACCGACACACAAGGCCACAAAACTCCCCCTGAGCAACAAAACTAGGTGGTTGCTCCATATAAACCTCATCCTCAAGGTCACCGTGAAGAAAAATATTCTTGTCCAACTGATAGAGAGGCCAATGGCGAACAATAGCCATGGATAGAAAAAGGCGGACTAATGCAATTTTAGCCACGGGAGAGAAAGTATCACTGTAATAGAGTCCAAATATCTGAGTATATCCTTTGGCAACAAGACGAGCCTTAAGTCGTTCAACCTGGCCATCTGGACCAAATTTGATTGCAACCCCCAAAGACAACCAACAATCGATTTACCTGAGGAAAAGGAACAAACTCCCAAGTACCACTCGTATGTAAAGCAGACATCTCGTCAATCATAGCCTGTCACCATCCGAGATGAGACAGTGCTTCACCTGTAGACTTAGGGATGGAAACAGAGGACAAAAATGACACAAATGCACAATGGGATGATGAGAGACGATGGTAACTTAAACCGACATAATGAGGATTAGGATTAAGTGTGGACCGTATACCTTTTCGTAGTGCCATCGGTTGATTAAGAGGAGACAAGCCCGTAGTATTAGCAGGCTCAGGTGCAAGACGTGAATCGGCTGGACATGATGCCAGGGGCGGACGACGATGATAAGTCAGGAGTGGTGGAGTTGTAGAAGGTTGAACTGGACTAGGTGGTGGCACTGGAACTATAGTAGGTGGAACTGGAGTTATAGGTAGTGGAGCTGCAACTGAAACTGTAGGCGATGGTGCTATGGAGGAAGATGAATGGGAGATAGGACTGAATCTCCAAAAAAAGGAACGTGTAGCACCTCAAAAACATCTAAGTGATTAACTGGACCTGTGAAGTATGATTGGGTTTCAAAGAAGGTAACATCAACAAACATAAGAAATTGCTGAAGGTCAGGAGAATAACATCGATATCCCTTTTGCGTTCTTGAGTAACCCAGAAATATGCACTTAAGAGCACGAGGAGCTAACTTATCTTTTCCTGGAGTAAGGTCATGAACAAAGCACATACTCCCAAAGACACGGGATGGAAGAGAGAACAAAGGTAAGTGGGGAAACAGGATAAAGAATGGAACTTGATTTTGGATAGCTGAAGATGGCACAGATAACAAGATGTAAGAACCGCATCCCCCAAAAAATGCAGCGGAACATGAGATTGTATGAGTAGGGTAAGAGCAATTCCAATAAGATGTCTATTCTTTCTTTCAACTACCCTATTTTGTTTGAATGTGTACGGACAAGATATTTGATGAATAACCCTATGAGAGTTCATAAACTGCTGAAATAGGGAAGACAAATACTCTAGGGCATTATCACTACGAAGTGTGCAGATAGAAACCCCAAATTGATTTGAATTTCAGCGTGGAAGGTCTGAAAAATAGAAAACAATTCAGATCGATTTTTCATCAAAAATATCCAAGTGCATCTAGAAAAATCATCAATAAAATTGACAAAATAGCGGAATCCTAAGGTAGAACTAACCTGACTTGGACCCCAAACATCTGAATGGACTAAAGTAAAAGGTGACTCTGCTCGATTATCAAGACGCCGTGGGAAATGGGAGTGGGTATGCTTACCGAGCTAATACGACTCACACTCTAGAGTACATAAGTGAGAAAAGCCAGATACAATTTTCTGAAGTTTTGACAAACTAGGATGTCATTACCGTTTATGTAATAAATCTGGCGAATCAGTAACGGGAGAAGTTATTGGAGGACGACAAGATGCGAGGCCATGTGATTTTGCAAGGATAAGGTAATAAAGTCCATTTGATTCACATCTGGTACCGATGATCCGCCATGTACTATGTTCCTGTATAAAAACAAGGTCATCAAGAAATAAAACAATAGATTTAAGTGATTTAGTTAAGCGACTAACGGCTATGATATTAAAAGGACTACCAGGAACATAAAGAATTGAGTCTAAAGGTAAGGAAGGAAGTGGACTTGCTTGACCTATTGCAGTTGCCATGTCTTGAGACCCGTTGGCCATTGTGACTGTTGGAAGAGATTGAGAATATGAGATACTAGTGAAAAGAGATTTGTTACTAGAAATATGATTAGATGCACCTAAATCAATGACCCAAGACTCAGAAGGTGAAGATTGGGAGATACTAGTCATGCTACTATTTGTTGGAACAACGGATGCTAATCGTGAAGATGTCTGTTTACATACTTTGTATTGAAGGAACTCAATATAATCCGGTAAAGAAACCATCTCGATTGGATTTAATGCATTTGATCCAACGAGTGGTGAGTCTTAAGGCTTCTAATAAGAATGACATTACAATGTTCTCGCCGGTAAAGGTCAGAAAATTGTTCGGAAATCACTGTTTCACTATTACTGTTCACCGGAAACACTGTAGCTCGTCGGAAATAAAAAAGTCATTGAAATCTGATGTACACTTGATGGGTAGGCTCGGAAAAGCAAGGCGATTACACAGTCGAATTTTTTTTTTTGAAATTCTGGCCGGAACAGCCCTCACACGCCGGAGCGTGGGACAGACGCGCCGTCGGTAGCAAAACTCTGGCAGGCGCGTGGGAGCGCGTGAGTGAGTGTTTTCAGGTGGTTTCTTCTGGGGTTTGGTCGCCTATCTCTTGGGGACCTTTTAGTAATGTTGGATTTTGCACAACATTGATAATTAGTGACTTTGATGCAAATAGTCACTTCGGTCACCGGAATATCTCATGGTGACTGAGTTATTTCTTCCCGGATGTCGCTGGAATGATGTACAACGATCTATTATCACCAAAGCTCTGATACCATGTGAGCAAGCACAGGAAAAAATATTCTTAATTAGTATTGACAATAATATAACGATTGGGAATTTGGGTTGAATGTTGATTTCACTTGGATTAGATATTGTGAGCAGAAAGTTTGATTTCCAAGTGTTATAGCAATTATATGGCTTATGAGAAAGAATTGTTTGTCAACAAGTCCGATTCTTCTTTATACAGGGAATCTTTACCACTTCAATTAAGATGTTGAATTCGGAAATTTGCTATACTAACCTAATAGCACGTACAAATACGGAAGATAAGAAAAATCGAAGATGGCAGTACGATTGAATTATTCGAATTAATACCTGGTATATGTAACCACAAATGATTGCAGAAGCTAATAGTAGTATTGCACGCATATTCGCAGCCTCCACAGATGCATAGGCAAGCCCAAAAAAACCAAGGGCAAGTAGCAAGTATGCAGCAATGAATGTTCCCGTGCGGCTTACACAAAATTATAAAGCAAAGTGAGTCAACTTTATATCTGTAATTCAATGAACAAATAAATATAAGGTTACAGCATGAGCACAGTCCAAATGCAATTTCTTCTTAAGAAGCAGTCTAAATGCAATTTTGTAAGGGAAAATCACAGGAACAATTCATGTTCAACAACAACAACAGCTATCCAGTAAATCCCACAAAGTGGGATCTGGGGAGGTTAATGTGTACGCAGACTTTACCCCTACCCCGATAGGGCAGAGAGGTTGTTTCCGATAGACCCTCAGCTCAGAAGAACAATTCATGTTCACGAACTGAAATAAGAGCTTCATCTACACTTTCATGAACTCACTCAGAAAATTAAAATATATCACTATACTCAATTAACATAAGATAAAAAGAGAAAGGAAAAAAAAAAGAGTAACGGTGCAACTTAGTGGTATAAGCTTTTACCTGCCAACAATGTTCACAACTGACTCTTTCTTGTCCTTATCAGCTCCTGTGTCAAAATCATAAACGTCGTTGCTGCCCATATTTCAGAGATATTGATAAAGAGTGAAAGAGACATGGAAGAGATGTTCAATATTTCAGAGATATTGATAAAAAAGCCACACGGAGTACTACAAGATACAATTCTTTTTTCCTAAATTAAGTAAAATGTATTTCTATCATAGTGCACGAGGACAGTGTCAAGAGTATGTATAAAGTGGGATTGTCGCTCAACCGCTGCCATCTATTAAGTTAGCCCATCTATCCATACAACACTCAGTTCTCCCATTACAAGAGTATGAATCAAACAAAAAGATCCCAATACTTCTTACATCTCTATCATATATTTCGAAACAATCTCAAGTTGTACAATTCTTGCCAATGCACTTTGGATTACACTTAAGGGCTGAGAGAACAGAAAAATAATAAAAAGTAAATAAAAAAAGTAGGGGACTAGAGGAAAAAAGAAAGATTATTTCAAGAACTAACCCCTCTAAGCTAAACAGCTTACCCCTGCCCATTCTTTATTAAGTGTTGCAACAACATGAACCTAAAAGGACTCTACGAGCTCACTTGCTAACATGCTGGTTGAAGAGGATTTGATTATATCTAATCGTCATGTAATCAAGTGTTTCACGAGCTAGCTAGATGACTTTGACTAGATGGTGTGCACATCAAAGTAGTTCAACCTTGCCATCAAGATCAAGTAGTAAATAGAATTCTCAATGACAGTAAAACCCACACCTTAAATTAAGCCAAGTGATGATAAGAACTGATGACACCAACAGCATAAAATAACGGCTAGCAGAAAAGATGCCTGTCTGCAAATAAGCAGCTGCACTCCCCACCTATTATGAACAGAAAAAGAACAGTAAGATTTAAGAGGACATTCAGCCACCACGCCAACATTGAGCAACATGGTCGTTCTCTTTCAATTGCATATACAAATTTCCCCCTATCTAGTATCCATCATCACTCTCGTGAATAAGTTTTACCTGTTCCTAAATGCCAATTTAGGCTGTTAAAATTATTTATTTTATCATGTTGTTTACAGTAATTTCTCTGTGCAGTTCTTGTGAAGTTGAAGTCATAGGTTCCAACATCTTATCTGGTTTATTCACCATGGCGATTCTGCCTCGTATCCAATCTGCTAATGGAACTTTTCTACAAATATCATCAAGCGATCCACTGCACTTTTCTTGCTAAGCAATTCAAGACGACATCTTTAACAAGTATTCACAGGCAGCATTGTACAGTTTGGTTTCACAAGACTGGCACTCTTAATGATTGCATGTATTTCAAATCTTAATAAACATGTGAAACAAGTTTGGCCCTGTAGGTCTAAACCTCAAATTCAAATAACATATCTAGTTGAAAATATTAAAACTCAAAAAGGAGCCTCTAAAATGCTAACATTAGTTTAATAACTTAAAAACTTACACTTAGAGGAACTAGTGCTACAGAGTATATTGGTAATTTGATTGCCCTCCATATCAAAGTAGCTTGTGAAATATGTTCTTCATTTTCCTTAGAGGTGGTAGCATCATATCTACATGTGAAGAAACCTCTCTGTCTTGAATGCCGTTGCTTGACTTCCTTCCATCTAAAGTTAATCTCATTGCCAGATCTTCCAATTGATCTTTGTGTGACGTGTGACGCTAGCGAACAAGTCTTAAAAATAAAATTCCTGTAAAGCCACATAATGTCAAGGTCAGAATTCAGATATTTGTGGGAAAAAGTTGAACCTGAATATTTGTTTGCCTAAACATTGTGTTAACAATTTCAAGAATTCAATAGATAATTAACGTCTTTAATTCTAGCATTCACATAGTCAGCTTCTAAATATATTATACTTATTCGTTAAAACATTAAGTAATACTACTATTTTACTAGACAAAAGTACCTTCCCAATTCTCTTTTAGAAACTCATTCACACATTTATCAGTCAAAAACTCTAAATTGGGATTAATATGCAAGAATCACAACGCCAAAGTAAGGAATACAAGGGAAATTAACGTACTTGCCTAGATGAAGTAGGGCCAATAAAGCTGTTTAGATTGAAACCAGAAGCAAGAATTGGTGCGTTGAAAGTGGCTGCTGCTAATGCCATCACAACTCCCCCCAAGGCTTTAAAGTTTGGATTTTGGGAACATCAACACTGCAAATTCGGAATGCAGAGAAAAAAATAAAATAAAAGTCAGGAATCTAAAAAGACAGCAGTTGTACTGCTAGTTTTTTACCGGTCAGTAAGCAAGAAGGAAGAAATAAGATTACGAGGATGTAAAAGATAAGCCTTCGTAATGTCAGCTGACGACGGGTCAATAAGAAAATGACATGTCAACTATGAATAACGCCACACTACTTTATCTTATCAAGAAATCAAATTCTATAGGCCTAAAAGTATTTTTTTACCCTTTCAAATAATGATGTTTGACTAAATTTAAAACAAAAATATATACTTCCACTATTCCGTAAACATATTTTTTTTGGTCCGTTAAAAAAAGAATAAGCCATTACTAAATTTAGTAAAAATTTAACTTAAACATACAATTCTACCCTTAATGAAAACGCTTTAATAACAACTTAAATATTCTATGTCCATTTTGACTTGTTTAAGACCACAAATTTCAAAAGTCATTTTTTTTTTCTTAAACTGCATGCCCAATCAAATATGTTCACATAAATTGAAACGGAGGGAGTATGCTTTTGAGTAAAAACAGAATTAGTTTTTGAGAAGCGGAAAAGTAAATTCTTCTTCAAAAATACTTTTTTGAAAAATACAATTAGAAGCATTTTTTAAAAGTTTGGTCAAATATTAATTGATGTTAAAAAATGCTTGTCAAATTAAGTAACCAAACACAAACTAATTTTCACCAAAAATATATTTTTTTTAAAAATCACTTTTAAGAAAAACACTTCTCAGAATAAACTAATTTTTTGAGGAAACATTACACGACACGTCAAACATCTACATTATATTTACTATTTGTAGATAATACTTTCAGCAAATTTACAATTCATGGCTATATTTGAATTTTATAGCTAATCCACAAAATAAGATATTAATTGTTTTGAACTGATATAAGTGAGTAATAAGCTCTCGTAGCTTAGTTGGTTAGAATGTTTCCTTAGTTATTGAAGGTCTTGAGTTCGACTCTTAGTAAAAGAAATATTTTTTGTATTTGTATTCGTCTTAATTGTATTCATTGCGCGTTCCTTTTAATTTAATATAGTATTTGCTTTATTTCAATTTGAGCTGACCCACAAATATCAAGTGCCGCCTTCATTTCCTAGGGATGGGCTTATCGGAAGAATTTGCTAGTTCGCGTGAAGAACATCATGAGAAGAAGAAGTAGCGAATCGTTGTAAAAAAGGTGGATCTCTATCGCTCAAATCAAGAAGTAATTACATTTGTACTAATTTTTAAATTTATTATTACAAGCTATTTTTTTAGGAAACTCAAAATCCGTAAACTCTCCGAGTTTATATTGTGATTAGGTTTAGCCATAAGTTAAAGTCTTTATAACTAGAGAGTAACAAAGTGACTTGTGGTAAGAGTATCACAAGTTAGTTAAGTTGAATTCTTTGTAATAGAGTTATGACAAAGTGGCTTGTAATAACGAAATTACAAATTAGTGAAATTGAAAGCCTACAAGTGTAGGTCGTAGCTTTTGTCCCCTTGAGTGAGATTTTTCACGTAAAAATCTGTGTCTCTTTTACTTACTGCTTCATAAATATTCTCAGCAGAAACCCATAGAGGATAAGGTGCTCTATAGTTTGGTGGACTCATATAAATCAACAGAAATGATCAACAACCACTACCGTGCCCCGTGATATCTGGATCTGCACACAAGGTGCAGATGTATGAATACACCAACCCAGTAAGTAACAAGTCCAAACTATGGATTGACAGGTACCGACGAACCAAACCTCAATAGGTAAACCATTTAACTATACAGAAAAATAGGCATGCTTTGGACTGGCATACCCGTCAATATGTTGATAAATGACTTACATTGGGTGATATGGCTCAAAATTTTGTCCGATACTTCAATGCAAATCGAGTGTTACCTCAGACCGCTCCTTGCTATCTAAGATGAAAAAGAGGCCGGAGGAAAGCTTTAATGAGTTTGGGCCCAGATGGAGGGAGCAAGCTGCTCCAGTCAGTCCCTCTATCAGCGAAGAAGAAATGGTTAATCTTTTCCTACAAGCCTAGGGGCCTACCTACTTCAGTCATTTGATCCTGGCCTTGGGAAAGCCTTTCAATGATGTGTTAAAAATAGGGGAGCTAGTAGAAGAAGGAATCAAGTCGGCAAAAATTGTAAATTGTTCGAAGAACATTCAGAGAATCCCACTAAGCTTGGATAAAAGAAAGAGAAACTGTAAAGATGATCCGATGGGCTTTCCTGATCGACACTTCCAGCCTCGACATCGTCCCCATAGATATCCTTGTGCATTAGATGACCCTCCCTGACGCTACTTCTCTCCACATAACTCCCAAAGATACCCATCACATTCCGAGTACCCAGCTCCTCAAAATGCCCATCTACCCCCGCGAGCTTACCAAAAACACCCCGAATCAAGTTTTCGGCCCAATCCAGTATTTAAGAATGAGAAGTTACAGAAGAACAAAACCTTAACTTCGTTGGGAGAGTCATATGCCAATTTGTTCCATCGGTTAAGGACACTGGACATGTTCATGACGATTCAGATAAAAGCATTGAACCCTCCTCCAAAGAAGTTTGATCCTTCTCAAAAGTGCGCATACAGCTCAGGTACCCTAGGGCACGACATAGAGAAATATTAGAATCTGAAGAATGCAATTCAGAAGCTTGTTGATGGAGGCGACATTGTTGTGCAAAGTCCATATGCAACAAACACTAGCCAAAGTCCATCTCATGTGCATAATGAGACACATATGGTGGGAATGATTGATCGTGAGAATGAGCCGGCAAAATAAACCCAAAAACAGTTTACTCAGAACAACGTAATGAAGACTTGTGAAAATTCCAACAATCTAGGTGTGAAATTCAGTGGCTAAGATGTCGTGCTTGTTAATTGGGAAGATGCTCCATCTCTTGGAGTTTTGGTGGTATTTTGTTATCATTTCTGTTGTCCGGGTTATTTCAGGGTGGTAATTCGGATATTGTCTTGTGACTCAAACCCTTCTATCATTTTACTTTGCCTTGTTCGTCTAAGTCATAATAGCTTGTTTAGGGCTGTCTAGGTTTGTTCAAAGGTTGTAACCCTAGTCTAGTTTGTTTGATTTGTTGTTTAAACCTTTTCACCGCCAGTCTAATGCAATTCTCTGTTTCCTACCATTACTAATCATTTTATTTTGTTCCCTTCTCCTTTTAAAATTCTTTTTATGCTGGTTCTAGTGACATGACATGCACACATAATTCTCAGCCTGATTTTTAAAAGTCAGTTTAGTAATGAAGCAACGAAACAATGTAAGGACATTCGAAGGAAATAAGTAAAGGCATTCTGAGATCACTTCGATCCCAAATCAAGTGAAACTGGGGGCAGACAGAACATAAAGAAATATCGTTGAAATGCATTATGCCGCATCGGTTTGTAGCCAAAAACGAGTTTGCCCCAAGTCTACAGGGACCGTTCATGGTACCGAGATTGTTGTCCAATGGTTCTAGGTAATTGATAAATAGAGAAGGCACATATGTGAATCAATCAAAAGTTGTTATGTGTGTTTTTCTCAGCTTGTTTAACTGTGTAGTTTACACTTGGCATATGTTGGAGATTGGAAAATGACGAAGGCGTTTTGTTCTGCTATCCAAACACTTTATCATTTGTTACCCCTTTGAGCCTGAGTTATTTTCTTGCATACCCCTCTTTTGGAATCAATATAAAATTCGTAAACCCAAGCGGGGAAAGCAGGTGGAGAAACAAGAGAAAAGCAGTGAAAAAAGAAAAAAGAAGAGAAAAAGAAAAATAAGGAAAAGAAAAAGAAGAGAAAAGAAAAAGAAAAGAAAACAAAAGAAGAGAAAAAGAAAATGAAAGAAAAGAAAAAGAAAAAGAAAAGAAAAAGAAAAAGAAAAGAAAAGAAAATAAATAAAAAAAAGAAAAGAAAAAAAGAAAAGAAAAGAAAGAAAAGAGAAGGAAAAGAAAGAAATGAAAAGAAAGAAAAGGAAAAGTGGAAGAAAGAAAGATCGCAACAATAAAGTAATTTCTATGGCCTGAACTACGTTTGACTTGATCTCGAAAGAGCACGTAGACAGCCTCTCTCTGAGGTTCAGTCACACCGAAATAAAAGTCCCAAAAGTCCTCAAAAAGGAAACTGGGGCAAAAGTTGTGGTTGTTGTTGGAAATTGGATTCCGAAAGTTGAAATGTTGAACCCATTTTGAATTGTTTTGAGCCTTTGATACCCTTCTCTCTAACTCCATCCAAAAGCCTGCATTATAGTCCAAAGAAAGACCTTTCTATTAGTCTTCAAGAAATGCCATGTCAAGCTATAAGAGGCGAATCATATCAGGGGCAACACTCCAGTCCAAACGAAGGAAATGAAAAATAAGACCGTCTTGTTGATGAGAACCCCACGGGTACCCCAATGCGATGAAAGCTGAGAGAAATAAAAAATGAGAGAGTCTTATTGGTAAAAACCTTCAAGGGCACCATAAGGCGACGGTGAGATGAGAGAAAGACCAAAATGAGAGAGGCTTAATGGTAAAAATCCTACGGGCACCACGAGTCGAATAAGGATGGTGAAAGAGATCGGGAAAGCTGAGCATTGAAGCCTAGTTTCGCGGTGAAAAGGTACAACAAGATCTGAACATCAGATTTGCTAAAAGGAGTAGGCTGCAGGTGCATGTCAAGGTCGCTAGAGTCGGTATCCACATCTAATGGGTTGCTACTCTGTAGGTTTTTGCTAGGAATCATTTCTTTCCATTATCCTTTACTCTATTCCCCCCTCCTTGTTTCACTTCCACCTCTTAAGTCTGTTTGGTCATAACAAGTGAGAAATGACTTCAAAATCTGCCACCAAACTTTTCAGTCAAACAAAATGGGATCTGGTAAACACATCAAAACATCATGTCAGGAATGAACAACATACACACTGAGTTGGAAACAATCAATATGCTTTGGGATCCTTGTGAAATACAAAGGCTAGGTGTACGCCAAGACATGAACAACGCAACATATGGAGGTTTAGGGTGAACAGATCAAAGGTGTTCTCTAGGATTAGAATGACAAGGCCACAAACCAACCACCATGTTTAAACTCACAAGTTCTTTTTATCTGAAACACAGACAAAAGCTATGTTCATATCAGGGCTACGAAGCTTGAAATTTTCTAGTGTAATGCCCCAATGCTGCTTACAAAAAAGCTATTGAGAATATCACACATCACCCCTAGGAGACACACTTCCTACTATGGTTCATTGAATTTTTACCTCCAGGAGACGCACTTCCTAGTCTAGGTTTTCTATTTAGGAGACGCACTTCCTAAATTAAAGTTTCACCTCTAAGAGACGCACTTCCTAGTCTAGGTTTTCTGTTTAGGAGTCACACTTCCTAAATTGAGCTTCACCCCTAGGAGACGCGCTTCCTAGTTTCTAGTCATTTAAGTCTATTCCTAGGAGACGCACTTCCTAGCTTGAATCATTGAAACTTCATCCAAGGAGACGCACTTCCTAGTTTGAGTAATTGATGTTTCACCTATAGGAGACACACTTCCTAAACTGAGGTTTTACCCTTAGGAGAAGCACTTCCTAGTTTGGGTTTTCAAGTCATATTTTGTTGTAAGAGACACACTTCTTAAAATGAGGTTTTACTCCTAGGAGACGCACTTTCTAGTTTGAATAATTGATTTTTTACCCATAGGAGACGCACTTTCTAAATTGACAGTTCATTCATAGGAGACGCACTTCCTAAATTGATAGTTCATTCATAGGAGACGCACTTTCTAGTTTGAGTCATTGAAGTTTTACCCATAGGAGTCGCACTTCCTAAATTAAGAGTTCGTTCATAGGAGATGCACTTCCTAGTTTGAATCGTTAACGTTGCACCCATAGAAGACGCGCTTCCTGGTCTGGGGTTTTCAGGTTATATTTTATTTTAGGAGACGCACTTTCTAAATTTAAATTCACCCCTAGGAGATGCACTTCCTAGTTTAGGCCATTCAAGTTCAACCATAGGATACGCACTTCCTAATCTGGTTCATCAAAGTTTACCTATAGGAGATGCACTTCCTAAATTGATAGTTCATTCCTAGGAGACGCACTTCCTAATTTGAGCGTTCATTCATAGGAGACGCACTTCCTAAATTGAGAGTTCATTCATAGGAGATGCACTTCCTAGTTTTAATCATGAACGTTCCACCCCTAGGAGACGCACTTCCTGGTCTGGGCTTTTCAGGTTTTATTTTAACAGGTGCATTTTCTAGTAAATTTTTAATTTTACTCATAGGAGATGCACATCCTAGTCTAGTCTTTGGTTTACTCTAATCGCTGCATCAGTTGTATAAGGGGCTTACAATTTTGCTAACAACTCACAAATCTTCCTAGTGCAAACTGGGGCAGAATATTTTGTTTGTTTTGTTCGTTTTGGTTGCAGGATCCCACATGGAAAACAAGGGAACACAGAAAGATTCGGCAATTAGGTGCCCACCTGGAGAACAAAGGAAGAGAGTTCAAGTTTCAAAGGAAAAGCAGTGTAAATGTTGTTAATCAGAAATCCACCTGGAGAACCAAGGGAAAGAAATTCAAGTTTCAAAGGAAGATAGCATATATTTTAAGGGGAAACATCTCACGCTTCGAGGAAAAATAGTGCAAGTATTAGCAATCGGGCGTCTACTTAGAGAATAAGAGAATTCACTTCAGAACACAATTCAAGTTAGCAACAAAAGAAGCTCGCGGCAAGAATGCGAGTCAGCAGTCCGAGATGATCAACAGAAGTTAGTCACAATAAAGAAAAAGAAAAAAAGAAAAGCAAGAAGTGAATGCAAATGCAGAAGTTGATGAAAGATGTGGGTTGCTTAAGACATGGGTGAGGTCATAAGCACTGCATACCTGATTTTGGTCTGAAAAGCTAAAGAAGAACGAGCTAGCACTTGCAGCTAACAAGCGCCAAGGTTCAAATATAAAGTATGCATGAAGAACCATTTAACACTCAAGATCAAGCTTCAGAAGACTTATAGATAGGAATCTTGTAACTCATAGTTGAAAGGCTTAGATAGTCTTTTTCATCTTTTGATTTCTATGTAATAACAGGACCGCAGACCAAAACCTCAACAGAATGGCACCTCGACCGGCTCTTCACCTCGTCATACTTTACCATCTCGCTCACTTTTGAACTATACTAGCCTGATTTCTTTATAGCCAAGGATATGTAGGCAACCTTTGAAGCAAGGTTCGATCAAATCTTTCAAAAAATGCATCCCATGGAGTATTCAAACGGGCAAAAATCGCTCATATCCGCTCACTTTGTCTTTGCACGAAAACTCTTCGTGTTTCCGAGCAAAGAGGGGCAACTGTGAGCACGTGATTTTTGCCCTACATGAAGATAACTCCTAAAAATAGATCACAATAATTTTTATTGATTTCTTAGGAATTTTCCTTTATTTAGTTGCATTTCATGCATTTTAATATTTTAAAATTAAAATAATAAATACCAAAAATATCTTGCATAGCATTTAGGTATTCGGAAATCATTCGGTTTTCATAAAAATTAAAAATCGCAAAAATATTTTATTTTTACACCTTTTCCTTTTGATTTTTCTCTTCTAATTTAGGATTAAGTAGCTTTTATAATTTTCATAATTAGTATAATTTTAAATAATTTAGGTTTTTAATTCTAGAATTTTTAATAAAAAAAAGGATAAAAAAAATTGGGATTAAAAAGAAGAATTGGAAGGACCTTCCCCCACAAAATATTCCCCCAAAATATTTTTCCCCAAAAAAACATTCCCCAAAAATATATTCCCCCGAAAAAGATCTTCCCCAAAGATATTTCCCCACCAAAAAAAAAGATTCCCCATGTAATACCTCCCCACATAACACATATGGTGGAGATATATACGCCTAGATAGATGGGAGTGACGAGAGAAGCAAAAAAGGACAGAGGGTATAGAAAATCAAAAACTAAACGAGAGCAAAGTAAAAAACTGATCGGGATAGAGAACATAAAGAGAAAAGAAGGTGAAGGAGGAGCGATCTGGATCGTCTTCTTCCTTACAAAATCAGATCTAATTTCTTCTCTTTGAAGCCATGTCAACCAGCCATTGAAAGCCCCCATTTGCATCACCAAAATAACTCCAAAACTCAGCAGAAAAATGCAACAACATAGCCATGAAAAGCATCCAAAGTAGACCCAAAAATAGTCCGTCAAAACTCGAGGTTGCTGTTCAAGTGCTCCTGTCGCGTCCTGTTCGAGTTTCGTTCTAGTTCACAACGAGTTTTTTTGGGCGGAGTTCTGTTTCTCTCACCGCTGCACAATCGTGCTTCTGTAGCTGCGGCATTGTTAAAGGAATTTTCAGCTTTTAAAGGTTCATTCTCGCCCTCATTGCCTTGTATGTTTTAGGATGATTTTGAAATTTTGACGTATTTGGTTGAATGTTTGAGTGCCTTTACAGTGTTAGCTTGATTTTGCTCCTCTCAATATGTGTTTGTTTTTTAAGTGTTATCGGTTTTAATTGAATTCATGAGGTATTAGCACTAATTTTTAACAAAGAAAGTATAAGGGGTTTTTTGTTTACAAAATTTTAAGTGAACTGCACCTTGTGGAGTTAATGAACAAGGTGATGGGTTTATTTTAAGCTTTACTGCCATTTTCTTAATGCGAAGCTCTGTTGGAATTATCAATATTACCAAATGGATTGTTTGATGTTTTCAGAAATATTTCGTTGTTGTCTTTGTGATTGGTGAGATATATTTTTTAGTTTCTTGTCTTTTCTTTTAATTCTTTGCAGCATAATCATATTGATGGTGTTATTTATGAGTTGAAATGCGTTTGGCATTCTCTTTAACTTCTACGCTGTTCATGAGTAATGTTAATGACCCAACATATATAAAAGTCATAAGCTGTCCCATATTTAGACAAACATTAATTCATAACATCTTCCCCACAATTGAATCACATAACCCATGGCCATCAGATAATTAATTTTTAACGCCTTAGAATTTGAGGCGTGTCATTTAGCAGATTTTCATGACCCTCGCAAAGTTAACAAGAAGTAGTTGCTTTTAGGCGCACTAGTTAATAATGTACCTTCCTAATCTCGGGTGCACATTTATGTGACCCAAATTTAATTCTCAACGAAGTTGAAATGTGTTGACAACCACGGGTATACTGGTACGACGTGGTTCGAGACTCATTTTTACGATGTTGAAATTCTTATTAAAATAAAAATAAAAACGGGTTACTAATAAAAGGCACATAAGTTAGAACATGTTTTGAAATCAGATAAAGAAAATACAATAGTTGAGTGACCGTGCTACAACCACGGAGCCCGGGAATGCCTAACACCTCCGGGTTAACAGAATTCCTTACTCGAATTTCTGGTTCGCGAACTGTTAATAGAGTCATAATCTCCTCGGTTCGGGATTCAACCGGTGACTTGGGACACCATTAATCTCCCAAGTGGCAACTCTGAAATTTAATAATAAATCTCATTCTGATTGTCCTTTAAATGGAAAAACTCCTTTACGCCATCGCTGGTGTGGTGAATAAGGAGGCGTGACAAAAAGTACAAGCTAAAATAGGGCAGTAATCAAACCGAGGGACTTGCTACCTGGAGTTTGGACTAATCGATGGAAGGCATCAAGGTTTACGCCAAGGCTCGATCTCCAGCTTCCGGGGGTAGCTGGGAATGGAATAACAATTAAGATATAATTAAAGAAGGCTCTATATGGCCAATATCAAGCAATAAATGAAGACAAGTATGAAAGAAATTAATGGAAAGAGTAGCCTCGAGAGAGTAAGTTAGAGAGAAAATAGAGATAGAGAGTTGTTATTGATCTTGTATAGAATAGTTGGAGTAACAACAACCCCTTACAAATTGGTGGGGATTCCCTTTATAAAGGAGGGGAATCACGTTTTAGTACCACGTAAATTAATTGTAAAAGCATAGAGATAGGATGACTAGACGTGATGCCTCGATACCGGCTTTAGGTAGGCCCGATTTGTTAGACTTAGCCATGTGCCTCGATAATTACCCATTTTGCTCTAGCCTCGATCTTCGTCTTCTTTGAGTGAGGACTCGACGAGCCCCGAAGGAGGGAACTCGGTCACAGCTCCGCATCCTCGGGGTCTCGAGACATTCTTTTGAAGTGACTTGATAGCAAGAAATAAGGCACCCTGATTTTACTACATACAGATAGTCCCCGTATTTCTTAGAATGAAGAGATGGGAAACGACTCTGATACCAGACTCCTCGGGCTACTCGTGACAATGTCATACTGATGACGCTACCTATGCAGCGAGCTTCTGTGATAACCGGGACATCCACGGACTTGTCTTTTTGACATCATTCAATACACCATCGATTCTCGCTCTCCAAGGTGAAAGTAGTGTCGTTGATTCAATTCTTCAATAAAGCAGTAATTGCATCCACCACTCAGTCTTCCAAAGGCCTCGGTGACTGCGTCATTATCTCCTATAAATAGGGGCGTTATGGCGTTGTTTTTCTATCTAAGTATTTTCATCTAATTCATTCACCCTTTTCTCCTTACCATCTTCCTCTATTGTTGATCATCATATTTGGAGTCTACGACATCAAGGTCATTTGGCAGCGCTCCTATGGATTATATTGTGGTCTCTTGCCTGAGCTTCCCTTTGTTGATCGAGGTTATATTATTTTGTCGTTGCTACCGTTGTTGTTGCGATCAGCATTGCCGTTGTTGTTGTTGTTGTTGTCTCTTTTGTTAGCTTGAGGCGATGAAACTGGGGACCGATTTCTTCTAACTCGAGGAAATATTCAAATCATACACTGCTGCTCAAGATGGGGCTCAGATTATATGAGAGGATGATGCTCATGTTGGAGACCATTCTTGAAAATGAGGAAAAACACAACTTTGCACTCGAGGACTTGAAACAAGGCTTGGCTTACAATGGTGAACATATCCACACCTTGGAACATCAAATAAAAATATTGGTTGAGGCTCACTATGCCCACCAACTTGAGAGTGTGGAAGGAAGCCAAGAAGAGTCTAACTCCGAGGAAGAACGTGAGCTTTGCTTTGAGGATTCAAGAATTGAATATCCGCCAACTGACACCATGAGTGTTAATGATGCCAAGAAAAATATGGAATTATAGTGAACCGATGTAAATGAAAATTTTGTTGAAATTGACTCTAATCTGGGGGAAGAAGAGGATGTCAAAATTCAAGAAAAATTGCAAGTTGGAGCTATGAAGTTACATTTCAAGCATTGTTCAACATTGAAATTGTGTGGTGATATATGAATTGAACTACACGAGTCAATGAGAGATTACGAGGAGGAAAGGCAACAACCATACATCTTAAAATTTGAGGGAACATGAAAGCAAAATGACATCCCTCACATGAGAAAGAAGTGCAAAATGAAGAATTTAAGGATTGGCTTGACCATCGACCTATCACCCCCATCGCTCGTGGTCACTATCACACCTCCTTTTGGCGCGCATAAACGTAAAACGTAAATGTGCCTCTATTTTATACTACACCCCGAGGAGGGATATAATAATAATTAGGGAAGGAGTTTTTCCACTTAAAGGACAGTCGAAACGGGATCAATTTATTTAATTATTCAGAGTCGCCACTTGGGAAAATAATGGTGTCCTAAGTCACCGGTTTAATCCCGAACCGAGGAAATTTATGACTCTGTAATACAGTCTCCGAAACTAGAAACCTGGATAAGGAATTCATTTAACCCGGGAGAAGGTGTTAGGCACTCCCGAATTTCGTGGTTCTAGCACGGTCGCTCAACTGCAATTTTTGTTTTTATCTGAATTCTTTATATATTTTAACTATGTGCTTTTAATGTTCCGCTTTTCAATTTTTGAAGAATTGCGACGTCATGAAAATATATTTCGAGTCACACCGCAACCAGTACGCCTGTGACTTTAATGTATTTCAGTTTCGTCGAGAGATAGATTTGGGTCACATAAATGCGCACCCATATTTAGGAAAGTAACTTTATTAACAAATCGTGCCTAAAGAGTCTATCATCTTTATTAACTTTGGAAAGACCGTGAAATTTGCTAAATGGTCTTCCCGAGTCTAAATTTTATTACAATTAATTGAGGGCCCCGCAATTATGTGGTTTTGTTCGGCGAGTCTCGTCTTATTTATTAACAATATAATTCTAAAATGACTATATTCCCTATATTTTCTTTATTAAATTCATTTCTAAAACTGCAAAATAAGAAAAGATTCTAATTTATTCACATGATTTAAACTCATTGTAACCGGGTTTCGACCACAATTTGCTAATTCTAAAATAAATATGGCTATGCAATCTTTTGACAATTATGGGCCCAGGCCCAACATGAGTAGTACAAAACATGGACCTGGGCCAATCTTTATTTTAGTTGGGCCAAACTAGCTTATTTTATACATACTCATACTTTGCAAACTAAAAATGGTGTTATTTTTGTTAACAAATATTCTGCCAATTTAAAGTGGTATTATGCTTAAGGTGAAAGAACTTGAAAGTCTGATTTTATTTATCCTAAGTCATTTACATGTTGAAATTAACCAATTATATCTAATTAAACAATATTCCTATAAGATTCAAAATAACCTTTTGTTTAGTGGTAACTATCGGATTATCCAAGAATAGTCTAAATGGCTTAAATTGTTTATGACATTTTCAAAAAAAAAAAAACTATAATAACATAAAATAGCATATCGCGCCATTAATACATGTGAAATTCGCACACTACACTACTATAAAGTGTTCAGTCATACATAAACAAACATCTACATGATTCTAAAGGAATAAATATTCTAATGTATATACAAAATAAGTAAAGAACTATAACAAGTTTAAAATTTCAGATCTTCATTTTTCTTTGTATTCATGCTTCAATTTTCAGCTTACAAGAACCAATGTATTAGTTGTGTACCTGGTATTTGGAAAGCAAAGAAGCAGATAGTCAGCAGTAGCAAAGCAACAACACAGCAACAACAGTAACAACCAGCAGTAGCTTCAACACCTCAATCAAGCATATCCCAGCAATATGGAGAAAAACCAGTAAAAATAGAGAAGAAAAATATATTTCGAAATTTATCTTTGCTTTCTCTCTCTAGCTTTGAACTCTCTTCAATTCTCAAAAGAAAATCTCCAAAAATTAAATTCTGTCCGTGTATATTTCGGTATCCAGAGTGTATATCGAGTGTATACTGCTCTCTTTTTTTTCCTTATTTTTCCCCTCTTCCTATTGTTTCCTCTCTTTTTCCCCCACTTTTTTCACAAATCCTCTCTTCTATTTATAGGCAAGAATTTCGAAAATTTTCAGATTTTTATTAAAAAGAAAATATTTTTTTAATTTAAAGAAAACCCACTAATCCATGTTTTCCTCTCCTTGTTTTCTTCCTTGATTTCCTTGCCCCCACTACTTTATGTCATGTGATTATGATTATTTTTGGCTAAACAAAATCTGAAATTTTCTTCTTGGGCCAAGGGGTTTTGGGTTGGGTAAGGGTGCTTAGAATTGGGCTTGTAACTTAATTTGCAAGATGGCCCAATCCAATTTTTTCTATTTTGTTCTTCTCCATTATTCAACTTCCTAAGTAATAAAGTCCAAAATACTAAGATTAATTTATAAAAACTAAAATTTTCTTGAAATACTAATTAACTCATAATAATAATTATCACACAAAATTAAACATTAAAAAAAATAAAAATGCCCGATTTGGACATTAAATGCTTTAAAAATGCAAAATACATATTTTTTATGACTTTTCATTTCTGTAAAATAAACTTGTGACGACCCGACCCGTCGTCTCAGGTGTAACCGCCCCGTGTTTCCCACATTGTGTTGCCGTATGTTTCATTATCCGTTTTGGGTGCGTTAGAATTAAATTGGAGTAATTTTGTTAAGAAATGAGAAACTTAGTCTCTTTTAAGAAGACTTAAGTTGGGAAGTCAACCTAGAGTTGACTATTGAGTTAGAGTGCTCGGAATCGGATTCTGATGATTCGACTAGTTTCGGGGGATCATTTATGACTTAGGAGAGCAATCAAAACTGAATTCGGAGGTTCGGTGTAGAATTAAGCTTGAATTGGCAAAGTTAGTATTTTGGCGAATTCCGGTTGATAGGTGAAATTTTGATCCGACGGTCGGAATGGAATTCCGAAAATTTCCGTAGCTCTGTTATGTCATTTTGGACTTGTGTGCAAAATTTGAAGTCAATCGGACTTGAATTGATAGGTTTCGGCATCGAAAATAGAAGTTGGAAGTTCTAAAGTTCATAAAGCTTGGATTGGAGGTTGATTCATGATTTTAGCGTTGTTTGTTGTGATTTGAGGCCTCGAGCAAGTCCGTAATATATTATGAGACTTGTTAGTATACTTTGTTAGGATCCCATGAGGCTCGGATAAATTTTGGAACAGTTTTTGGAAGCTTTTTGCCGTTTTGAGCATAAATGTAATGATCCAAAGGTCTATTTTTAGTTCTAGAGATTCAAATTTGATTTCGAGACTTCGCGAATTTAAATAATGAATTATAGGACTGATCTGGAAAGTTTGGTCTAATTTCATCAAGTCGCGATTGGGTTTTTGACGCGAAATGTGAATTAATTGTTTAACGAGTAAAATTGATGTTGCACTGAGTAAATGAGATCCAAATTCAGTTTTGTTTGAATCACTGGATCCGTATCAAAATTACGGAGTCATAGGAAAAAGAATCGTCGAATTCCGAGTTCGTATGATTGAGTTATAGCATTTTTAGTGAAATAAAAAGTTGCTGTAATTTTCTGGGGCAAATCTGTTATTTTCGCTTCTGCGATGAACAGTACCCGCAGAAGCGGGTGAACAGTGATTTCCGCTTCTGCGATGAACAGTACCGCAGAAGCGATGAACAGTGAAATCGCACCTGCGGTGAACAGTAACCGCAGATGCGAAAATCACTGGACATTTAATTTGGGGCAGTCCGAGATGTTTCTTCATTTTTGGAGCTATGGAGCTCGGATTGAAGCGATTTTCACCATATGGATGGGGGTAAGTGTTCTATATCCAAAAGTGATTATATTTAATGATTCCATGGTTATTTTCATCAAGTATTAGTGAATCAAATGGAAGAAATCGGAGAAAATTTATAAACTTTTCAAAAACGAAAATTTAGGATTTGAAGGGTCATTTGTGGTCCGATTTGGGAGTTCTTGGTATGTACGGACTCGTGGAGAGACGAGGATTCTGAAAATATAAATTTCATAATTTTTTTGAGATGTGGGCCCGGGGCTCGGGTTTTGCCAATTTCGTGATTTTTAGTATTTTTCGAGTTCTTTCGATTGGGTTATGTCCCATTAGCATATTGTGATATATTTGCCCTGACTTCTATTAGATTTGACGCGCGTGAAGGCCGTTTTAAGGGGAAAAGGCATCGCGGGCAAGAGAATTCGCCGGTTCGAGGTGGGTAATACTTGTAAATGATATCCTGAGGGTTAGTAAACCCCGGACTTGCACATCTTAGTGCTATGTTGAGGTGACTTGCACGCCGGATAACGGGCGTGGGGTAGAGCACCATTGGGGATTGTGACTTGGTCCGTCCCGCGTAACAAATAATAACACCTAATTGTTTGAAATAAAATTGACGCCTCAATAAAGATATTAATTATCATGAATTGGACTAATTTTCGTGTTTGGGCTTCGTGCCAATTATTTGAATCCTTCAGGGATTGGTATCATTGTCTTGATAACACTGTGCATATTTTTATCTAAATTTAAGGTTTTAAATGGTATTTTTCTATTCGGCATTTTTATAAATTTATGAAAAACTTGCACAAGGTCTTAATGACATTTTTAGCTGTGAGTTAATATGATACTGTTGCCCGAGGGGCTTTCTTGATTATTTGTTAGACTGATTTGGGCCGAGGGCCATATGTTAGGGCATGACGATTTATGTGAGCATATGCATACACATGCATGGATCGGACTGCAAGCCGCAGTGGTATATGGATCGGGCTGCGCGCCGCAGCATGTATATTGATATTGCGCTTGGGCTGTAGGAGCCCCTCCGGAGTCTGAACCCCCACAGTGAGCGCGGGCGCCTTTGCATGGATCGGGCTACACGCCGTAGCGGTCATATGCATTGCATGGCATAATACATTGGTTTACGTGTACTACGTGTCATAACATTTAGCACTCATATATTACTGGCACACATGCATTATTTGCCTTATTGACCAGATCTCCTGGTGGAAATTGTTAAGGAGTGTTGAGCCCGAGGGGCTGATTTGAGTGCAGACTTGCACTGCTTGAGATTGTACCCAGGTATTGGTATGTTATCATGAAAGAAAGAAAGCTGAAAATGAGATTTCTAAATAATCTACTCACATATGCTTAAAAGGAATAAAATGATAGTGTTTTGAAGTTTAATGATAGTTCTGTATTGTGTAGCATGAGATAGTGTTTTGCGTGGTTTTCTTTTCTCACACCCGACTCCCTGCACCTTGTGTGCAGATCCAGGTACATCACAGCAAAGTTGATTCTATTACGGCTCGGGAGTGCTTTTGGACAGTCGAGGTAGTTGCCAGCGTTCGCAGGACCTGACTTTTCAGCTTACTTTTATTCATGTTGATATCTATTTCTTCACTTGAGCACCGCCGTAGGAACTATCACACTTTGTATACTATATAGAGGCTCATGACTCGTGACCCCTGGTCCTTGGGGAGTTGTTATTATTTTTGGGATGTGATCCCTGTACTTGGTTATTCCATTACTGTTGTTCTAATTTGTTTATGCCTAAAATGATTTAAGTGAGCTAATAGCTCTGTGCTTCTGTTGATTGGTCGGGCTGGCCTAGCCGTGTGTTGGGCGCCATCACGACCGGGTTTGGGGTCATGACAAGTTGGTATCAGAGCCTAGGTTACTAGGCCTCATGAGTCTTGAGCCGGTTAGTAGAGTCTCGCGGATCGGTACGGAGACGTCTGTATTTATCCTCGAGAGGCTGCAGAACCTTTAGGAAACACTTCACTTTCTTGGAATTCTTATCGTGCATACTTGATTCAGATTGAGATGTAATTCTTGAAATTCCTTCCACACGTTTGTATGCGCACTCAAGCGCTTAGTAATAAATTTGCCTTGATGGCTTGTGACTCCCCAGTCGAAGGCGAGATATAATCTCCGTGATTTCATGTTGGACCCGTCTGAAGGACTTGAGGCCGAATCTTCGCCTATGGCTTGAGCACCAAGGTGCTGATTTTGCGAGCTGGTATTATGAACTTATATGTTCGGTATTGTCCCTAATTGTGGTAATGTCGGCTAGATAGCCAGATGATGTGTATCATGGTGGAAGGTGTGCTGAGATACTAAATTGAGGCGAAGCAGGTGGGTTATCTCTTGCGGAGTGCCATTAGGTGAGCTTATTCTTATGTGTGATTGAAAGGTATTTGATATGTGTTATGATTCGAGCAGGTGCAACGCATGTCAGTATATCAATTTTGATAATATAATTCGTGTAGTATTGAGATTAATGTTGTTGATATACATTGTGATGTCTTGTCGAGTTGTGGACGTGTTGTTAGGATCATTTTGGTGATTCTCTGGCTGGTGGATAGGCACAATTACAAAGGAAACTCTGCCGAAATTTTTGAAAAATTTGGGACTTAGTAAAAATTTTGTCGCCTAAAGAGTGGGCTTAACTGTAGTGTGAATGAATGCAAGAATTAGGGAAGAGTTAGAATTTTTGATGATTCGTGTCTCCGTAAGCTGGTGAAAGAGTGAGTTTAATCTCACCATGATATTACGACAACAATAAAGTATATGTGTTCTGATAAATATGGCTTCGAGCTAAGTTGGGGAGGTTTTCATTGATTAGCTGATTGCGCAGTTGTATGCTACGTTGGTTATGTCTTAAAGTACACCGACGAACTAATTCTGGTTGCAGAAATTGAGCCGAGAACAGAACGAGTGAAGCAAGATTTTGACAAAAGTTATACGGTGCTTTCGTAGATGTGAGAAAATAATAGTATGTCTTGAGCTATTGTTGGTAAGGAATGCTCAGTGAATTGTGGAAAAGGATGTTGTTGGTATTTGAATAAGATTATATCCTGTGGTGTCGGGGTGCTAATAAGGCACGAGTGGTTTTGTTCGTTAAGTGTGGTAATTTGCAGTTTCGATAAGAGTGGATGACTCTTGGGAATGTTATAATGTGTTCTAAGATGGTGTATGTGACTAAAGATAGTGTCTTCATTAGAAAAGATCAAGACTTGTGGTATTTTGTGATAACTACGAGACCCTAAGTATCAGTATCAGGAAAGTAGTAGTAACGAATTCAGATTCGCAAGAAGTGCTTCAAAACAAAGTATTATGGAAGGTAATATTTTTGGGAGACATTGGAGAAAGTATTCAGTGGCCTATAAGTATTAAAGAATGTGGCCTTATGTTTGAATCTCCTGTGGTGAGCCTGAATTGATGCATTGTAATGCTATAACAAGAGAGAAAAATCAAAATAATGATGTAAACCAAATATGAAGGTTGTGATGGTTGCTCTTGTGCGTTATAAAAAAAATAATGGGAGTTATTATGGACCTTTGAAAGGTTATCAGACTAAGTTCAATGTGATCAGAATCGGCTTGAAGTCGATGGATAGATTTAATGTGAATAATGGCTCTATATCAGGCCAGATGTATGCATTTTGTAATGCAGTCCTCATGAAGGAGTAGTTAGGGTGATGCTTTATTGTCAGATATCTCGCGTAGTGATGCCTTACGCCATGTTATTGGTGAAAAGGCTCAAGAAATTATTATGTGTTGAGAATCCGCGTAGGGATCATGTTACCTGAGCAGCTTGGAGAAATTCAATTTCGTATACCACACATCAGTTATGCTTGGTTTTGTAGCTATAACGCTAAATACCCCTCAGGGATGATATTATGCACTTAGTATGCTTATGACCGATATTTGGTATTTGGTTATGATGAACATATTTGGCACGATGTGTATCTCCTTATGTGAGATCTGTGTGTGGATCGGGTGGCACGCCGCCATGGGTATGTTAACTGGATCGGGTTGCACGCCGCAACAATGTGATGTTGAGTATAATTTTATATATACTATTTCATATGCCTTGTTCTTTGTTTTCTAAAGAAAGTCCCCATTAATGCGTGGAAATGATAATTCATTCCAGAGTTCGTTTTCTTTTGTATTGCGTTAGAATCGGTAGCCTATTGGCACTTTGGGGCCTCATATGCAATTTATAGTTATGTCTGGAGTGGCTTATTTCCCAGACAGTTCGTACTTGGAAAGACGAGATCATTGAAGTTGAGATCAATGCAATCTGAGTATGTGAAGTGAAATTATAGAGCTAAGACCATTGTTTGGCTCAGAATGAGTTGATAGTTCTTGTAAAGAGTATATAACTAATAAATTGTTGTTTCGGTAGTAGTTATGAATGTGTTCAGGTCTCATCCGCTGTGTCAACATTGTAAGAATTTGATCAAGACTTGTGTATGTCATACAGAGCATGTGATGTAGAGTGATTCCTTCCAAGTGATTAGTTAAAGAATCTTCGGATGATTAAGGAAAATGGTATTGCTAAGTGGAAGTGATTTGATGAGAGTATATGTCTCAGGAAAAGGGTAATGTGATTAAACTCATTATATATCAGTAGTATTGCGGCATGTTCTTGTTGGGTCCATTGGTGGTATTCGGGTCTGCTCGGCAGGTAAACGTTGAGCATCTGTCATGGGATGAATGATTATCAAATATGTGCGTGTATTACACGGTGGAAATTGGATTAGGAATGATGATTGGTGTATTATATGGAGTTCTGATGTACAAGCTATATGGTGATGTTGGAATTCAGACTGATTGTCTTACTGTTGGGTGATTTTGAACTATTGCATTAAGGGCAACGTCATAAATGCCACGGGTTAAGTGGTGAAGTGCGTTAGAATACATTTTAGCAAAATGATTTATATTTTAAAGAATCAGCGGACAGCTAGGAAAGACCATTTTCTTAATGGGGTATTTGAGATGGATGTCAGTGCGGAGGTTGCTATCATTGATCCCATCCCGGTATGGAGGGAATTTTTGAATGCGTTTCTTAATGGTGCATGTATTATGCAGGTTGTGGTTAGGTCGTATTGATTGTGTCATGTCACCGGGATGGTGTGTTTGGTCAAAGGAGATCGTGAGGATCATTAATGAATATAGACAGATTTGATTTCAGCATGTTTGATGGATAAATATCGAGATTTCGGTTCAAAATTTTATTATGGTAATTGCTAGAGGATAAATGGCCTCATGAATGGGTGACCTGAGGAATGAATATGGTTTATCGAGTGTTTTATTTACCATTGGCAATATATGAAAGTGTTGGAATAAGTCTCTAGCTAATAAAAGGGTTTTCCATCGACATCTGGTTATCGTGGGCAGCTGTTGTGAATGGAAGTTATTGCTGCATATGTTTGAGTTATGCGGTATAATATATGATTTCACCTGAGGTTGCAGGTATGGATTATTACAGCTGGTTCGAGTTTATTTTGAGTAAAAATGTGAGGTTCAGATCTTGTGTAAGATTACAGAAGGTGAAACGTAGTTCTATAGTTTATGGATCAGATGGATTGAGTAATTTCAACTAAGTTGTGTTGTCGGACCTATATGAGATAGGGTGACGTGGGATCACCGCGGGTTATATGCGAGGTAAAGTTATTCAACTATTAGTGAATTTCTAGAACAACTCTGGGTCCGCTCGAGGATGAGCGTTTGTTTATGTTGGGGAGAATGTGACGACCCGACCCGTCGTCTCAGGTGTAACCGCCCCGTGTTTCCCACATTGTGTTGCCGTATGTTTCATTATCCGTTTTGGGTGTGTTAGAATTAAATTGGAGTAATTTTGTTAAGAAATGAGAAACTTAGTCTCTTTTAAAAAGACTTAAGTTGGGAAGTCAACCTAGAGTTGACTATTGAGTTAGAGTGCTCGGAATCGGATTCTGATGATTCGACTAGTTTCGGGGGATCATTTATGACTTAGGAGAGCAATCGGAACTGAATTCGGAGGTTCGGTGTAGAATTAAGCTTGAATTGGCAAAGTTAGTATTTTGGCGAATTCCGATTGATAGGTGAAATTTTGATCCGACGGTCGGAATGAAATTCCGAAATTTTCTGTAGCTCTGTTATGTCATTTTGGACTTGTGTGCAAAATTTGAAGTCAATCGGACTTGATTTGATAGGTTTCGGCATCGAAAATAGAAGTTGGAAGTTCTAAAGTTCATAAAGCTTGGATTGGAGGTTGATTCATGATTTTAGCATTGTTTGTTGTGATTTGAGGCCTCGAGCAAGTCCGTAATATATTATGAGACTTATTAGTATACTTTGTTGGGATCCCATGAGGCTCGGATAAATTTTGGAACAGTTTTTGGAAGCTTTTTGCCGTTTTGAGCATAAATGTAATGATCCAAAGGTCTATTTTTAGTTCTAGAGATTCAAATTTGATTTCAAGACTTCGCGAATTTAGATAATGAATTATAGGACTGATCTGGAAAGTTTGGTCTAATTTCATCAAGTCGCGATTGAGTTTTTGACGCGAAATGTGAATTAATTGTTTAACGAGAAAAATTGATGTTGCACTAAGTAAATGGGATCCAAATTTAGTTTTGTTTGAACCACTGGATCCGTATCAAAATTACGGAGTCATAGGAAAAAGAATCGTCGAATTCCGAGTTTGTATGATTGAGTTATAGCATTTTTAGTGAAATAAAAAGTTGCTGCAATTTTCTGGGGCAAATCTGGTATTTTCGCTTCTGCGATGAACAGTACCCGCAGAAGCGGGTGAACAGTGATTTCCGCTTCTGCGATTAACAGTACCGCAGAAGCGATGAACAGTGCAATCGCACCTGCGGTGAACAGTAACCGCAGATGCGAAAATCACTGGACATTTAATTTGGGGCAGTCCGAGATGTTTCTTCATTTTTGGAGCTATGAAGCTCGGATTGAAGCGATTTTTGAAGCGATTTTCACCATATGGATGGGGGTAAGTGTTCTATATCCAAAAGTGATTATATTTAATGATTCCATGGTTATTTTCATCAAGTATTAGTGAATCAAATGGAAGAAATCGGAGAAAATTTATAAACTTTTCAAAAACGAAAATTTAGGATTTGAAGGGTCATTTTTGGTCCGATTTGGGAGTTCTTGGTATGTACGGACTCGTGGAAAGACGAGGATTCTGAAAATATAAATTTCATAATTTTTTTGAGATGTGGGCCCGGGGCTCGGGTTTTGCCAATTTCGTGATTTTTAGTATTTTTCGAGTTCTTTCGATTGGGTTATGTCCCATTAGCATATTATGATATATTTGCCCTGACTTCTATTAGATTTGACGCGCGTGAAGGCCGTTTTAAGGGGAAAAGGCATCGCGGGCAAGAGAATTCGCCGGTTCGAGGTGGGTAATACTTGTAAATGATATCCTGAGGGTTAGTAAACCCCGGACTTG
Organism: Nicotiana noctiflora; assembly: GCA_032618575.1. Classification (NCBI taxonomy): domain Eukaryota; kingdom Viridiplantae; phylum Streptophyta; class Magnoliopsida; order Solanales; family Solanaceae; genus Nicotiana; species Nicotiana noctiflora. Next base: position 271,780 of record JASVEL010001466.1, read on the forward strand.
CACATCTTAGTGCTGTGTTGAGGTGACTTGCACGCCGGATAACGGGCGTGGGGTAGAGCACCATTGGGAATTGTGACTTGGTCCGTCCCGCGTAACAAATAATAACACCTAATTGTTTGAAATAAAATTGACGCCTCAATAAAGATATTAATTATCATGAATTGGACTAATTTTCGTGTTTGGGCTTCATGCCGATTATTTGAATCCTTCAGGGATTGGTATCATTGTCTTGATAACACTGTGCATATTTTTATCTAAATTTAAGGTTTTAAATGGTATTTTTCTATTCGGCATTTTTATAAATTTATGAAAAACTTGCACAAGGTCTTAATGACATTTTTAGATGTGAGTTAATATGATACTGTTGCCCGAGGGGCTTTCTTGATTATTTGTTAGACTGATTGGGGCCGAGGGCCATATGTTAGGGCATGACGATTTATGTGAGCATATGCATACACATGCATGGATCGGACTGCACGCCGCAGTGGTATATGGATCGGGCTGCGCGCCGCAGCATGTGTGATATTGATATTGCGCTTGGGCTGTAGGAGCCCCTCCGAGTCTGAACCCCCACAGTGAGCGCGGGCGCCTTTACATGGATCGGGCTACATGCCGTAGCGGTCATATGCATTGCATGACATACACACATTGGTTTACGTGTACTACGTGTCATAACATTTAGCACTCATATATTACTGGCACACATGCATTATTTGCCTTATGGACCAGATCTCCTGGTGGAAATTTTTAAGGAGTGCTGAGCCCAAGGGGCTGATTTGAGTGCAGACTTGCACTGCTTGAGATTGTACCCAGGTATTGGTATGTTATCATGAAAGAAAGAAAGCTGAAAATGAGATTTCTAAATAATCTACTCACATATGCTGGAAAGGAAATAAAAGATAGTACTGTATTGTGTAGCATGAGATAATGTCTTGCGTGGTTTTCTTCCCTTCAGCATTATTTACTTTTATTACTGCTGAGTTGGAAGTACTCACACCCGACTCTCTGCACCTTTTGTGAAAATCCAGGTACATCACAGTGGAGTTGATTCTATTGCGGCTCGGGAGTGCTTTTGGACAGTCGAGGTAGCTGCCAGCGTTCGCAGGACCTGACTTTTCAGCTTACTTTTATTCATGTTGATATCTATTTCTGCACTTGAGCACCGCCATAGGCACTATCACACTTTGTATACTATATAGAGGCTCATGACTCGTGACCCCTGGTCCTTGGGGAGTTGTTATTATTTTTGGGATGGGATCCCTGTACCTGGTTATTCCATTACTGTTGTTCTAATTTGTTTATGCCTAAAATGGTTTAAGTGAGCTAATAGCTCTGTGCTTCTGTTGATTGGTCGGGCTGGCCTAGCCGTGTGTTGGGCGCCATCACGACCGGGTTTGGGGTCGTGACAAAACTCAATTGTAAACTTGAATTTTATATACATATGCAACATATTTTTGTATATTTTATTTATTTAAACAAGCAAATATGCACAGATAAAAATGCAAATAATACAAGAAAAATAACATAAAATTCACAACAATTGCAAGAAAACTAAAATTATTTTATTTTGAATCTTTGGGAGTAATTCTCATATAGGGCAAAAATCACGTGCTCACAGCTGCCCCTCCTTGCGCGTTGTGTGCAGATCCAGGTACCGGATACGAGCGATTTTTGCCCGTTTGAGCACTCCGTGAGAAGCATTTTTTTTTAAAAAAGTTTGACCGAACCTTTGCTTTAAGAGGTTTCCTTCATATCCCTGGCTAAAAGGGAATCCGGTCAATGTAGTTCGGGAAGTTTTGGTAGCTGGGACTACTAATGAAACTGCGATTCTTTTGCTGTTACTGTTGCTGCTGTTGCGGTTACTGCTTGCTGACCTCTTTATTACACCGGGGGAAAATGTAAAATGAAGAAGCTATTCTAAGCTATGATCCTACAATTACAATTGTGCCTAATCTAGCTTTTGCTTCTCTTTCTTTTTCTTGATTTTTTGTGATACCGACTCTCTTGTTAGTTGATTTTCTTTTATGCCGACTCTCTTTTTTGTTGATTTTCTTTGATGCCGACTCTCTTTTTTGTTGATTTTCTTTCTTGTTTTCCTCTTTTTTTATTTTTTTAATGGTACTTCTTGTCCTCGAGCTGAAGCCTGCTCAAAATAAAACAAAAACAACAAACTTTTTTCTTCTGCCCGAGTGTGGGCTTTTAGCGAACATAAAACCAAAAATTGCAGGAAGTAAGTATGCAGAAATGTATTCCCTTTGTTAGAAGGTGGGCGCCTAACAGAAATTAAACGTACAATGCATAAAAGTATTCCCTTTGTTAGAAGGTGGGTGCCTAACAGAAATTAAACGTGCTATGCAATGCAGAAAAGTATTCCCTTTGTTAGAAGGTGGGCGCCTAACAGAAGTTAAACATGCAATGTAGAAAAGTATTCCCTTTGTTAGAAGGTGGGCGCCTAACAGAAATTAAACATGCAATGCAGTGCAGAAAAGTATTCCCTTTGTTAGAAGGTGGGCGCCTAACAGAAATTAAACGTGCAATGCAGAAAAGTATTCCCTTTGTTAGAAGGTGGGCGCCTAACAGAAATTAAACGTGCTATGCAATGCAGAAAAGTATTCCCTTTGTTAGAAGGTGGGCGCCTAACAGAAATTAAACGTGCAATGCAATGCAGAAAAGTATTCCCTTTGTTAGAAGGTGGGCGCCTAACAGAAATTAAACGTGCAATGCAATGCAGAAAAGTATTCCCTTTGTTAGAAGGTGGGCGCCTAACAGAAATTAAAGTGCTATGCAATGTAGAAAAGTATTCCCTCTGTTAGAAGGTGGGAGCCTAACAGAAATTAAACGTGCAATGCAGAAAAGTATTCCCTTTGTTAAAAGGTGGGCGCCTAACAGAAATTAAACGTGCAATGCAGTGCAAAAAAGTATTCCCTTTGTTAGAAGGTGGGCGCCTCACAGAAATTAAACGTGCAATGCAAAAAAGTATTCCCTTTGTTAGAAGGTGGGCGCCTAACAAATTAAACGTGCTATGCAATGCAGAAAAGTATTCCCTTTGTTAGAAGGTGGGTGCCTAACAAAAATTAAATATGCAATGCAGAAAAGTATTCCCTTTGTTAGAAGGTGGGCGCCTAACAGAAATTAAATGTGCAATGCAGTGCAGAAAAGTATTACCTTTGTTAGAAGGTGGGCGCCTAACAGAAATTAAATGTGCAATGCAGAAAAGTATTCCCTTTGTTAGAAGGTGGGCGCCTAATAGAAATTAAACGTGCAATGCAGAAAAGTATTCCCTTTGTTAGAAGGTGGGCGCCTAACAGAAATTAAACGTGCAATGCAATGCAGAAAAGTATTCCTTTGTTAGAAGGTGGGCGCCTAACAGAAATTAAACGTGCAATGCAATGTAGAAAAGTATTCCCTTAGCCTGATGACTGAGGAGTGGATTTTAAAAGATGCTACCTTCCTCTTTTTGGTATTTTCTTTGACCAATTGTCTCTCACATGTGAATTTCTCCACTTATTGGCAAACTTTCTCTTTTTGGTGTTTTCTATTTTTCCCACATTGGTCACATTCACTTTTAAAGTGAATAATGACAATTTGTTCGTGCATGAATCATGAAACAAAATTTATTAGATATAAACTGCTGGCAACTGGCATCTGCCGTCCTTGCCTCTTATTGCTTTTCCTCTTTTTTTTTGCTTTTTCTCCTGCCGTGTGGCTTTTCAGCTGCTTATCTCTTGCGAACTCTTTTTTGTATTTTCTTACTTTTCTCTTCTTTTTTGTTTTCTTTTCCTTTGGCCATGTTTGCCAAACTTCTTTATTTTCTCCCCAACTCTTCTTTCTTTCTAATCAGTGTTGTTTCAGCTTTCGTCATCAGGAGCTGGCAGTTAGCTCTCAAAAGATAAACAATGAAATGCAGAAAAAATGAAAGAGGGTAAAAGGGTGTTTCGGAGAGATGATAGAACTTATTTGGGTATTTGTCGGCTGATTCCGCTGACCATGCCATGTATTTAATCCCTGACCCAGTTCGTTCCAATCATTGTTCTGACTCCGAATTATCTTCATTGCATTTCGTTATCATTGTGGAATTGATCAGAAGGTCTTTCTTTGGACCGTAACGTGGCTTTTGGATGGGTTAAGAAAGAAAGGTATAAAGGCTCGAAAATTTTCGAGGGTTCAAATTATTTACAACTCTCGGAATTATTCAACATAACTTCTGCCCCAGTTTCAATATGTGGGGATTTTTTCGGATTTTTCCTTTATTGTGACTGAACCTCAGTGAGGCTGCCTACGTACCCTTTCGGGATCAAGTCAAACCGTAGTTCGAAAAACGTCATTAGTTAATGAATTTCTTTTGACTTTTTCCCGATTTGTTTGTCTTTTTTTTTTTGGACTGATTTTTTTTTTCGGACTGATTTTTTTTTCATTCATTCATCACTTTCCATTTTGTCAATTTTAATCTTCATTTTCCTTATTGTGCTATAAGCGATTCCAAGAGAGGGGTATGAAAGAATATATTCATTAAGGCTCAAAGGGGGTGTCAATGGATAAAGTGTTTGGACAGAGAAAAAAACGCCTTCGTCATTTCAATTCCAAAATCACAACAAAATACAGAACATACAATTGAAAAGGAGTCATACATAGTATCTTTTGACCGTATTTGAATTGATAGCAGTCTCTACGCACTTTCCTTCAACATCTGTCAAATATAATGCCCCATTGGACAACACCCGTGATACCACAAATGCTCCTTGCTAGTTTGGCGCAAATTTGCCCTTTGCCTTGGCCCAATGTGGTAAAGTAATCAATCTCAACCAAAATGAGCTTATGCCCATTGAAAGTTGTTGGCTCCATCGGTCCAATAACATTTATGCCCCTGTTTCAAAGCAAAGAAAAATCTGTTAGTTTAAATGTGGTGGTTGGTTGTGGCCTTGAACTTTGATGGCGACTGTTTTCCTATTGAATGCCTTTCCTGTTCACCGACTATCCAAAAATCCGTCTTCCTTACTGCATGTATACTGTTCCTTTCTTGACGGATCTCACAAAATCTGATCTTGCAGTCTATGATTCCTTTAATGATTTCATTTGATAACCTTGGGTGTTTCTTGACCGGCTCTTTCTTTTGTCAGAAGATATACCTCCTCTCTGTTCGAACCCCGTACTTCCATTTGTTATATTTTCCCTGAGTTGGCACTTTGCCGATCTTTGTGTCTTGCATGATCCCCAAACGTTTTAATTGTTACCCACTTCATTGCACATGTTGCTCTTTTGGCTTAAATCATTGGCCTTGTCTTTCCCTGACTTACGACAATTGTCGTGTTGGCTAAATCCCATCTTGTGCAATTGGAAAGCTTGGTGGCAAATTTTGAAATCATTTCTATACTTGTTATGACCCGACTGAATCGCTAAGAGGGAGGGTAAAATAAGGTGTGAAGAATAGAGAGAAGGGAAAATACAATTCCTAACAAGAAACCTACAGAAAACTGACTCTAGCGACCTTGACATGCACTTTTAGCCTTCTCTGTATAGCAAATCTGATGCTCAACTCTTGATGCAATTTCTGCCGTGAAACTGGTCTTCAGCATTTCATTTCCTGAATTGACTTGTAGTGCCCATAGGGTTTTCACCATCAAGCCTCTCTCATTTGATTTTTCTCTCAACTCACTGTCGCCTTACTGTGCCCGTGAGGGTTTTCACCGATAAGACTCTCTCATTTTGATTTCTCTCATCTTGGAATTTCGTGGTAGTTCTCATCATCTTGAATTCTTCATTCTCCTTTGTTCGGATTGGAGTGTTGCCCCTGATGTGATTCACCTTTATTTGCTTGACTCGGCATTTCTTGAAGATTGATCGGAAGGTCTTCCTTTGGACCGTAATGCAGGCGTTTGGATGGGATTAAGAAAAAAGGATATAAAGGCTCAAAATTATTTCATCGTGGGTTAAATTACAATCGGAATCTTATTTATTCAACAACCATAACTTCTGCCCCAGTTTCCTTCTTGGGGGATTTTTTTTTTTTTGGGATTTTTCCTTTATTGTGACTGAACCTTAGTGAGGCTGCCTACGTACCCTTTCGGGATCAAGTCAGAACGTAGTTCGGATAACATCATTAGTTAATGAAGACTTTTTCCCGATTTCTTTGTTTTTTCTTTTCTTTTTCTTTTTCTCTTTTTTTTTCTCTTTTTCTTTTTTTTTCTTTTCTTTTTTTTTCTTTTTTTTTTGTTTCTCGCTCAATCCTCAATTTTTGTTGTTGATTCCGAAAGAGGGATATGAAAGAAAATATAATATGGCTCAAAGGGGTAGCAATGGACGAAGTGTTTGGATAGTCGAACGAAATGCCTTCGTCATTCCAATCTTCAAAACCTACCAAGTACAAACTACACGGTCAAACACCTTTAATTGATTCACATTTTTTTTTCTGCATTTGACGATTCTCAATGCCATTGGGCAACAATCTCGATACCACGAATGGTTCCTTTAACATTGGGGTATTTTTGCATTTGGCTTTAAACTGATGATGCATTTCCAAGGCGTTTCTTTATGTTGCGCTTTCCCCAAAATGTTCACTTGATTCCGGCTTCACAGTATTCCAATATGTTTTTATTTCTTCCGAGCATCATTACATCTTCAACATTGTTTCATTGACTTTTAAAATCAGGCTTAGAATTATGTGCATGTCATGTTGCTAAAATCAGTATGAGAAGAATGGTAAAGTAATTAGAAATGGAATGACTAGAAATGACGGGAAACAAAGAGTTGTATTAAACCGATGAGTTGAAACAACAAGACGAACAACAAAACGAACACACTAGACTAGAATTACAAACCTAGACAGCACTAAACAAAGCAAAGTGGAAAGATAGAAGGGTTTTGACTTTCAAGACAACGTCCGGATTACAACCCTGAAATAACCCGGGTAACAGAAACGACGTCAAAATAAAACTACCAAAACTCCAAGAGTTGGAGCACCTTCCCAATTGACAAACATGGCATCTTAGCCACTGTATTCTGCATTAAGATTGCTTTCTATTTCAATATCCTCAACTTCAATGGACAGCTTCCCAAGAAGAATCTCTTCACCCTCATCATTGGGCATCGTCCCCACAAAATGTGCAACGTTACGTGCAGGTAAAGGATTCTGTGTAATGTTCGGGGTGCCAGTATCTTGGACCGCAATCATTCCTGCCTGAATCATTCTTTCTATTTCCTCTTTCAAATTCCAACATCTTTCAACATCATGCCCCTGAACATTGGAGTGGTATACACATCGTGCAGTAGAATCGAAGCTTCTTGCAAGAGGATTTGGAATACATCTGGCGAGCGGCTTAATCAAGCCAACATGATTCAACCTTTCGAACAAACTCGCATAAGATTCTCCGATAGGGGTGAAAGCCTTTTCTCGCTTCAGCAACCTTTCCTCCCTAAATGCCTTGTTTGGCTTGAAACCCTGACCCAGGGGGTTTCCGGTATGTTTGTGGGGGTCGGTAGGCTTTTTGTGGAACTGGGTACCTGGAAGGTGAAGTACGATTTTGGGTGCCCCGGGGAGAGTAGTGGTGTTGGGGACGGAAGTAGTGTTGGGAAAGCATAGATGGGGGACGAGTAATTCAGCTACTCGAGTGGCTGGAAGGGTTGCGATAGGCAGGTATATTTGGCATCGGGTTCAGTGTAAGGACCGGGTCCATGAAACTAGGTGGTGGCGGGGGTGGTGCTTTTCCATCCATCCACGACCGATACATTTCATCCACGTGTTGTCTTAGTATTTTGACTTCTTCTACTAACATGTGGTTCCGTTCACCCAGCTGTTGTCGGGTACCGGTACCAACCCACTCAATCTTGAGATTCTCTGCCATTGTCCTCCGACCTTGTATTATAGGGAAGAGTTATTTTGGAACCACAACCAACCACCTTTCTGAAAATGGACACAACAAAACGAAGCCAGCATGTCAGCATTAAGGTATTCCGCTTATTGATTATTATTATTATTATTATTATTATTATTATTATTATTATTATTATTATTATTATATATATATATTTTTTTTGGTTATGGAAATGGTCGAATCCTATGTGGATTGCCTACGTATCATGACCCCACATGAATCAGACCGAGCGTAGTTCTTGCAAATTAATTCAAGAAATGTTTGATATTTTTTTTGATTTTTTTTTCTTTTTCTTTGAAGGAAAATTATAGAAACTGACTCCAACTACAAACTTGTGTAGGGGATTTCTACAAGAATAAGAATATTTTTGGTGTCAATTATGACTATTTCTACAAAATTGGCCACATAATGGCTTAATTGACAAAAAATAAACTTGATTTTTTTTTTATCCTGTGGCTCATGTGGCATCGTTCGGCATCACCATAAACCAACACAAGACTATTTTTCATAAATTGGCCATATAATGGCTTATTTAGACAAAGTGGCTCTTCTTGCAAAATTTCATTTAAGAAGATACAAATTCAAAATTTTATCTTGGGGCCTATGGGGCATCGTTCAGCAGTGACACATGCCAACACAAGACTGAGGAAGTTAAAATGCCAAATGTGGCAATTTTAGCAAAAAATCGGCCATGTAATGGCTTATTTAACAAAATGGTTATTTTTTGTAAAATTGAGTGATGACTCAAACTTAATTTTGCGGATACAGCCTTTCGACATTTCCGCAAGGGAATATTTCAAGGCTGTGTCCAAAATTATTTAAAAATGACTCAAGTGGCTATTTTTGCAAAAACGGCCTTCCGGCGTCCTTTCGGAACATTCGGCTATTAAAAAAATAGCATCACTTTCGATTTATTGAAACTAAACACACATTTTTTTTAATTTTTTTTTATTTTGTTTTTTGAAAAGGGTGGTAACCCAAACTTGATTTTGCGGCTACGACCTTTCAACATTTCCGCGAGGGAATATTTTAAGGTTGTGCCCAAAAATTATTTATAATGATTCAATGTGGCTATTTTTGCAAAAACAGCCTTCCGACGTCCTTTCGGAACATTCGGCTATTTTCAAAAACAGCGTCACTTTGATTTATTGAAAACTAAAACTCGACATTTTTTTTAATTTTTTTTAAAAGGGGTGGTTGGACCCGATGAGAGTTGCCTACGTATCCCACCTAATGGCGAGAATCAAACCTGCGTAGTTCGGTCAGATTATTTGACCAATTATTTTAACAAAATTGTTCCACCTATTTTTCAAATTTTCTTTTCAAATTTTCGACAGTGTTTCGTCGACATTTTTTGATATTTTGCTATTCCAAAACTCTTTCTTTTGTTTTCACGAATTTAGCCAGTCTACATAATAATTCAAGACAAATAAATGCAACATATAACATGCTCGGTCTTTGATTACCGGGTCACCTGTCCTAGCGGACCCAACCCCTGTGTTGAGTTCCCTAAGTCAGATATGATGCAAATAAACGTCCTAGACCTAGGTTCAATATCCTGAAGTTTTCATATGGTGCTAGACCGTGCACCCGAGCGGACGACTCGGATCGAGGAGGGGGATACGTACCGGTGACCCGCGAAGTCAATCGGCTTTGTAACTTGTCCGGCCTCTTTTTTCTTATTTTTGGAACTTGACTTAACAGAATGGGGAGTCTCAACCAGTAAGCACATCCCCGGAGGTGAAGAAGAGAAGGGTTTTCGGCACAATTTTATATATACAATTCACGCAATATCAAAGCGGTAAACATGTAGCACATTAATCAAAACATATAATGAAATCAGATATAAGCAAAAACAACAATTTAACTGAGCTCGAATTCTTAAACCCTGAATCGAAGTTCTGGGTTACTTGTCCCCAGCAGATTCGCCAGAGCTGTCACACCTCCTTTTGGCGCGCATAAACGTAAAACGTAAATGTGCCTATATTTAATACTACACCCTGAGGAGGGATATAATAATAATTAGGGAATGAGTTTTTCCACTTAAAGGACAGTCGAAACGGGATCAATTTATTTAATTATTCAGAGTCGCCACTTGGGAAAATAATGGTGTACCAAGTCACCGGTTTAATCCCGAACCGAGGAAATTTATGACTCTGTAATACAGTCTGCGAAACTAGAAACCTGGATAAGGAATTCTGTTAACCCGGGAGAAGGTGTTAGGCACTCCCGAATTCCGTGGTTCTAGCACGGTCGCTCAACTGCAATTTTTGTTTTTATCTGAATTCTTTATATATTTTAACTATGTGCTTTTAATGTTCCGCTTTTCAATTTTAGAAGAATTACGACGTCACGAAAATACATTTCGAGTCACACCGCAACCAGTACGCCTGTGACTTTAATGTATTTCAGTTTCGTCGAGAGATAGATTTGGGTCACATAAATGCACACCCGTATTTATGAAAGTAACTTTATTAACAAATCGTGCCTAAATAGTCTATCATCTTTATTAACTTTTGGAAAGACCGTGAAATTTGCTAAATGGTCTTCCCGAGTCTAAATTTTATTACAATTAATTGAGGGCCCCGCAATTATGTGGTTTTGTTCGGCGAGTCTCGTCTTATTTATTAACAATATAATCCTAAAATAACTACATTCCCTATATTTTCTTTATTAAATTCATTTCTAAAAAATGCAAAATAAGAAAAGATTCTAATTTATTCACATGATTTAAACTCATTGTAACTGGGTTTCGACCACAATTTGCTAATTCTAAAATAAATATGGCTATGCAGTCTTTTGACAATTATGGGCCCAGGCCCAACATGAGTAGTACAAAACATGGACTTGGGCCAATCTTTATTTTAGTTGGGCCAAACTAGCTTATTTTATACATACTCATACTTTGCAAACTAAAAATGGTGTTATTTTTGTTAACAAATATTCTGGCAATTTAAAGTGGTATTCTGCTTAAGGTGAAAGAACTTGAAAGTCTGATTTTATTTATCCTAAGTCATTTACATGCTGAAATTAACCAATTATATCTAATTAAACAATATTCCTATAAGATTCAAAATAACCTTTTGTTTAGTGGTAACTATCGGATTATCCAAGAATAGTCTATAAATGGCTTAAATTGTTTATGACATTTTCAAAAAAAAAAACTATAATAACATAAAATAGCCTATCGCGCCATTAATACCTTTTAACTATCATACATGTGAAGTTCGCACACTACACTACTATAAAGTGTTCAGTCATACATAAACAAACATCTACATGATTCTAAAGGAATAAATATTCTAATGTACATATAAAATAAGTAAAGAACTATAACAAATTTAAAATTTCAGATCTTCATTTTTCTTTGCATTCATGCTTCAATTTTCAGCTTACAAGAACCAATGTATTAGTTGTGTACCTGGTATTTGGAAAGCAAAGAAGCAGATAGTCAGCAGTAGCAAAGCAACAACACAGCAACAACAGTAACAACCAGCAGTAGCTTCAACACCTCAATCAAGCATATCCCACCAATATGGAGAAAAACCAGTAAAAATAGAGAAGAAAAATATATTTCGAAATTTCTCTTTGATTTCTCTCTCTAGCTTTGAACTCTCTTCAATTCTCAAAAGAAACTCTCCAAAAATTAAATTCTGTCCGTGTATATTTCGGTATCCAGAGTGTATATCGAGTGTATACTGCTCTCTTTGTTTTCCTTATTTTTCCCCTCTTCCTATTGTTTCCTCTCTCCCCCCCCCCCCCTTTTTCATAAATCCTCTCTTCTATTTATAGGCAAAAATTTCAAAAATTTTCAGATTTTTATTAAAAAGAAAATATTTTTTTAATTTAAAAAAAACCCACTAATCCATGTTTTCCTCTCCTTGTTTTCTTCCTTGATTTCCTTACCCCCACTACTTTATGTCATGTGATTATGATTATTTTTGGCTAAAAAAAATCTGAAATTTTCTTCTTGGGCCAAGGGGTTTTGGGTTGGGTAAGGATTCTTAGGATTGAGCTTGTAACTTAATTTGCAAGATGGCCCAATCCAATTTTTTCTATTTTGTTCTTCTCCATTATTCAACTTCCTAATTAATAAAGCCCAAAATACTAAGATTAATTTATAAAAACTAAAATTATCTTGAAATACTAATTAACTCATAATAATAATTATCACACAAAATTAAACATTAATAAAAAAAATTGCAGGATTTGGACATTAAATGCTTAAAAAATACAAAATACATATTTTTTATGACTTTTCATTTATGTAAAATAAACTCGATTGTAAACTTGAATTTTATATACATATGCAACATATTTTTGTATATTTTATTTATTTAAACAAGCAAATATGCACAGATAAAAATGCAAATAATACAAGAAAAATAACACAAAATTAACAACAATTGCAAGAAAATTAAAATTATTTTATTTTGAATCTTTGGGAGTAATTCTCATATAGGGCAAAAATCACGTGCTCACAGTCACAAGTTTGACTCAAGCTAGTTTCTCAATTCATATCGTTAAGGTGGTGAGAAAAGTGGTGAAGTTGTTTTGCGTCGTGCAATGACGTTATATGCGGCGCTTGGTGGGAGGCAACCCATCGTTTTCAAAATTTTTGATCGTTTTGAATTTTTTTTGGAATAGCTTAGTATATTATTTTTGACTGATCTGCCAAGTTTTAGATTTTTTAGAATTTATTTGAGCAGGTCAGAGTGACTCGGAGAGCTAAAACCAGTAGCTGATGAAAAGTGCAGGGGTTTACGCTTGAATGATGATTGAGCAGGCCGAAACATCGATATTTATTTTTATTTATGGTTGTCTATGAAGTTTAATGCATGATTTACGCTTGAATGATGATTGGGTTCATAAAAAAATAACTTGGATCGTAAAATCTTAGGGCTTGGTACTGTTGACTGTAGAAAAGCTTGAATGGGGACGAAGGCTCGCAATTACGATGGCCTCTTCGAATTTTCGACTTCGCACTTGCGAAGATCCCATCGCAATTGCAAAAAATGTCTTTCCTTAGACCTTCGCATTTCCCAAATTTTCTTCGGAATTCCCAAACCTGGGCGTCCCAAAGTCCTTCGTAATTGCGAAGATATCTTCACAATTCCCATAACTAGGGTTTTCTGATATCTTCGCAATTGCTAAGATTCTTTGGGAATTGCGACATCAGAGAGCTAACAATTGAAAATCTAATAATCCTGAATTATTTTCTAAGTGTTAGTTTCGACTGTCGAATAATTCCTTTGGCATATTTGATATATTTTGCACTATTCTTCATATTCATACCATGTTTTCACTCCTATCCTTTGTTGACAGGTACTATAATTGGAAAATGAGCTCTAACTCTGAAGGATCTGCAAATGACAACCCCTTAGAAGCTGAGCAAAATTTTGACCAACACCGGTTCTTGCCATTGGAATGTCAAGAACGGTACTTTGAAAACTTGATCTCGAAGAAGTTGCTCCCAGAAAGCGGTATACTGATAGACGATGTCTAGGAACGTCTTCCCGAGTTCTATCAAAGGCTAATGGACATGGGATGAAACTGTTTTTCCCTTCAACCTTGCCGAACAAATGAGAAATGGGTGAGGGAATTCTATGCCAACCTCCCAGCCATCAAGCTAAAAAAGCCCAAGATGAGAATTTGAGGCAAAATGATGCACTTTGGGGCTGAAACTGTGAATCACTTCTATCATCTACCAAACCACGACATGGCCCCATTCAGGAAAAAAGACTTTGGTTCTGGAGAGTGGTTGGTTTCAAAATTATGCCCAGGTGCAGATGTTCCATGGGCAATTGAGAAGAGAGGGATCACATCAAAAGAGTTCACCGCTGAAGCAAAGATATGGCTGGCTATCATATGTAGTCGTATCTCCCCTATGTCAAACATATGGAACGTCTCGGTCACAAGAGCTCAGATGATAGCCTGTATCCTTGATGATATTCCGCTGAATGTTAGTGAACTCTTCATCAGTGAACTAAGGGAGTATCAGATGCAGAATGGTCCATCATTGTTTTTCCCATCTCTTATCACCGAACTGTGCTAGCTTGCCGGTGTGGAAAAGGCTCCGGGGTACAATTGGATAGTGATGGGAAAGCCCCTAAATCCATTGAAAAAGAGAGGAGAGGGCGGCACTGTGAAGAGAAAAAAGAGGAAAGTAGTTTCTTCTTCTCAGGTTGATCCGAATAGTCTGTAGGAGGACCATTTGCTATGCTGAATGAGGAGATGCGAGTGATTCACGAGCTGGTTGCTGACCTTCCCCAGGGACCCGGGGAGACATATGAGGGACCTTCTTATATTTCAAAGAAGGAGTTCCAAAAAACCTCGAGGATCAGAGGAAGCAGGGGGATCACCTCAAGGCACTGGAGAAGGTGTCACACATCCTTTCGGCACGCTTACCCCGAAGGATAATGCATAAGGGAGTTTTTCCAATTTAAGTGACAGTATTCGAAATGGGATTATTTATTTATTTCAGAGTCGCTACTTGGAATAAATTATGGTGTCCCAAGTCACCAATTTATTTAAATCCCAAATCGAGGAAATTTTCGACTTTCCAAATGAAGTCTGCGAACCGGAAATTCTAAGTAAGGAATTCTGTTGACCCGAGGGAAGGTGTTAGGCACCCCCGGATCCCGTGGTTCTAGCACGGTCGCTTAAATTATTGTAATGGCTAAATATCTGATTTTTAAAAAATGTTCAATACTATAATGCAATTTTAAATCATTTACCGCGTTTGGTTATTTTTAAGAAAGAAAAAAAATGAACATTGTTATTGAGGGGCCCCGCAATTTTATTTCTTCTATTTAGCTAGGCTCGTAACATTTTTTATTTAAAAAAAGATAATCCTAAAGTGACTATATTTTTTCTATTTAGTTTGTCTCTAAAAGAAAAGAAAAGTCCTAAACAATTACATGCTTAAAAGACTACTCTATATTAATACAAAAGGTGTTCCCTTGAATGACAAATTTATTCTTCAAATTATAAAGCTAACTACAATTTGACAAAAAAACTAATAAAATAGAAAATAACAACAAATATTGATCAACAACTTGCTTTTCTATTTCATTTCAAAACTTCAACTTCCAATTCGAGCTTACATCAACACATGGTTTTTAGAATGTGTACCTGGTTTTGAAAGGAATGGGAAAATGGCAAATCAACAGGGCGGTGAAAATACGGCAACAACAACAGTAACAACCAGCAGTAGCTTCAACACCTCAATCCCGAAAATCCCAGCAATACGGAGAAAAACAAAAAAAAACCAGTAAAAATAGAAAAGAAAAATATATTCCAGATTTTCTCTTTGTTTTGGCTTTCTACCTTTGAAATCTTTTCACTTCTCAAAAGAAACTCTCAAAAATTGCATTTTTGTTTCGTATATACTTCTGTATCCAGAGTGTATATCGAGTGTATACCACAGCAGGGAATTTTTTTTATTTTTTCTTCTCTTCCGATTTTTTCTCTCTTTTTTCTCTACCTCTTTTTCATAAATCTTCTCTTCTATTTATAGGCAAGAATTTCAAAAATTTTCAGATCTTTTTATTAAAAAGAATATATTTTTTAATTTAAAGAAAACCCACTAATCCATGTTTTCCTCTCCATGTTGTCCTCTCCATGTTTTCTTCCTTTATTTCCTTGCCCCCACTACTTTATGTTATGTGATTATGATTATTTTTGGCTAAAAATCTAAAATTTTCTTTTTGGGCCAAGGGGTTTTGGGTTGGATAAGGGTGCTTAGGATTGGGCTTGTAACTTAATTTGCAAGATGACCCAATCCAAATTTTTTCTATTTTGTTCTTCTCCATTATTCAACATCCTAATTAATAAAGCCCAAAAATACTAAGATTAATTTATAAAAACTAAAAATTATCTTGAAATACTAATTAACTCATAATAATAATTATCACACAAAATTAAACATTAATAAAAATAAAATTGCACGATTTGGACATTAAATGCTTAAAAAATGCAAAAATACATATTTTTTATGACTTCTCATTTCTGTAAAATAAACTTAATTGTAAACTTGAATTTTATATACATATGCAACATATTTTTTGTATATTTTATTTATTTAAACAAGCAAATATGCACAAATAAAAATGCAAATAATACAAGAAAAATAATACAAAATTCACAAAAATCGCAAAAAAAAACTAAAATTATTTTATTTTGAATCTTTGGGAGTATTTCTCTTATAGGGCAAAATCACGTGCTCACAGCTGCCCCTTTTTACTCGGAAACACGAAGAGTTTTCGTGCAAAGATAAGTGAGCGGATACGAGTGATTTTTGCCCGTTTGAGTACTCCGTGTGAAGCATTTTTTGAAAGACTTGACCGAGCCTTTGCTTCAAGAGGCCTCCTACATATCCTGGGCTAAACAGGAATCAGGTCAATGTAGTTCGGAAAATTTTGGTAGCTGGGACTACCATGACTGCTGTAATCTTGCTGTTACTTTTGTTGCTGCTGATGCCACTACTTAACTGATCTCCTTATTACATCGTGCTAAACGAAAAATAAGAAGCTAGACTAAGTTACGATACTGCAAATGCTTATCTATCCTTTTTAACTTGATCTTGTCATGTTCATTGCCATCCTGCTGGCTATGATGTTTCTTCACATGCTTTTTCTCTTCTAACAATTGTTATTTCGGCCTATCTTGATTACCGAACTCCGACCATTGGTCTCGTCCTTGTGATCTTCGAACTATTCTCCTTCGAGGTCTGAATCTATCTTTCTGATCCTTGTTGCCTTCCTTTCGATTATGAACTTGGGTTCATGCTGGGGATTCTCGTTTAGACTCCGTCACTTTCCAATTGTTCACTATCCTTATCAAATCTTAGAAATTGAGACGCCGCTCTGCTTTTCCGGCAGTCTTCTGACTTTATCGACAAACTCTCATCATAAATTGCCACTCCATTCTTCAGGCGGGCACCTGACTTCAACAACAAACTTCGAAAATAAATCGCTACTCCATTCTTCAGGCGGGCTCCCTGACTTCAATTAAACCTTCAAAATTAAATCGCCACTCCATTCTTCAGGCGGGCTCCCTGACTTCAATTACAACTTCAAAATAAATCGCCACTCTATTCTTCAGGCGGGCTCCCTGACTTCAACTACAACTTCAAAATAAATCGCCACTCCATTCTTCAGGTGGGCTCCCTGACTTCAACTATAACTTCAAAACTAATTCGCCACTCCATTCTTCAGGCGGGCTCCCTGACTTCAACTACAACTCAAAACTAAATCGCCACTCCATTCTTCAGGCGGGCTCACTGACTTCAACTACAACTTCAAAATAAATCGCCACTCCATTCTTCAGGCGGGCTCCCTGACTTCAACTATAACTTCAAAACTAAATCGCCACTCCATTTTTCAGGCGGGCTCCCTGACTTCAACCACAACTCCTATTTAAAATATCGACTTCCTTTGCTTCCTGCATCATTTTCTTCTTCCTGCATCACCTCTTAAACCATCCTTTCTCCCAAATTACCTTGTTCTGGAACTACTTTCCTCCTGGATCGTGTTGTTTTACCTCCTGACTGCTGGGGATATCTTTAGAACTGTTTACTTGCCTGTTGAGGATAATGATGCTGGGAAAATTTTCCTTCATTCCCTCCCTTCCTTTGACTCATGCGCTTGAATTTGTGCTGGGATCTCTTGTTGTAACTCTCTGCTTTATGGTGGGTTACTGTTTTCAAGACCTGCAATGTAAAGACTGAAGACTTGCCTTTTGTTATACAGGTAGGCGCCAAGCTTTTAGTAGCAACTTTTGAATTAAAAATGCATTCTGGCAATAATTTATGAAATATGCAAAGGACAATGTAAAATAAATCAAACGTAAAATATACTATTCGACGGCGAATAGTCCCATCGTATTCTATTTGAGGGCGAATACTCCCATTGTATTCCATTCGAGGGCGAATACTCCCATTGTATCCTATTCGAGGGCGAATACACCCATTGTATCCTATTCGAGGGCAAATACTCCCATTGTATTCTATTCAAGGGCGAATACTCCCATTATATCCTATTCAAGGGCGAATACTCCCATTGTATCCTATTCGATGGCGAATACTCCCATTGTATCCTATTCGAGGGCGAATACTCCCATTGTATCCTATTCGAGGGCGAATACTCCCATTGTATCCTATTCGAGGGCGAATACTCCCATTGTATCCTATTCGAGGGCGAATACTCCCATTGTATCCTATTCGAGGGCGAATACTCCCATTGTATCCTATTCGAGGGCGAATACTCCCATTGTATCCTATTCGAGGGCGAACACTCCCATTGTATCCTATTCGAGGGCGAATACTCCCATTGTATCCTATTCGAGGGCGAATACTCCCATTGTATCCTATTCGAGGGCGAATACTCCCATTGTATCCTATTCGAGAGAATACTCCCATTGTATCCTATTCGAGGGCGAATACTCCCATTGTATCCTATTCGAGGGCGAATACTCCCATTGTATCCTATTCGAGGGCGAATACTCCCATTGTATCCTATTCGAGGGCGAATACTCCCATTGTATCCTATTCGAGGGCGAATACTCCCATTGTATCCTATTCGAGGGCGAATACTCCCATTGTATCCTATTCGAGGGCGAATACTCCCATTGCATCCTATTCGAGGGCGAATACTCCCATGATATCAATGTATGAATGTGAACAAACCTGAGACGTCCTGTTCGAAGGTGGACAAACCTGAAACATCCTATTTGAAGGTGGACAAACCTGACACGTCATCTTGAATTGCCTTCTCATTTCTCCGAGAAAATTTTCAACAACGGCAGAAAATTTTCTGCCCCCAGTATTGGTGTTCTTCCTTGTGGCATGACTTTCTGCTATCAATATCATTTTCTTTCCCTGTTTCAAATCATAGAAAAATTGTTAGTTCAAAACATTGTGAGCGGTTGTGCCGCTCCTGTGGGGTGGTTTTTCCTTTTCCCATTTTCCTCGCTCGGGATTCCCAAAACTTGTCGGGGAATGATTTCATTTGTTGGAGATGATATTCCTGCTGGGGATGGGTTTTTCCATTTATCCCTTCCCCGTTCTGTGTTTCTCAACTTGCTGGGGGTTATTTTGTTGAAGACGGGATTTCCTTTCTTCCTTTACCACTCTGTGTTGTCCGACCACCTCGGAACTTGCTGTAGATAACATTGCTGGGGGATTTTCATTTCCTCAAAATTGGTATTTCACTCTTCTTGAAGGTTGTTGAGGATGACACTGGTTCGAAGACTATTTCCCTTAAGACTTTCCTTCTTCCCCAAGTGGGTATTGACTTCCAGAAAATTTTCAAACCTGAAAAGAAAATTTTCTGCCCCAGTTTAATAATCTTCTTTGCACCATACTTCTCTATCATCAATGGTATTTCCTTACCTTGCATAATAATTAGAAAGTTGGTGGCAAGTTTTGAAATCATTTCTCATTTGTTCTGACTAGACAGACTTTGATGGGGGAATTTTTTTTTGACAAAAAGAGAAAGATAAAAAGAAACAAAAATAGAAGACAAAGGAAAACTGACTCTCTAATAAGAAATGACTATAAAATCTTATCAAACGCGGATACCAACTCTACTGGTCATGACATGCACATATGGCCTATCCTCCGTCGTTAATCGCCTTTCACAATTTCGGTCTTGTGATTTCCCTCTGATTATCACCTTTATTCGACTTGCAGTGCCCGAAGGGTTTTCACTTTCAAGCCTCTCTCATTTTGGTTTTCTCTCTGCTTTTCGTCGCCTTATGGTGCCTGTGAAGGTTTTCAACGGTAAGTCTCTCTCATTCGTATTACTTTTAGCTGGGGATTAGGGTGTCACTGCTAAGACTCTCTCGTATTTCCTTTCTGCTGGGAATCAAAGTCTTTTTCTGCTGGGAATCAGAGTGTCATATTCTGATGAGACTCTCGTGTTTGTTTGACTTGGCCTATTTTGAAGACTGATCGGAAGGTCTTTCTTTGGACCGTAATGTGGGATTCGGATAGGGCTAGAAAGAAAGGGTATTAAAGGCTCAAAACAAATTAATTCTAGGTTCAAAATTTACAACCTTTGGACCTAAATTTATTTATAATCAACACAATTTTTCTTTCCCCAGTTTCTTACTTGGGGATTTTTTGTTTTTATTTACACTGTGACCGAGCTGTGAAGCGCCTACGTATCCTCTTTAAGGAATCAGGTCAAACGTAGTTTCCAATTCCCTTTTTTTCAAGTTTCTATTTCTCGTTCATTTTTCTTTTTCTTTTCTTTTCTTTATCTCTTTTTGTTGTTTTTTTTTATCCCTTTCTTCTCTTGTCTTTCTAACTTGTGTTTCTAGTCTTTGCAACTAATTCCGAAGGAGGGGTATAAAAGAATTTAAATTAAGGCTCAAAGGGTTAACGATGGATAAAGTGTTTGGATAGCAGAACAAAATGCCTTCGTCATTCCAATCTTCAAAACATGCCAAGTTCAAACAACATATTCACGACATCTTCTGTTTGTACCCTGATTGATAACCATATCGTCCATTCGCCTTTTCATCTATCATTTTAAAGTACTGTTGGCCGATACTTTTATTTCAGTATCACGAGCGAACCCCGTCTTAGCATGGCCAATTTTCCTTTAAGGGTTTCTTCATGTTTTACCTGCCCCAGTCTCACATGATTCGGACTCCAAATAATCTCAAATCATTTTTATTTCTTTTTAAAATGACCTGATTATCTTCCAATTGCTTCATGATTAACCCTTAATACTAGGCCAAAATTATGTGCGATGTCATGTCATTAGAGTCGGCGTTCGAACAAATGACAAATTTAAAGATAGAAAAACTAAATAAAAAGACGAACTGGGTAATAAAAGACCAAAAGTTTCACTAAACGGAGAATTGGTTCAACTACAAACAAGCAAACCAAAACACAAACCTGAAACGAGACTTGATAAGACTAGGCAAACTGAAATGACCAAAATGGAAAGATAAGAGGGTTTCACTACAAGACAAAATCTAGGTCACAACCCTGGAAACAACTCGGACAAAAGAAATGACAACAAAAACAAACCACCAAAAACTCCTCCTGATTAGCAAGCATGACTTCTCATGTACCAACTTCTGCCGATTGGTTTTGCTTTGAAATACAGATCGGGCTTCTTAATTTTCCCTTCCCTCGCGTATCAATTTGATCACATGGGTCTAAGGGTGAGCTGGCAATGGATTCTGATTAATGTTGGGTGCCTCTGGTGTCTGAACCTCGATCTTATTGGTGTCAATAAGATTTTGCACTGCATGTTTCAGTTTCCAACATTTCTCGGTATCATGTCCGAGAGCCCCTGAACAATACTCACAGCTTACTGAGCGATCCACATTTGGGGGTAGGGGATTTGGCAATCTTGTCTCAATAGGACTCAACAAACCTATCTGCTTCAATTTGTGGAACAGAGCAGTATAAGTTTCTCCCAACTCGGTGAATGTTGTTTGTGCCTTTTCCCTTCTGAAGGCATGATTCCCTCGGAAACCTGGTCCTGGAGAGTCATTGTAAGCCCTTGGTGGTGGATATGTGTTCCGGGGAGGGTGATTAGGGTGATTTGGGTGGTAGGGTCTGGCTTGGTAATGAGGTTAAGGACCTTCCGATCTAGACCAAGTACCCTCCTCTACCGTTGCAACTTCTTCTCTTCTCTTCTTCCCGAATGCAACCCCTGTGCCATTCTGAATAGCTTGAGTCGTTGCTTTTTACGCGGAATAGCTCAAGATCTTATTGGACTTAAGTCCCTCTTCTATCATTCCGCCCATTTTGACCACCTCATTGAAAGATTTACCAATCGATGTCACCAAGTGACTAAAGTAAGTTGGCTCCAGTGTCTGCAAGAAGTAATCTACCATCTCGTTTTCTCTCATTGGTGGATCTACCCTTGTTGCCTGTTCCTCCAGCGGAACCCAAATTCTCTAAAGCTTTCGGCGGGTTTCTTCTCTAACTTTAGCAATGATAAGCGATCATGGATTATTTCAAGATTATATTGAAATTGGCCGATGAATGCTTGGGCCAGGTCATCCCATGTAAACCATCTGCTGGGATCCTGCCTGGTGTACCATTCTAATGCGGACTCTCCCAAACTCTGACCGAAGTAAGCTATCGAATTTCATCTCGCCCTCCGGCTCCTCGCATTTTGCTGCAGAAACCTCGGAGATGGGCTACCTGGGTCACCATGCCCCTCGTATAGATCAAACTTGGGCATTTTGAACCCAGCGGGCAACTGGACATCGGGAAATAGGCACAAATCTTTGTAAGCAACACTAACTTGGTTGCCTAAACCATGCATATTCCTGAAGGATTTCTCCAGGCATTTAACTTTCCGAATAACTTCCTCATGCTCCAAACTTTTGAAGTGTTTTTCCAGTTCTGCCGGGTTATCCCAGTGAGGGGTGTGTGAATGCGGTTCAGGAGCCTTAAAGGTAGGATCGGGAGAATTACAATGATTGTCGTGTATTTGAAAAAGTGGTTCACTGGAAGACTTTTGTAAAGTAGCGGGTGGAGGTGCCACAAAAACAGGGGTAACCGGAGGAGGAGTATTTTGTCTAGCTGGTGGAATCTGGGATGCATAAGGGTTTTCCCCTTGATAGTATGGATAGATCGGGGCACTTGTTGATGGATCAATGGGCGGATGCTCTGGTGCTAGTGTAAGAGTAGGAGGGTTTGGTGATGACTGTCCCCTAGCCCAGGCTAGGTGCATCTCTGTCATTTGTTGTCTCAACCGGTCCATCTCCTCTTTCATGATCCGTATCTCTATTTTCTCCTCATCGAGACTTTTGCCGGAACTAGACATGCTTGCTAGAATTGGACCTTTTGATCTAGTATGGTAACGGTGATTGGCCGGAATATTCTGTCAAGCCAACCGCTAAACTTTCTGAAATGCAACAAACTTGTAAGCTCACAGAGTTTAACAGATATGTTATCGCACGTTGGATGCAATGCACCTAGTCAATTAACCATATATGTATTCACCGCATGCATCATTCCACATTTTCCTTTTCAATTATCCTTGAAAACCTCTCTCGTTATTAACCTCCCTTTTTTCATTTTCTTTTTTTCAAATTGGAATAAAAACCCTGTTTTTACAAACACGGCCTTTCAGCGCCTCGGGGACGAAAATTATAAGGCTATGAGGATCAATTGACCAAAAAACTACAAAATGCCCCACAAGAGGCCGTTTATGCAAAGTCAGCCTTCCGGCGTCCCTTTTGGGTACATTCGACTGTTTTTGAAAACGACATCGCTTCGATTTATTGAAAACTAAACACACATTTTTTTTAAAAAGGGTGGTAAACTCAAACTTGATTTTGAGGCTACGGCCTTTCAACATTTTCGCATGGAATATTTCAAGGCGATTATTAAAAGAAAAAGGAAAGATTTCAAAGTGGCCATTTTTGCAAAACAGCCTTCCGGCGTCCTTTCGGAACATTCAGCTATTTTCAAAAACAGAGTTACTTTGATTTTATTGAAAAACTAAAACTTCGACATTTTTTTATTTTTTTTATTTTTTAAAGGGGTGGTTGGACCCGATGAGGGTTGCCTACGTATCCCACCTAATGGGGAGAATCAAACCTGCGTAGTTCGGTTATAAAGAACCAAATCATTTTAAGAAAAGAAAACAAAGTATTTTTAACAACATTTTTTTACTAACTTATTTTTCATAAAATTAACAAAATTTATTGGGAATTTGTTTTTCATTTTTCAAAAATTATTTTCAAAGAAACTAAATTATTTTTCGTAAAATTAAGAAAATTTATTTGGAATTTTTTTTTCTTTTGCACTTTTCAAAAATTGTTTTCAAAGAAACTAACTATTTAAAATTAACAAAATTTATTCGGAGATTTTTTTTATTTTTTTTTATTTTGTGTTTCAAAAATTATTTTCTAAGAAAAACATACCATTTTCCATAAAATTATTTTGGTTTTTCACCTTGACATCTTCCACTTCTTACCCTTCTCTTTTTTAATAACAAACCGGACGGCATATATGATCGAAACAAATAAATGCACAGACAAAGATGCAACAAGTTGGTCTTTTGTTTCAGGTACACCTGTCCTAGACAGGCCCAACCCCTGTGTTGAGCCTCCTAAGTCAAATATGAACATGATGCAAATATACGTTCCTATTGGGGATCCGGCATAAGGTTTTGTTATTCTAAGTCATCATCCTGTTGGAAAAAGTGTCTAGACTGGCTTTAAATCGAGCGGACAACTCGAGTCGAGGAGTGTCAGTGCACCGGTAGCATGGCTTTCCGGCTTAATTGACAATACTCCCCGCCTAAACATGTGTGACTACAAATCCTTCACCGGGTGCCAAGCACCACAGCTATCTTGAGAAAAACGGGCTATGTCCAGCAAATGCCCGATATTATATTTCAAAGATACTCAGAAGAGAAAAATGGGTATCGGCACAATTTATATACGGTTCACAAAATATCAAAGCGGTAAAAGCAACATTTAGCATATTAAATATAAACATGTAATAAAATCAGATAATAAATAAGCCAAATACAACAATTATTCAAAGCTCGAATTCTTAAACCCTGAACCAGTGGTTCTGGGTTTGTGTCCCCAGCAGAGTCGCCAGAGCAGTCACACCTCCTTTCGGCGCGCTTACCCCGGAGGATAATGCATAAGGGAGTTTTTCAAATTTAAGTGACAATATTCAAAATGGGATTATTTATTTATTTCAGAGTCGCCACTTGGAATAAATTATGGTGTCCCAAGTCACCAATTTATTTAAATCCCAAATCGAGGAAATTTTCGACTTTCCAAATGAAGTCTGCGAACCGGAAATTCTAAGTAAGGAATTCTGTTGACCCGAGGGAAGGTGTTAGGCACCCCCGGATCCCGTGGTTCTAGCACGGTTGCTTAAATTATTGTAATGGCTAAATATCTGATTTTTAAAAAATGTTCAATACTATAATGCAATTTTAAATCATTTACCGCGTTTGGTTATTTTTAAGAAAGAAAAAAAATGAACATTGTTATTGAGGGGCCCCGCAATTTTATTTCTTCTATTTAGCTAGGCTCGTAACATTTTTTATTTAAAAAAAAGATAATCCTAAAGTGACTACATTTTTTCTATTTAGTTTGTCTCTAAAAGAAAAGAAAAGTCCTAAACAATTACATGCTTAAAAGACTACTCTATATTAATACAAAAGGTGTTCCCTTGAATGACAAATTTATTCTTCAAATTATAAAGCTAACTACAATTTGACAAAAAAACTAATAAAATAGAAAATAACAACAAATATTGATCAACAACTTGCTTTTCTATTTCATTTCAAAACTTCAACTTCCAATTCGAGCTTACATCAACACATGATTTTTAGAATGTGTACCTGGTTTTGAAAGGAATGGGAAAATGAAAAATCAACAGGGCGGTGAAAATACAGCAACAACAACAGTAACAACCAGCAGTAGCTTCAACACCTCAATCCCGAAAATCCCAGCAATACGGAGAAAAACAAAAACAAACCAGTAAAAAATGGAAAAGAAAAATATATTCCAGATTTTCTCTTTGTTTTGGCTTTCTAGCTTTGAACTCTTTTCACTTCTCAAAAGAAACTCTCAAAAATTGCATTTTTTTTCGTGTATACTTCTGTATCCAAAATGTATATCGAGTGTATACCACAGCAGGAAATTTTTTTTATTTTTTCTTCTCTTCCGATTTTTTCTCTCTTTTTTCTCTACCTCTTTTTCATAAATCTTCTCTTCTATTTATAGGCAAGAATTTCGAAAATTTTCAGATTTTTTTATTAAAAAGAATATATTTTTTAATTTAAAGAAAACCCACTAATCCATGTTTTCCTCTCCATGTTTTCCTCTCCATGTTTTCTTCCTTTATTTCCTTGCCCCCACTACTTTATGTTATGTGATTATGATTATTTTTGGCTAAAAATCTGAAATTTTCTTTTTGGGCCAAGGGGTTTTGGGTTGGGTAAGGGTGCTTAGGATTGTGCTTGTAACTTAATTTGTAAGATGGCCCAATCCAAATTTTTTCTATTTTGTTCTTCTCCATTATTCAACATCCTAATTAATAAAGCCCAAAAATACTAAGATTAATTTATAAAAACTAAAAATTATATTGATATACTAATTAACTCATAATAATAATTATCACACAAAATTAAACATTAATAAAAATAAAATTGCACGATTTGGACATTAAATGCTTAAAAAATGCAAAAATACATATTTTTTTATGACTTTTCATTTCTGTAAAATAAACTTAATTGTAAACTTGAATTTTATATACATATGCAACATATTTTTTGTATATTTTATTTATTTAAACAAGCAAATATGCACAGATAAAAATGCAAATAATACAAGAAAAATAACACAAAATTTACAACAATTGCAAAAAAAAAACTAAAATTATTTTATTTTGAATCTTTGGGAGTATTTCTCTTATAGGGCAAAAATCACGTGCTCACAGAAGGTATACACTTATCTGGACAAGAAGCATGGTGAGTTGAACAGTTCCCATGACAATCTAGAAGAGGCACACACCCAGACAAAGAAAATGGAAAAGAAAATATACAAATTCTTCACTCGCATATGGAAGGGTGTGAATGAGCCGTGGAAAGTCTTAAATCCTCAAGACCCAATGCCATCGACCGTACCAATAGATGATGATATTCCTATTCATTGGTGTGAGGAAGAAGGATACGAGGATGATTCTGACTCAGACAGCGAGGAGAGCGCTTGATGTAGTATTCAGGGAGCACTTTCTACCATTTTTACTCCATCATGTTTTGTTGCATAAGGGACATTGCAACATCTTTAGTTGGGGGTGGATTCTTATATAACTGTTATTCTAGTATAATTATGGATATACAACAGATTGGTATTGTAGTTGTTTTCATTTTGTTGTTAGTGTATTTTCATGTGATGTGTTATATTAGTATTTTTATTATCTTCTTAAATTATATTTTTTAGTTACTTGATATTTATTAGATTCTTAATTTTTTTAATATAGTATGTTTTATGTTAGTGGCGATATCCTTGGTTTTCTTTATACCGCGGTTCTTTTCCTAAGGATGCCAATTTTCTTCTTAAAACGGGTAGTTGTAGAATATTTTGTCGACTTTTTCGATGATGGATAGATAGACAACTTTCTTAAGGGAATTAGTCTTGTAGTTAGATATAGTTTATATTAAATTAGGAAAAATAAATGGTTTGAGTTGGGGTTTGTGCCCATTGACCAAGTTGTGGCTTGATTGGTACCAACATGATTTAAACCTTGGCATATAAATTTTTGGTTGTTGAAAAAGAAAAATAATTGAAGTAAAGATTCCATGACTTTTAGACTCAAATTTTGGCTCTTTAATTCACTAAATAGCTTCCTATGCTATATGTAACCTCTTTGAGTCATTGGTTTCAATTGGATTTTGGATTTTTATTCTACTTGTGTGTTCACGTGCCATGTGTGGTGAGATTGATTGTGAGTTCTTTTTCATTACTTGTAGTCTAGAACTTGCCCGGAATGTGCTTCAAGGAGAAATCATAGACTAACTTAGTTTGAAAAATGATATTAGGCCTTTCTTGGACCGTCATTGTGCCTTAAATTTCCTACCCTTGAATATTTTCCCTAGTTAATCCATTTTGTGCCTTTAACCTTGTTCTTTGGAGATCGTGTTACAAACTTTATTCCGTTGTTCTTAATTGATCTAACTTTTGGCACCCTAGGTCTCTAAGTATTTTAAAAGTGTAAATATAAGCTAAAAGCCTAAGTTTGGGGGTGAAGGTTGGAAAATTTGTGATATGGAAGTTGTTTAAAAAAGGTGGAAGGTAGGGAATAAAAAGAGAAAAATGAAACCTTCCTTGATTTTGAAAAGGAAAGAAATAAAGAAAAAAATAATAAAATGATAAAAATTTGTGAATAAAGGGAAGACTAGGTGTCGAAAGAAAAGTGAAGAAAGGATGGAAAATATATTTGAAGGAAGTGGACTTTGATTGTAAATTTTGTAGTGCTTGGGGAGGTTTTGGGTCACTCTAACCAAAATTGTGCCCTACCTTAACCAAAAGACTGAGCTACAAACCTTTAAGTCCTAATTGATTTTGAACCAAGTTATCTACATTAATGGAGGAATGCATGAAGGGCAAGCCTATGACACTACTTATATGCATTTGAACATATTTTTGAGAGAGGGTTAATTCTTTCCATTTGGTATCCCATTTTTGATTTGAATTAAGATTTATAAGTGTGGGAGTCTCTCTTAAATGTAAGGGCACATGAAATTTGAGTTGTGAATTTGATCCCATTTTCAATTGGAAGGAATGACAAAAGAAAGTTGATTGTGATAGAGAGGTAAATTTTGAAGATTTAGTGTCATGACTTGATCGCTACTTTGATTTGCATTAATGTTTGAGCACTTGAAGTATTATGAAGTTCATGGGAAGTTCTTGATAATTCATATTCTTTGGAGTAATTGTTGGTACCAATCGAATTCATTCGTTTATGTTTAAAGTAGACCTTTTTGGCTTGGCATGATAAGGATATAATGTTAAGTTAAATACTAACAAGCAATAGTTTAAGTTTGAGGGTTTGATAAGTTGGTATTTTACCAACTTATCTTGTCTTTAAATCTATATTGTTGCTATGTTTGAATGATAAAATTACGTGTTTAGTGCCACTTACTTCTATATTACAGGTTCTATGCGATTTATAGGTGATGTTGAAGAAACCAAGTGAAATGAGTCAAGAAGAAGCTAAAAACAAGAAAAATTGGGCAATGCCCTCAGTGGTCGTAATTGCCAACAAAATGCTGGGAATTGCGAAGCCAGTAATCTTGGATATTGCGAAAAAAGCATGAGAATTGTGAAGCATACTGAATTAGGCAGTCTTCGCAAATGTGAAGAAGACTTTGCAAATGCGAAGTCAACTCAAGCAGTCAACCTTAACCCTCAGCGGTTGGCCTGGTGGCAATTGACTTGAGCCTTGGGGTTTGCTCCTTTCAATGTTTCAAGTTCGAATCCCACTGGGTGCAAACAATTTCTGAGGGCCATCGGACTGGGTAAAACCTCAATTAACCGTGGTGCACTTGCGGGAAACTCCTTGCCGAGGGCCTGTGCACTCCCGGGATTAGTCGGGGCTCGAAGAGACTCGGACACCCGGTGCAAAATAAAAAAAACTCAAGCAGTCAACCTTCGCAAATGCGAAGTGAAGCGATATAGGCATTGTTTGGAAAATGCGAAGATCGAGCATCAGGCCTGGGCAATTATGAAATTTTACTTTTTTTTACCCCAAACCCTTTAATACCCAAACCAACTCATTTGTAAAATATCTTTGGCATATCTTTGGCTTATTTTTAGTTCCTAGAACTAGAGAAGAACAAGTTTTGAAGCTAGGGTTTGCACACACACTTGAGTTTTGAAGATTTGAAGCTTGTGGTTAAGGATTTCTTATCCATTTATGTTTATTTCTTCATTTTCTTGCTTTGTATTGTATATCTAAGCGTGTACTATTTTATCCAACACTTGAATCTTGTTTATGGAAATATTCATGTTTAAAGTGTGGATTAAATACCTTGTTGTGCTTATGTATTAAATAATTTTTATTCTTTTATGAAGTGAGTTATTGATATTTTAATTATTCTTGTTCTTTAATATCTCCAAAGGGATTAGATAATCCTAGGACTTGCCCATTAACTCCGAATTAATTTTATAAAAGGTAATTTGGGGTTGGAAAAGATTAATTAACAAGAACTTGAGGTTTTAACCTTCATTTTATAAATTCCACCTAAGGATAAAATCGAACTACTTGTAGACATTCTTGTTTTGCTTAATCTCATAATTATTTTAGGGATAATTTAATTAGGAAGTCTAGTTAGTCTTCAGAATAAGCTAATATAGAATTATTATCCGTGGCTAATTAACATAAACTCGCTGATATTTATAAAATCGTGAAACACATTGGATCGTTACTTGAGTTTTATTTCCGATGCATTATTCCTTGTCTCCATTGATCATTTTATTCGCTTTCTTGGTTGGTTTACATTTACGCATTTAGGTATAAAACATTTTCAAACCAAATTCTTAGTATTTGGCATTGCGCGATAAGTGATAATTTTCTTACATTTCTAATCGCCTACATATTATTCTCTGTGGGATTCGACCCTAACTCATAGTTGGGTAAATTATATTGCATGGGACCGTGTCCATTTACTTTTTAGTAGTGGATTTGGACGTTGGGGGTTGGTGACGTCCAAATTCACTGCTCTAGTCTCCCTCCATGAACCGTCGTGACGACACCTAATCTTCACGACTAGGTAAGCCGAACATTTGCGGATAAAGGAACAAAAATAATAAGCTATCACCTAATAGGTAACTTTAAATAAGGAAATGTGATGCCGCTCGACATACACAATAATTATTTTCGAATAGTACATAAATTCTCCCAAAACACGGAATATCATAAGTCACAAGCTAAAGAAAGATATAATTCTCCCATACTTCAGAGTCTAACAAAAGAAGAAACACAAGAAGGTTCGACTTGGGGTGGAATACATAGGGATTTCAAGGTCTGCGGACACGATAGATATACCTTGAAGCATTACAACATGCTCGCCTCACTGGTGATGTGGCTGGTAAGAGGTACCTTGATCTGCACACAAAAAACAAGTGCAGGAAAGGCTATGAGTACACCACAGTGGTACCCAATAAGTGCCAATCCTAACCTCGATCGAGTAGTGACGAGATCAGGTCAGGCGCTACTACTTTAAATATAATAAAAATTTAATAGAAATAAATATTGCAGTAAAGAAATAAATACTAAAATTTTAACCAGAAAATAAGCATAGAAGAACAACAACTCAGAACACAACAAAAGAAATGGGGTATCTCCCGGGATACCGTCCCGTAGTCCCAAATGTTAATGCATAGGGGGGATCTCTCGAAATACTGTTCTGTAGTCCCAAAGTAAATATGCATTGCTGGGGGATCCTCTCGAATACCTTCAATAATACTAAAGTAAATATGCAGTACATGGGGATCTCCTAGAATACCGTCTTGTAGTCCGAAAATAAATATGCACCACAATCAAACAAATATAATAGTTACAACAAGAAAATTACAATTTAGACTAAGTCCGAATCAAGATAGAACATGAAATTTCACTTAGACATGCTATACAAAGTTTAGATAGATAGTTGAGGCAGTTAAGATAGTTAAAACACGTAGGCATGCTTTCCTAAACTAAATAAGATAGCTACATATACTAGCATTGCTCAATTACAGGAAAAACATATTTTGCTTAATGAAACTAGGGTTTTCAACAATAGCCCGTGTATGTACTCGTCACCTCGCGCACAATGCTCACATATAAAAAAGTACCAAATCATAAGGGAAGTTCCCCCACACAAAGATAGGCAAACCACTTACCTCAACTCAAGGCAACTCAAAGCTCAATTACAGCTTTGCCTTTCAAACACACCTCCAAATCAACAATATCAAGCAAATTACCAATCAAACATTTCGAAGTAAGCCTTAGAAATTACCCATGATAACGAAGGACTCAATTTAGGTCAATATTAAAAAAGTCAACACCCGAGCGTGCTTGGTCCACAACTAAAATTCAGACCAGAATCCGACTGCCCATTCTACCCCGAGTCCGGATATACAATTGATTTCAGAATTCGACCTCAATTTGAGATCTAAATCCCCAAGTATCAAAATTCTTAATTTCTACCCAAAAAACCCCAATTCCTCCATGAAAACCTTATATTCTAGGTTGAAATCATAAAAAATGATGTGAAAGATTGAAAGAAACTAGTTAAGAATCACTTACCTATGATTTGGGGAAGAAGAAGTCTTTGGAAAACCGGCTCTTATGTTCTAGGTTTTAAAATTTTGAAGAATGAGTGAAAAAGCCCGTCCAAAATCATTTTGACCAGTTGCAGCTATCGCATTTGCGATCAGGGGTTCACATTTTGCGGACCCTGCAAAATGCGAGTTTCTCTTCGCAAATACGAAGACTTACCTCGGCCTGCTACTATCGCAAATGTGAACAATTGTTCGCAAATGCGGCCAGTACTACTGATCGTAATTGCAATTCTGAGCTTCGCAATTGCGAATGTCCCCTCCCAGCCCCACTGCTCGTAAATGCGATGATTCTTCACAAATGCGAGGCTCACATTTGCAAACCAGACCTCGCAAATGCAAAGTCTGCAGACCTGAAGCGCACCAGCTATGATTCCTAAGTCCAAAACACTATGTAGCCTATACGAAACTCACCCGAGCCCTCGGTGCTTCAAACCAAACATGCACACAAGTCTTAAAACATCATACTAACTTTTTTGCGCGATAAAATCGCCAAAATAATACTAAAACCATAAATTTATCACCAAATCAAATGAAATTCTGAAGAACACTTTAAATTTTTTATTTTCTCAACCGGACATCCGAATCACGTAACCACCTCAGGTTCTCACCAAATTTCATAGACAAGTCTTAAATATCATATTGAACCTATATTAGGCTCTAGAACCAAACTACGAATATGATACCATGAAGATCAAACATTAAGACTTTCTTTAAGACCATTTTTAGACTATTAATTTTTAACAAAAAATTTATAACTCGGGCTAGGGACCTCCAATTCTGATTCTGGGCATACACCCATGTCCTATATAGTAATACAGACCCACTAGGACTGTCAAAATACGAATCCGGGTCCATTTACCAAAAATATTGATCGAAGTCAACTCAAATAAAGTTTTTAATAAAAAAAATCTTATTTTTAACAACTTTCAACACAAAAGCTTTCCAGAAATACGTCTGCACTGCGCACGCAAACCCATGAGGGATAAAATGAGATTTTTAAGGCCTCGAAACACATAATTTAGTTTTAATTCATAAGTTGACCTATCAGGTCATCACATTAGGGTTGATGAAACTTATTGGATGATGATTTATTCACTACGTTTAATATAAATTAGCCATTGATAATTCTCTACTTGTTCAACATATTTTCATTATTGTTAATTGAAGAGCTCTCATTTAACTATGCCTATTTAGTATGTATATTTCTCTCTCTCGAGGGAGAGAGCGAGTAAAAATTTAGGTAGTTGTTAAACAACATCACTCGTAACATATGTGATAGATCAATACGGGGGGTTTAAAGGAGGGATTAGAGATAACGAAAGTTTGGTGCGATCGTAGTAAGCAGTGAATTAGTGCCAACTAGCGTAGTTCGAGAGAATATATCTAGTAAATTATGGTAGCTGCTCGAGAGAGAGTTACGACACCCAAAGTGCTCATGATCGATAGAGAATACTTAAGCCAATTTATAGGAAACGTAATGAGGGATATTCCGATAATATGAGAAATCGTAACTCTAGACCTCTCCTTAATCTTTTCTCCAAACCTTAGTATCACTAGGTTATAATTTACTACTTTAATTAGTTAGTTGACTAGTTAGAAATAAAATCTCTATCTTTATAATTTCAGAATTTGTTCGAGCGTGGCTTCTTAGTGATATTAAACAGTTATAACTAAACTTTAGTTCTCTGTGACATTCGACTCCGGAATTGTAAACCAGATTATATTTACAACCACCGCTTAGTCCTTTTTAGGACTAGAGTTGGGCATGATCAAGAATCACAACAACTTTCAAAGAATATATGGTAATCTAAAGGGATGGATAATTCCAAGTAGATAGAACTTGCAATCTTATTTGGGATTATGGTTCTTTACAAATTTTTTTTTCCAGTTTTATCAAGATAGGTGAGAAGGTAAATCAAATTTTCAGAGGTCTCCCATCTATATCCCCAGAAAATCAAAGCAAATAAACCTCTTTTGCATTTGAGAATTATTGATATGCTGATATTGAAGTAGCAAATAATCTCCAATTTATACACAAGCTCTATATTTTCATGACCAAATTATTAATCACGTTTAAATCATCTCGAGTAATGAGAAAGCAATAAATACTACTCCTAATTGATAGAAAGTCGCAAACAAATTTAACAGAAAAGAAAATGAACTAATACTTGACGAGACTTCAGCGTTTACTACTCCCATCGATCCCAATTTATGTGAAGCATTCGGATTTTGAAAATATTTTGAATTATTAATTATTGTAATTTATAATACTTTTTACATAATTTCCAAATATAAATTTTATGTTGAAAAACTAAAAAAATCGATATCTAAATGTATGATCAAAATTAAGATGTTTGAATATAATCTTAGTAAGAGAGAAGTGCCACATAAATTAGAACAAAAGGTGTATTGTGAAGGTATCCTAATTTCGAGAGTGGAACGAATTATTTTTGGACCG
This sequence comes from Nicotiana noctiflora, assembly GCA_032618575.1. Classification (NCBI taxonomy): domain Eukaryota; kingdom Viridiplantae; phylum Streptophyta; class Magnoliopsida; order Solanales; family Solanaceae; genus Nicotiana; species Nicotiana noctiflora. The sequence goes on from JASVEL010001466.1 coordinate 305,944, forward strand.
TGTTCTTTCATATGCCTTTTAAATTATTAATTATTTTGAAGGGTCGGCTTGGCTCAGCGGTAAGCTTGCTTGCCGTGGTGTGTCAGGTCGCGGGTTCGAATCAGCCTCTCTGCAAAGCAGGGGGAAGGCTGCCTAGAGTATTCCCTTCCCCAGACACCCACGAAGTGGGTATTGAAGTGGGTCGGTCCTTCTTTTGTGACTTCTAATACTTTTTAGTTAGTTTCCAAATTGTAAATTTCATTTCGAAAAACTAAAAAATTCTATATCTAAAGGCCTCATCAAAATTAAGAAGTTAGAATCTCAAAAAAGGAAAAGTGTACTGTCACATAAAATGGAAGAATATTATTAGCCTATTATATCTCACAATAAAAGGATAATCTTGCTATTTTTCTCCATCACAAATTAGTCTTGTGGCGCTTAATTGTATTTCGTACTCCAAGGGATTGTGTTGTCTATATTGAGCAAAACAACATCTAAGTCGTTGAGAAGAGTGGTTAAATAATAAATAAGTAGGGTCGGATATATTCCTCGATCTGGAAATGAATGGTTGAAAATATGCATGAAAACAACATGGCACTCAACAAAGACCAGAAATGTGCTAATCTCATATCTGCAATAGGTCTGAAAAGGTTTCTAAGAAATATCAAATTTAGATATTTATATGTTTGGAATAGTACGAGAATATCTTGTAAAGGCGAATCTATGATTTAAATCTTATGAGTTCAATTGTATAGTTTTTTTACCATTAAATTCATTATATTTTTAAAATTATAGGTTCATATCTACTATTTTTACAATTTTAATAAATTTTTATTCTACGTCGAATACATAGTCAAAGTGCATCATATAAAATAGGGCGAAGGGAGGCCCCCGGCTCCCTTAGGCGTTTTAGCTATATGCTTTTATTCCTCTTCAAGTAGCTAGCATGTAAATTTAGTACGGACTGATAGGATCCGATGTGTTTTTCATGTTCCAAGACTCATTTCCCACGTGAAAACTGCTTCGCCGTGGTTACTTGCATGTTTTTAACCTTTCTAATAAGGTTTCTTTCTTACATTTATTACTTACATGTTTTTAGCCTTTCTAATAAGGTTTCTTTCTTACATTTATTGTTTGCATACTTATAAACTAAGTTGCAGTGAGTAGTTGGTCGATGTTGATTTAGTATTATTAGTAATTATTATTATACATGCGTAACAACTTTATTGTTGACTTCAATCTTGCTGTTTTTTTCAGCTCAAGAACTTAACTACATAATATAGTATAATCATCTTTTCATTTGAAATTATTTTCTTATTTTCTGCTAGCTATGTGAGCCTTGCAAAACATAACCAGTAAGGTGAAGAGTTGTTAAACATAAGGTAGGTTGATAGCCAACATAAAAGTCAAAACATGTTAAATCTGATAAATGATTAAGAGTAATAGAGCGGAGCGGATTTGGAAAAGATTGATCCAGGGTTTGAACAAGTTCTAGTTCGGAATACTATCATACTCCTTTTAATTTACTGGATTAGTGTCACGATTCCATTTTACCCGCCGTAAACATTGTCGTGAAGGCGCATAGTCTCAACAACTAGTTAAGCCTTAAAATGCGGAAACAAAATAACTTGCTGAAAATAATAATTCAATACTAAACAGCTACAAGAAAATAGTATAGAGATGCCGCTTGGCATTACAATTCAATAACCCATACTTTTACAATACTATCCCAAAACCCGGAAACTGACGGGAACACAAGCTGAGAAAAATATAGTAAAAATGCTCTAACTCCGGAATGTCTACATCAACAGTATGATAGAAGGGCTAATACTACAAGATAGAATAGAGTTGGAGACTCTTCGGTCTGCAGACGCGGCATACGTACCTCGAAGTCTCCAAAAACTCTCCCTGCCTAAAGGATGGTAAGTTTGGATCTGCACATGAAAAACATGCGTGAAAATGGCATGAGTACACCACATGGGTAGTGACGAGGAAGGTTGTGTATATATATATATATATATATATATATATATATATATATATATATATATATATATATATATATATATATATATATATATATATATATATATATATATATATATATAATGAAATTATAGGGCAATAAGCAGTAAAACTGAGAATCGATAATAAGGATCTACACCGTATAATAAGTGTGCAATAACGGAAAGAGAGAATAAGGCAAACTACAAGGAAATACCCCTCACAATAAGATAAATAATCGGGATCTCTTGGTATCCTCAATATACACACTAGGTATCTCTTGGTATCTCGATGATCTCTTGGTATTCTCAATACACGTGCCAGGGATCTCTTGGTATCCCGCACCTCAATCCAGATCATAATTACGCATAGGGAATCTCCCTGGATGCCGTCCCGTAGCGCAATTTAAAACACACAGTAGCAACTCAAGGATATTAAAATAAATACTAAGTTTGTAATAAGTAAATAGTAAATTCTAGCCTAACATGCTTCACGTAATGCAATTAAGGTAGTTTAAGCAAAGAGGCAATTAATTCAACTAAGCATGCTCTTCTAAACTAAAACATGCCATGTTTGCAAGTAGAATAAAACAAATAAGAAAAGAACTCAGTTTAAACACCTAAAGTAAAACCGAATTCCCAACAATTAGCTCAAGTACGGGCTCGTCACCTCACGTACAAGACATTCAATTACCAAATATCATATCCTAAGGGGAAAGGTCTCCCATACAAGGTTAGACAAGCCACTTACCTCGAACCGGCTCTATAATCAACTTGAAACCACACGTTTACCACGAGTATCCGACTCCAAATGGCCCAAATCAATTCAATTCAATTACATATTATAAATAACATCTCAAGCAACTGATTCTACATTTAATTCAAAGCTAAGACGCGAAATTAGGTAAAATAACCAAAATGCCCCTTAGGACAACATCTCGGAATCAGATGAAATTAACATTTTCACAATTGTACTCTCACAAGTCCACCCATATATAAATCTCTGAAATCGGAGTTCAAACTCCCACTCAAAACTCAAAATGTTGGTCTATGAAGTTTTGTCAAATTTTCATCTAAAATCCGAAATTAAAGGACGAATTTATGATTTGATTAGTGCGTTACAAGCAAAAAGGAGTTTAAAATCGTTACCCAATTGTTGCCCCTAAAAATCCTTCGAAATCTTTCTCAAATCCGAGCTCCCAAGCTTGACTTTTTGTAAAAATGGCTAAACCCTCATTTTTGAAATGTTATATCAGCCCAGTTATTTAATACATCGCGGACGCGGGGGAAGTCTCGCGTTCGTGAAGAAGAAAAATGAAGGCTGCCAAAAATGTTCTTCACGAACGCGAGGAACAGTACGCGAATGCAAAGACCTGGGCTGACAAAGCTATGCGAACGCGACAAGGGGATGTGAACGCGATGAATAAAAATAGGCTCAGCCCTCAGAGCCAAAAAATGCTCTTCGTGAACGCGATGGCTTGGCTACAAACGTGATGGAGGAAAAGCTGGAACTTCGCGAATGCGAGATGGCTAGACGCAAACACGATGGGCAAGTGGTCTTCCTCCAAAATTACTAAATGCGAACGTGTGGAGGAGGACGCGATCGCAAAGAAAGACAGGGGTCTGCAACAATTGAAGATTTTCTGCAATTTTTCACAACTTCAAAATACTCCGTTGAGCATCCGAAACACACCCGAGGCCCCGGGACCTCAACCAAACCTACAGAAATATCCCATAACATCATTCAAACTTTTATCAATCCTTAAACCACCTAAAATAATATCAGAAACTCAAATTAATTAATGATTTAAGCCTAAGAACTTTCTAGGCCGATTTGCCATTTGGTCTTGCAACAAACGCCTTTTTTCTTATTGCCTTGTCTTTGTCCTGTCCTCTTCACATTTTGCTTCTTACCATTTTGCCAACTAGTAGTAAGCTCTGAAAGATCTTTCTAAAATTTCTGGAATTTAGACAAAGAAATGAAAATATAGAAAAAGAGAAAAAATCTTTCTAAACAAATGTTGGGGAAAAAGAAAAGGAAGGAACTCATCTGGATGATATGACTCGTCCCTACGATCATGTCGTGCATTCCAGATTAATCAACCTAGTCTATTTGTATCAATTAATCTTTCTGATGACCTCATTTGCCGGGGTTAAAAAGATGCCCAACTCTTTGCCATATGCGAATCCTTTCCGCCAATCACATCTTGTCGCCTTATAGTGCCCTTCGAGGGGTTTTCACTAATAAGACTCTCTCATTTATCTCAACTCCCATCGCCTTATGGTTTCCGTGAAGGTTTTCTCCACAAGACTTTCTCATTCTATTTCTCTCAGCTTACGTCGCCTTATGGTGCCTATGAATGTTTTCACCAATAAGACTCTCTCATTTTATTTTTCAGCTGGGAATCGGAGTGTTACCGCTAAGATTTTCTCCACCAGACATTCTTTTGCCTGTCCATTTCTTCAGTTTATGACCCTTGTACAGTCGGGGATCAGTGTATTTCCCTTGGCTTTCATTTACCTGAAATGTCACTTCTCAGATAACGATCGGAGGTCTTTTTTGGGCATACGATGTGGGTTTTGTGTGGGTAAAGAAAAGAAAAGGTTATCAAAATAACTTGATGGGTAATAGATTAAAACTCTTGGAATCAAACTTTTTTCCAAAATAAAAGAAAAACATAACTTCTGCCCCAGTTTTCTTGTTTGGGGAATTTTGATTTTTCTGTGACACTTTGTCACCTTGCGACCGAGCCATGAGGCGCCTACGTATCCTCTTGGAAGAATCAGGTCGAACGTAGTTCACTAAGTCTTGTTTTTTCTTTGTGATTTTCTTATTATGTTTCTCTTTTTCTCTTTTTTTCATTTTTTCGTTTCCTTTAACAATTCCAAGAGAGGGTTATGAAAGAATAAGTAAGGCTCAAAAGGGGAAAGCAAAGATTGAAAGTGTTTGGATGGAAGAAAGAATTGCCTCCGTCATTTCATTATCCAATAAGAACCAAATACAAACAAACGAATAAATAACTATCCTGATCAAAGAAAGTACACATAGTATCTCTTGAGTGCGTCAGAATTGATAGCCATGTCGATGCATCTTCCTTCGATATCCATCAGACATAAAACGCCGTTGGAATACTCTGGTCACAATATAAGGCCCTTGCTGATTTGGGGCGAACTTTCCTTTTGCTTCGACCTGATATGTGAGAATTCGTTTCAATACTTGCTGCCCTACTTCAAATTTTCTGGGGCGCAGTTTCTTATTATATGCTCTTGCCATTCTTTTCTGATACAACTGGCCATGACATACTGCTGCCAATCTCTTTTCATCGATTAAGCTCAACTGCTCAAGTCGAGCTTTGACCCATTCATCATAATTAATTTCGGCTTCAGCGACAATCCGGACGGACATAATTTCAACCTCTGCTGGTATTACTGCTTTAGTTTCGTATACTAACAAATAAGGAGTTGCACCCACTAATGTACGAACAGTAGTGCGATAATCTAACAATGAAAAGGGTAGCTTTTCATTCCACTGTCTGGACCCTTCTACCATTTTTCTCAAAATATTCTTTATGTTTTGTTGGCCGCCTCAACTGCACCTTTCACCTTAGGACGATACGGGGTGGAATTACGATGTGTAATCTTGAACTGTTGACATACTTCTTTCATCAAACTAATGTTAAGATTAGCACCATTGTCTGATCTGATAATTACCTTTGGGATTCCAAATCTACGGATGATATGCGAATGGACAAAATCCACCACTGCCTTCTTGGTTACTGACTTGAAAGTCTTGGCTTTTACCTATTTGGTGAAATAATCAATGGTTACCAGAATGAACTTATGACCGTTGGAAGCTGCCGGCTCAATTGGTCCAATGACATCTATGCATCATGCAACAAATGTCCAAGGTATTGACATTGTATACAGTTCTGTTGGCGGAGAATTAATCAAATCTCTGTGTACCTGACACTGATGGCATTTCCGCACGAAGCTGATATAATCACGCTCCATAGTGAGCAAATAATATCCTGCTCGTAGAATCGTCTTTGCCAATACATATCCGCTCACATGTGGCCCACAAAATCCGGCATAGACCTCTATCATTACTGTCACAGCTTGACTTACATCTCAACAATCCCAATTTTGGGGTTCTTTTGTACAGCACTCCTCCACCGAGGAAAAACCCATTTGCCAATCGCCGAATGGCTCTCTTTTGATCTCCGTTTGCCTGTTCCGGGTATATCCCCATTCGGAGGTATTTCTTGACATCATAAAACCATGGCTCGCCATCCATTTCTTCCTCTATCATGCTACAATAAGCATGTTGCTCGTGAACCCGAATATGCAATGGGTCAACATAAACCTTATCTGGGTGGTGCAATATTTATGCTAAGGTGGCCAATGCATCGGTAACCTCATTGTGAACTATTGGAATATATCTGAACTCCACTGATCGAAATTGCTTGCTCTGATTGTTCAAGCACTGTCGATATGGTATAAACTTCAAATCCCGTGTTTCCCATTCACCTTGAATTTGATGTACCAGGAGGTCCGAGTCCCCCAACACCAAGACGTCCTGGACATCCATGTCTACGGCTAACCGTAATCCCAAAATGCAGGCCTCATATTAAGCCATGTTGTTGGTACAATAGAAATGCAGTTGCGTCGTAATAGGATAGTGATGTCCTATTTCTGAAATGAGTACCGCTCCTATTCCAAATCCTTTTGAATTGCGGCTCCATCAAAGAAAAGCTTTCATTATGGTTCCTCAGTCGATTCTACCTTTTCAATATGCATCACTTCTTCATCGGGGAAATACGTCCTCAGTGGCTCGTATTCTTCATCAACACGGTTCTCAGCCAAATGATCAGCCAATGCTTGGGCATTCATGGCCGTCCTCTTCACATAGACGATGTCAAATTCTGTGAGTAATATTTGCCATTTCTCTAACCTCCCTGTGAGCATAGGCTTTTGGAAGATATACTTCAATGGATCCAAGCATGAAATGAGATAAGTAGTATATGATGACAAATAATGTTTTAACTTTTATGACACCCAAGTTAGGGCGCAACATGTCTTCTCCAATTGAGTGTACTTAACCTCATATGCTGTAAATTTCTTGTTGAGATAATAGATAACTCGCTCTTTCCTCCATGTACTATCGTGTTGCCCTAGTATGCAGCCAAACGAATTCTCCAGTACCATCATATAGAGAATCAATGGTCTTCCCGGTTTAGGGGGAACCAACACGGGTGGATTTGACAAATACCCCTTGATTTGGTCAAATGCTAGTTAATTATTTGAAGGCGAGGGCGCATAACCTGAGTTTGAGTTCAACCGTAGTTGAATTTGTTGGCGAAAGTGTATGGCTCAAGTCCCAGTTCAACGAACTTCGCTAATTATTTGAAGGCGATGTCGCATAGCCCGAGTTTGAGTTCAACCGTAGTTGAATTTATTGGCGAAGGCGCATGGCCTGAGTCTTAATATGAATGTCATTGAACTTCGTTAATTATTTGAAGGCGAGGGCATGTAGCCCGAGTCTAAGTTCGACCGCAGTTAAATTTGTTGGCGAAGATGTATGGCCTAAGTCCCAGTTCAATTGTCATTGAACTTGGTTAATTATTTGAAGGCGAGGGCGCATAGCCAGAGTTTGAGGTCAACCGTAGTTGAATTTGTTGTCGAAGGTGCATGGCGTGAGTCCCAGTTCAACTGTCGTTGAACTTTGTTAATTATAGGCGAGAGCGCATAGCCCGAGTTTGAGTTCAACCGTAGTTGAATTTGTTGGTGAAGGCGCATGGCGTGAGTCTCAGTTCGACTGTTGTTGAACTTCGTTAATTATTTGAAGGCGAGGGTGTGTAGCCCGAGTTTGAGTTCAACCGTAGTTGAATTTGTTGGCGAAGGCGCATGGCCTGAGTCCCAGTTCAACTGTCGTTGAACTTCGTTAATTATTTGAAGGTGAGGGCGCATAGCCCGAGTTTGAGTTCAACCGTAGTTGAATTTGTTGGCGAAGGCGCATGGCCTGAGTCCCAGTTCAACTGTCGTTGAACTTCATTAATTATTTGAAGACGAGGGCGCATAGCCCGAGTTTGAGTTCAACCGTAGTTAAATTTGTCGGCGAAGGCGCATGGCCTGAGTCTCAGTTTGACTGTCGTTGAACTTCGTTAATTATTTAAAGGTGAGGGCGCGTAGCCCAAGTTTGAGTTCAACCGTAGTTGAATTTGATAGCGAAGGCGCATGCCTTGAGTCCCAGTTCAATTGTCATTAAACTTCGTTAATTGTTTGAAGGCGAGGGAGCATAGCCGGAGTTTGATTTCACCCGTAGTTGAATTTGTTGGCGAAGGCGCATGGCCTGAGTCCCAGTTCAACTGTCGTTGAGCTTCGTTAATTATTTGAAGGCGAGGGCGCATAGCCCGAGTTTGAGTTCAACAGTAGATGAATTTGTTGGCGAAGGCATATGGCCTGAGTCTCAGTTTGACTGTCGTTGAACTTCGTTAATTATTTGAAGGCGAGGGAGCGTAGCCCGAGTTTGAGTTCAACTGTAGTTGAATTTGTTGGCGAAGGCGCATGGCCTGAGTCCCAGATCAACTGTCGTTGAACTTCGTTAATTATTTGAAGGCGGGGGTGCATAGCCCCAGTCCGAGTTCAACCATAGTTGAATTTGTTGGCGAAGGTGCATGGCCTGAGTCTTAGTTCATCTGTCGTTGAACTTCGTTAATTATTTGAAGGCGAGGGCACATAGCCCGAGTTTGAGTTCAACCGTAGTTGAATTTGTTGGCGAAGGCGCATGGCCTGAGTCTCAGTTCGATTGTCATTGAACTTCGTTAATTATTTGAAGACGAGGGCGTGTAGCCCGAGTTTGAGTTCAACCGTAGTTGAATTTGTTGGCGAAGGGGCATAGCCTGAGTCCCAGTTCAACGATCATTGAACTTCGTTAATTATTTGAAGGCGAGGGCGCATAGCCCGTGTCCGAGTTCAACCGTAGTTGAATTTGTTGGTGAAGGTGTATGGCCTGAGTCCCAGTTCAACTGTCGTTGAACTTTGTTAATTATTTGAAGGCGAGGGCGCATAGCCCAAGTTTGAGTTCAACCGTTGTTGAATTTGTTGGCGAAAGCGCATGGCCTGAGTCTCAGTTCGACTGTCGTTAAACTTCGTTAATTATTTGAAGGCGAGGGCGCGTAGACCGAGTCTGAGATCGACCGTAATTGAATTTGTTAATTGTTTGAAGTGTTGAGTGGCTAACGGTCATCTTAGGCGGGCATTAAGTGCCGTTAATTAAGGGCGGTTATGACATTTACTAATCTTGCATTAACCGAGAACAATTATTAACTTCGTTGATTATTATAGGGTCGGATTCCGACACATACGGTTAGCTTCCGCATGCACCTTGTTATTCGACCCCAACCCATTCGACCAATCCAACTAGTTTGAACGAGGGTACGTAGTTTACGAGTGATATTGAATAGCAGGGTGAGTTGATATTGAATAAGACAAACTCACAACAAATTTCAACAAGAAAAGTACTGCTTATTTGTCTTTATTAATAGAGCAGTACTATGACCAGAACAAACCACTACTTCCCTTTGTTCTCATTTGTTTAGTGCTTCTCTTAGCATATCCATGCATACTCATGTTAGTAACAATGAACTGAAGTACTTTTAAAACTTCCTTAAATCATATTCATCATCTAGAAACCAAGATTACAAAGTTGAAAACTAATACACCAAAATGCAAAACCAAGGACCAAAAGACGTTGTCGAATTAGTTCAATACAGTTTACTATGATACCTATATTAATTAATAGAAAAAAGCTTTCTAACATACTAGATAAATAATCAGATTGCCAACGATATCTAAATCATAAATTTTGGAAACAATAAACGTAAAAAGAACAGAATTGTCATTGTTTACTAACTTACGTACGTGAAAATATTCAAAAATTATTGTCTATTAACTTACGTAATTATTTATAATTTATTTTTAAATAATCTGATAAACATATTTATGACAATCATCTCATGAACTGAAGTTCCATAGGAACACCAACATCAACAGAAGAAATAATAATAATAATAATAATAATAATAATAATAATAATAATAATAATAATAATAATAATAATAATAATAATAATAATAATAATAATAATAATAATAATAATAATAAGAAAACGAAGAAGGAGAAAGGGGCTGAAGTTATTTAAAAGTGTGTACAAGTTAAAAGTTTAAAAAAAAATGGGTATAGGTTAAATGGGGGTGATCAAATAGGATGTCCCGTGCAATTGTTAGGTGATTTATATATGTAGGTCACTTGACCAAACCATAATAAATTGTTATGCCTAGTTTAATACATTTTTTTATACTCTAATTTATCGTCCATCAAACCTTGCATTATTGCTTCTGTATGCATCATATTATTTCGATCCCAACATGTACGACCAATCCAAGTAGTTTGAACGAGGGTACGTAGTTTACGAGTGAAATTGAATAGCAGGGTGAATTGATATTGAATAAGATAAACTCACAACAAACTTCAACAAGAAAATTACTAGACAACAAGAAAAGTACTAGAGTACTGCTTATTTAATTTATTTGTCTTTATAAATAGAGCAGTGTGACCAGAACAAATTAACCACTACTTCCCTTTTTTTTTTATCATTTGTTTAGTACTTCTCTTAACATATCCATGCAGACTCATGTTAGTAACAATAAACTGTAGTACTTTTAAACTTCCTTAAATTATATTCATCATCTTGAAACCAATTAAGATTACAAAGTTGAATACTACTTAATACACCAAAATGCCAAATCAAGGACCAAGAAACTTTGTCGAATTAGCTGAAGCTGTACCAAAAAATGGAGAAGTTTTCTTGACATGGGAAGATCTGTGGGTGAGAGCTTCAAACATGAAAGATGGCAGCAACGCCATTCTTAAAGGTTTAACAGGCTATGCACGGCCTGGTGAGCTATTGGCTATCATGGGTCCTTCTGGCTGTGGCAAATCGACACTTCTTGACACAATAGCAGGTATTTCACCACGAAAATTTTATGTACTCAGGTAAGCGTAAACAATTTTAAAATTATTATTACGTATATTTTAACACATTGTAGCAGGTAATTAACTTGCCTTATTTTCTGAGTTACAAGTTTTTTTTTTTATGGATCCTTTAGGTGATTTGATAGTTGCAGGTTCTCTTATACAGGCAATTTGGTGTCATTTTGATTAGCTCCTTATGCATGTTAATGTTATCAGGGAGATTAGGATCGGGCACAAGGCAGAGTGGAGATATTCTAATCAATGGCCACAAACAGACGCTGGCATATGGAACCTCTGTGAGTAAAATATGTATATACTAGTCCCAATTAAGAATCAATTACAGGGATCTTCAAAACAAAAAGTTGTGTAATTGAGAAAGGACAGCTTTACCCCATGTTCATTTTATATGATCCCTTAATTTGTTTCATATGATGGTATTTGACTGAATGTATAACTTAAGGTATTAACTACTTATATTAGTATTAGAGGTGACAATATTAGAGTAACGGATGAAAGTTTGATAAAAGAAAACATCAAATTATACTTGAATCTATAGACAAATAAATCTTGAAGTTGTGAAAGTTGTATTGGTTTATTTAGTGGAAGCATTTTCAATATTTTAGAACATTATAAAAGGAAAAGAGTGTGTATATAAATTTGAACATGAACAGATAAAGCGCCGTTTTAAGCCACTTTATAAAGGCGAACTCTTGCATAATAAGATGTTTCCTAATATAGTCATGAGAAGGCTTACCTTAAAGTAACTAGTAGTCTTACTTTCATACAACTGAATGTTAATAATCAAATTTGTTTGTAAATTCGGACAAATTAATGTAGCTAATGAATCAGAATTAACCATTTATCAGTTTAAAATTTTGAAATATTTGTCTATGAACATGCATAGTTGTCTAGGAAGAGGTATTATAAACAGACATGGCTACTTGGCTAATAAAAAGCAAATAATGAAATAACAATGATCTGCATCTGCCTTTTTAAAAATATTTTGAGCGGGCATTCTACTAAAGAAATTGTGCAGAATTTCAGTTGTAAATTTACTGACAAAGAGACATTGTAACATACCTATTGAAGCAACAGTTATTTTGCTTTAATTATGTATATGAGTATCTGCATCTTTTGTACTAACATTTGACACAATCAGGCCTATGTGACTCAAGATGATACTCTACTTGCAACACTAACAGTAAAAGAAACTATATACTATTCTGCTGAACTGCAACTCCCAAATTCTATGTCAAAATCAGAGAAAAAAGAAATAGCAGACATTACTATAAAGGAAATGGGGTTGCAAGATGCAATGGAAACAAGAATTGGAGGATGGAGCGGGAAAGGAATAAGTGGAGGACAGAAGAGGAGAGTCAGCATATGTATGGAGCTTTTAACGCGCCCAAAACTTCTCTTTCTTGATGAGCCAACTAGTGGACTTGATAGTGCAGCGTCTTATTATGTCATGAAAACAATTGCAAGCCAATGCAAAGGGAGAACCATTGTTGCCTCAATTCATCAACCTAGTGCTGAAGTTTTCGCACTATTTCATTCTTTATGTCTTCTGTCTTCTGGTAGAACTGTTTACTTTGGCCCTGCTAGTGCAGCAATTGAGGTGAGCATATTTTAATTCTTGTAATGACTTTCTTTAAATTTCAAGTGTGCTCAAAGTTAATCAGCCAAAGTGATAATAGCACTTTATGATGAGTGCAGTTCTTCGCATTGAGTGGTTTTCCTTGCCCCACTCTCCAGAATCCATCTGATCATTTTCTCAAAACAATAAACAGTGACTTTGATCAGGTAAGAACATGTTTTGATCTTTTTGTATTAGAATATAATGTTCGGCAATTACTTTAAATGAAACTTTTGGTTATAAATAATAGGACATTGAAGAAGGTTCAACTGGAAGGAAATCAACAGAAGAGGTGATTAATGTCCTGATAAAGTCATACAAATCTTTGGATAAGTACAAAGCAGTTCAAAGTCAAGTTGCTGAAATCTGCAAACAGGTGCCAAATCTGAAACACTGTTATGATTGATCCTCACCTGATATATTTCCTCTACCAATCTGAAGGTTAATTTCATGTATGGTCACTGATCTTTACCTGATTATGAATACAGGAAGGTGAGATACTGGAGAAAAGAAGTCATGTCAGCTTCATTACCCAAAGCTTTGTTTTGACAAGAAGGTCATTTGTGAACATGTGCCACGATCTCGGCTACTACTGGCTACGTTTAGCTGTTTATGTTGTCATAGCTATAGGTCTCGGTACCATTTACTATGATGTTGGATTTTCTAATGCTTCAGTTCAGGTAATTGAGGAGTATAGTTGCAGCTAGTGTTTCCTACCAAATTAAAGTATATATTTACAGTACTTTACATGGTGAACACAGGCAAGAGGTAACATGCTTATGTTTGTGGCTTCATTCATCACTTTTATGGCCATTGGTGGATTCCCCTCTTTCGTGGAAGAGCTGAAGGTAGAAATACATAAATGTTTCATTTCTTGTTTTTTCCTTTCTTGATGATCTCATACTAATAAGTAAGAAAATAAAATGGCAGGTATTTCAGCTAGAGAAACTAAATGGTCATTATGGAACTGGTTCATTTGTCATTGCCAACACACTTTCTTCTATCCCATACTTGCTACTACTATCTTTGATTCCAGGGGTTATTGCTTATTTTCTAACTGGACTACAAAATAGACTTGACCATTTGATCTACTTTGTACTAGTCCTCTTCACCTGTATGATGTTGGTTGAGAGCCTAATGATGATTGTAGCAAGCATTGTCCCTAATTTCCTCATGGGACTAATAACTGGAGCAGGAATACAAGCGCTTATGATACTAAGCGGCGGATTCTTTCGATTACCAAGTGATTTACCTAAGCCATTTTGGAAATACCCTTTACATTATGTAGCTTTTCATACGTATGCTTTTGAAGGATTGTTCAAGAACGAGTTAGAAGGGCTAAAAATTCAAGATGTGCAAAAGGGTAAAGTTCAAATGATGAATGGGGAGGATATTCTGAGAAATAAATGGGAAATGAATATGGATTACTCAAAATGGGTGGATCTTGCTATATTACTAGGGATGGTTGTTTTTTACAGGCTATTATTCTTGCTATTTGTCAAGGCTGGTGAAAAAGTTAAACCAGCTATAAGAGCATTCATATCGTCTACCTCGCCTAACCAAATCAATACCGCAGAAAGACCTTTGGATGAATTTGCTACCTAAATTACACTGATAGGGTAAAAATTATTTACAGTGTTTGTGTATGTAAGTTTCATGAATTTATTATATTTCAATGCTCATGCTAATAAAGTGCAAACATAATTGGCTTGCAAGACTTGGCTTATCTTTCACCTCCTTTTTTTTTCTCATCAAGCAGACAACGTCATATGCTGGACAATGATTGAAATTGACATTCAAATCAGTAATAAAAGTTGGGAATTTAGTTGGATCGCGTTATTGCAAACTCATTAAGATCCATGTTTCAAACAAAAGAATACTTCATTCTTTGCTGGACAAAAAGACGGTCATAATAGAAGCTTTAAAAAACTAGCTGCGAACAGAACCTCAGTGTTCCCAATGCTTCTCCTAAACCCCTTATACCATAATAATATATTATTATACAACAACAACATAGTATATAATCCCACTTAGTAGGGTCTGAGGAGGCTAGTGTGTACGCAGATCTTATCCCTACCCTGAGGTAGAGAGACTGTTTCCAACCCTACCTGAGGTAGAGAGGCTGTTTCCAAATAGAAACTCGGCATTCTTTCCTCCAAGAACTTCTCACCCTGCTCTTGGGGAGACTCGAACTCACAATTTCTTAGTTGGAAGTGGAGGTTGCTTACTATCAGAGGAACCCCTCTTGTCAAATAATATATTATTACGTATAACCTTTTTTAACATCAAATTTTCTATTTTTACCTTAATATTATGTTACTTATATATAGCCATATATAAGTATCATGATATGTTTGAGACCAGCAATTTCAAATGTAATTTTTTTTTCTCGTAAATTCCAATGCATAGTCAAGCAATATCACATAAAATGAAATGGAATGAGTAATAATTTTATACAACATACATGTAATAGTTATCACTTTTTTATAATACTCATATTACGGAATTTACATAATATGGTACAAAAAATAATCAGAGCAAGATAATGTGGAACTGTGATGGCTGTTTAATGTTAAAGAATTACTCCTACTTAAAGGAGTGGACACATCCTCAACAAGTTTTCTCTTATAGACGTGAGTAAATAATAATTCTCTAATAAGCAAAAGCTATATATATACACAAAAGAGAAGTAAATTAAAACAAGTACCACGATGACAGACTCAAATTCATTTACAAGTTGAAGTGTGACAATAAATTGACACCACTTACATGAATCTTGGCCGGTATCACTGAGAAATCTAAATTTCAGATTGGATCTAAGTATCTAACTTAGTTTGAGTTGTCACATTGAATCAATGAGTTCCTACTCTGATTTGGTAGAGTGAGTCATTGGTTGGGAACTTGAATTACGGTGGTTCACTACAAGAGCAATTAATATGAGTTTTTTCTTGTGCAATTATGACCACTTATTGGGTCCATTCTTTGCTTCACCTAGCCAAAAATAACTACTGAAGAGTGAAGACGTGTTCTTTAATTTATGTCGAAGTATTCAAGTCGAACTATTATTGGGTAAGGCCTATCTTTATTACTGAAAAAAAAAATAGTGTACTTTTCAATAGCCCATAACATAGTTAACACATTCTCAGAAAGCTCCATACCAAGCATACTTAAAAAGCATTTAATTCTCCCATGTGATCTCAATCTAATCCTTTACACTCAGGTATGGGTTATTTTCTCTTTGTTTTTACTCTATAATTTAATTCCCAAACTGCGAAAGAAATTGGAAAAACAAAAAATGGTCGACAAAATAAGAAATATAAACAATAATATACGAACGTGTCCAAATTAATTTTACTCGTTATCTCCTTGCTTCACGCATTCTCTAGTTTTCAGTTCTCACTGACAGTTGTAATGGTGATACTTAAATTCATATATTTTTATTTCAAGATTTGCTATGTCAGATTAGTAATTATGGTTGTTACGTATTGTTTCATAATGTATCGTATGGTACTGTATTGTATTGTACTGTATCGTTTGATAAATATAATATTTGGATAGATTATGTCGTTTGCCAGCGTTTCATGATATCACACACTAGCAATATGATGAATTAGTTTGTAATATTATAAAGAAAAATTATAATTCAGGGTAAAGTTATTATATAAAAAGGTAGGGTAAATGATAAAATAAAATTACCGAATAATAATGAAGGGAGACATTGAGAGAGAAAGACAAAGTAACGAAGCGACCACACCAAATCGGTCGTTACATAAATCGGCACATTTCGTCGTTATGTAACAACTGATTTAATGATACGATATAATACAATTTAAATAATAAACAAAATAAATAACGTATTTAATATAACAATACGATACAATACAAGAAGTAACAACTAACATCCATCCAAACAAAAAATTGGCCGCCGGCTTGAAATAGGTCTCACTCATTTACTAAAACAAAATATAACAAAATACAAAATGGAGGGGTACTTTTGCTAACCTCCTCGTCCTTGGGGCCTTGACTTGCAAACAAAGAGATTTCAGCACGTAATAAACAAATTTGCTCTTGAATTTGAACTTTTCAAGTTAAGTTGTGGTTTCTCACTATAATTGATCTAGCTATATGGGCAAGGTCCCCGGAGTCCGGAACCAAAATGTGATTTTTTGGTCTCAAAAAACAAAATATAGATCGCCCCCCCCCCCCCCCCAATTTTTAATCAAAAATAGCTCGAATAGAGCCCACCGGTCTCACGAAAAAGTGTAAATTCTCGGCCACCACATGCTAGCTAAGGCGTTATCTCAAATATTGTTACTTGTCTCGGCTCCAAATCAAAAAATCTTCAACTTTTTAAAAATCTTAAATCAAGGTATTCCGGCTTAGCGTTTGTTAAAACTTGTATAAAAAAAATGCACATTAATTGTTTTTTATGTGCTATATGTTATTTTGTGATTATTTTGTGATTTAACTAATTTATTATTTTTCTGATTGTTTTGTGATTAAATTAATATGTTATTGTTATCCAGTTTAGCTTATTTATTTGCTAAACGGCTAGTAAACTAGATAAAAGAGCTTTTCGAGATAAGCATGGTATGTCAAAAGTTTTTTATATTTCGTTTTTAATTTCTTTTGAGATTGTTACTTTAGTTTTCTATAGTGGTATCTTGTGGCCTAATGTAGTGCTCGTATAGTCATATTTGTAATGTAGTCACCTTTTAGCGTAGTAAAACGTAGTGCCCTTTAGCGTGGTATCTTGTAGTTATAGAAATTAATTATTTAAGTATCGCTTATTCCTAAAAATATGTCAAAAGTTGTTAGTTCAAATACAAACTATCTCCAATTACAGTCAACAAACGTAAGAACATAAAAATTCAAGATACATTGGTGCTACTGGGCCTCAAATATTGAGTCCGGAACCAAAATATAAATATTGTATAATTATAAAAATTAATTATTTAATTTTAGTATAGTAAATATAAATCAGTAACAAACAAAAAAACATATAAAATAAAAAACTAATATATTAAATAATAAAACTAACATATTAAATAATAAAACTACATATACAATAATAAACTAACATATAAAATAACAGACCGGTTAAGTGATAAATCAAGAAATTTTTCATCGTGAACATAAGAATTCAGGATACAGTGGTGCTATTAGACCTCAAATATTGCGTCCAGAACCAAAATGTGAATATTTAAATCATGTATAGTTATGAATAATTATTTAATTTTATTATAGTGAAAAAAAATAACTAACAAAAATAGAAAATAATAAAATTAACATACGGAACGTCTTCAGCCTTGACGTACATTTTCAATATTTTTATCACAATAATCCCTGGTATTCATCCGGAGTACTCAAAAAACCTCTCAGAGTTTCATCGTCTTCGATGTTAAACTCAGCAAAACAAGCAACCCCTTGCGGAGTCACAGAATACAAATATCTTCCGGCTACTTTAAGATTCACTGAACGTTTGCTCAAACTCATTTTTTACCTAACAACGATATCAATATATCATACTTTATTGTAAGTGGCAACTTAAAATGACACTATGAAGATAAACTATAGCTTACTAAGTTATTTGCTACCACAACCTTAACGCCCAATATAATAAAACTCTAATTCTTCGCTCTTCAATTATGGTAAAATGCAAAATAACTTAACAAAGAAAAATTTCACAAGACTTAGAGAATATTTCTGAATGGATTTTTACAAAATCCTTAACGTCCTTAAATAAAGCAAAAACCAGTACTGAGGGTAACTATTTGAGGTAGCGTCTTAGCTTAAGATGCTATACCCAATTGAATATTGTTATGTTAGTTAAGCCCAAAAAAATTATTTGTGGGCCCACATAATATATATAGCATCTTAATGAAAAACGTTATAAATAAGACGCTATACTTAACTAGCCAAACGATCCTTAGGGTATAACGCCTTTTAAAAAGATATTATACATATTTTGGTCACTATATTGTTTTCCCACACATTTTGGTTCCGGAACCAAGCCACTGCCTCGACCGAGTTCTAGCTAGAAAGATGTAGATTACACACCGGAGGTTGGTAAGAACTGAGGTTTGGACCCCTAACCTAAGTAGGCCTGTTTTAGAAGAGGAAGCGTAGCTGGCACGTTGAACCATGACTGTCAACGGAAATTTTTGTATTGTTTTTTTTTTTCAAAACATTAGATTCTGTATCGAGAGAGTAGTATGAGATAAACGGCTCCGGTCTCAGGTCCCTCGCCTCTCGTTTCTCATTAAAGGAAATTAATTTAAATCAAACAAGCTAGCGTGACAAGAAGGAGAAGAAGAAAATGGGAGTTGAGTTAGGGATGAGGATAAGAAGAGCGAAACTAGACATTAAAAGCTGAAAATGCAACCTACATAAAGAGAAACATTAATGTGTTGCCTGAACTGTCCATTTTTTTGACACGTCTAATTAATGCCATAGCTGCCCAGCAGTTGACAAAAAGTAGTGTCTCCACACTACAACGTCCTTAAATAACCCACGCATTTTGCAAGAATAAGAAAGTAAAACCACTATTGGCTTTCCGTTCCTTTTCTGGGCATGCAACTATGGCTTCTGTAAATTTGGAAATGCCACCTATGGATTATGGAATTAGAACTGGAAATCAGGAAGTAGAATTAAATGCTGTGAAGAGCCAAATGGGATCAAAAACAAGAGGAGTTTGCTTGACTTGGAATGACTTATGGGTTACAGTCTCCACTAGAAAAAGTGGCAGAAAAGCCATACTTCAAGGTCTCACTGGTTATGCCCGTCCTAGTGAGCTCTTGGCTGTCATGGGTCCTTCTGGCTGTGGAAAGTCTACATTTCTCGATGCATTAGCTGGTAAAGTAAATATTACTATTAGTTATCTCTTAGCAAATCATGCATATAATATCTTGAATGGGGCCAAAAATAAGAGCAAAGGCCAAGAGAGGGATGTTTTTGTTACATTAATGCTCATGAAGAAATAGTTTTATTTCTAAGTATGACTCACCTGATGCCCACTTCTCAGGGCGACTGGACTTCAGCACGAGGCAGAGCGGAGTCATTCTGATCAATGGTCACAAACAAAAACTTTCTTATGGAACAAGTGTAAGAGAATCTTCACCTGAATGCCGTTTGGCGCACGTCACTACTTATTTTGTTTTCCTTTTTTGCAATAACATCTCTTTTACTTTTCTATTAGTAAAGTACAATATTTTTATTAGCATGCATGGTAATGTTGTTTTATCCTATAAAATAGGCATACCTGACTCAAGACGAAACTCTGTTGGCAACATTAACCGTTAAAGAAGCTGTTTACTACTCTGCACAACTCCAACTGCCAGATTCCATGACAAAATCAGAGAAAATTCAAATAGCAGAGCAGACTATAAAGGAGATGGGGTTGCATGATGCAATGAACACAAGAATTGGAGGATGGGGCAATAAAGGAATTAGCGGAGGAGAGAAGAGGAGACTTAGTATTTGCATGGAGATTCTAACACGACCAAAACTTCTCTTCCTCGATGAACCAACCAGTGGCCTCGACAGTGCTGCATCTTATTATGTGATGAGCGGAATTTCACGCCAAAAAGAGGGAAGAACCATTATTGCATCTATTCATCAGCCAAGTGCAGAAGTTTTCAACCTCTTCCACAGCCTATGCCTTTTGTCTTCGGGAAGAATAGTATATTTTGGACCTGCTAGTGAAGCAATTCAGGTAAGCACATGATTATTGGATTATTAACTAGTCAAGTAACGGACACATAATACAAGTATACATATGTAATGATTTGATCAGTTTATATGTTTATTTAAACTTTTTTATTTTGGTAGTTTTTTGCGAGAAATGGTTTCCCTTGCCCACGTCTTCAGAATCCGTCAGATCATTTTCTTAAAACAATAAACAAGGACTTTGATGAGGTAAATACTCCTTCCTTTTTCCTAAGAGAGACCCAAGTTTACCTTTTATTGAATATCTTACTTTCTATTAAAAGGATGTTGAACAAGGCTCAGCTAGAAGAAAACCTACAGAAGAAGTGATAGACCTTCTCGTAAATTCATATAAGTCATCTGAGGAATATCATGAAGTTCAGAACCAGGTTGCAGAAATTTGTCAACAGGTAAGAGCGGACCCCCAAAATCGGAGAGGGTGGAGGAGGGTTGCTTGCAGGGTGATGAGAGGAATCACTCTAACATCCATTATTTATTTTCAGGGTGGTGAAATATTGGAAAAACGAAGTCATGCCAACTTCACTACGCAAGGCCTTGTTTTGACAAGGAGGTCAAGTGTGAACATGTTTCGAGATCTTGGCTACTATTGGATGAGATTCGCTACTTATGTCGCCATTGCTTTAGGTCTTGGCTCCATCTACTATGATCTTGGCTCTAACTATCGTTCAGTCGAGGTATATAGATAGTATGGGCAAGGAATCAACAAAAAGTTTCAAACTTTCTTAGTTCTCCAAATATTTCAGTACTTTTTCAGTACACACACTTTATGGATCATAACACGGGCTTAAAAATTGATTTTGCAGGAAAGAGGTCTAATGGTTGCTTTCGTTGTTTCATTTATGACATTTATGACAGTTGGTGGATTCCCTTCATTTGTAGAGGACATGAAGGTACTTTTTTCATCCAAAATAATTAATGAATGCTATGATTTATATTGTACCATGAATACTTAATTTAACCGCTTCGAGAAAATATTGCAGGTATTTCAACGGGAAAACCTCAACGGGCACTATGGATGTTGTACTTTTGTCATAGGCAACACACTTTCTTCCATACCATACGTGCTACTAATATCATTTGTTCCAGGTGCCATTGCCTATTTCCTTTCTGGATTTCAGAATGGATTTGAGCACTTCATCTACTTTGAGTTGGTCCTCTTTACCAGTATGATGATAGTCGAGAGCCTAATGATGAACGTTGCAGCCATCGTGCCTAATTTCCTCATGGGCATTGTAGTGGGTGCAGGAATACAAGGACTACAGATATTAAGTGGTGGTTTTTTTCAATTACCAAGTGAGTTGCCTGATCCAATTTGGAAGTATCCACTGTACTACATGTCCTTCCACAAGTATGCTTACCAAGGTATGTTTAAGAATGAATTTGAAGGGCTAAAGTTCACAGATGATCAATTCGGAAAAAATCGAACAATGAGTGGAGAATACATCTTGAGAGAAAGATGGCAAGCAGAAATGGCATACTCAAAGTGGGTAGACCTTGCCATTCTGGTAGGTACATTAATCTTGTACCGTCTGGTGTTCCTCCTGATTATCAAGACAAATGAAAAGGTTGTGCATGCAAGAAAGGCATCCACATCAATTCTATCAAACCGAAGTAGTCAAATCATGGCCAAGTCCCTACCTGCCTCGCCTCTCCATGGACTCACTTCATTTGATGACAGTCCCACCATCAATGGATGAGTTAGTATTTCATTCCTCACAATTTAACATTATGTTTGGGTTGTTGTCTCACATTGTTTCATAATGTATTCTTGTAATGTATTATGTTTTACGACATTGTTATGTGAATACAATGTTTAGATAAACTATATATACTATTTGATGTGGCTTAATACTGTGTGGTATTGTAAAATAACTTATATAAGTTTATTTAAATGTCCTTAATTACTGTAAATATATATATATGTAATGCTAATTTAAGACAACTTTTTTCCTAAATTTATCGTCAATTTTACTAGTAAATACAGTATTTAGCTACTAAAACATACAACTCATGTTAAATTTAATTTAAGTACAAGTTAATAATATTAACCAAAATATATTAACTCCATAACTTTCATAGTTTAGATCATAAAATAATGTGTCCAAGTAACACGACATAAGCCCCCCAAAAAACAAATACAGCTATACTAGGAGAGAAGCTTACACAGCTAAAGAGCTCACTATTAAATCTGCCATGACATCAATTTACCTTACATGCTTTCTACTATAAAAAAAAGTTCAACGACTTAATAATTTTACTTTTTTCTCGTTTTATCATATAGATACACAAAATACACACCATATATAAGTATATAGAATTTCGACAGAATTTCTATATGACATGCAATCCAGAATCCAGAGCAGCCATATTAATCTATTAAATTCTAAGAAAAGAACCTAGAAAGCTGGAATCTAAATTAATTAGCGTGGCCGAGTACCTACAATATCTTCGAACGTACACGCACACACACACACACACATACATATATATATATATATATATATATATATATATAATCGAAATTTAGTACACAGATTATATTTTCGAATCGTACAATGTCGAACATACCTGACTATAGGACTAACCGATATCAGATCAGCGAACCCAGAATAGAAAAGCTTTCCTGTTGAAGAATGAGGCAGAATCTCAGCGTTAATTCCATGATCCCATTCAAAGACAACTGCTTAAAAGCGTAACGCGAAGGGGGTAGGGCGACCGAAAATTGAAAGAATCATGGGGACAGAGAAACGGTACTGTAGAGACGAAAACAAGGGCCTAGATGGACAAGGAGTAATAATAGGAAGGGTAAAATTGTCAAGGATCCGTTCGAAAAAAAAAGGTCACTATTTTTTATTAGTCCATAGATTATTAAAATTAATAGAATTTTGTCTATTAAAATCTTATTAATAATATGTATGAATGTTTAATAAAATTAACTTCACAATAATCCTCCCTATTTGTAATACATTATCACTCCATAATACACAATACCAAAAAAAGTTAAAAAAAAATGTTAAATGGACTGCATAAAACATTATAATTGAGAAAACAATATCTCCACAATAATATATTTTTATAATATATATTCGAACTGCTTTTTTATTCAAATAGTATTTTTTTTCAAATTTTGGGTGTAAAAATAGGCCCAATTATCTTAAAACAACTAAGAAAATATTCACGAATATACATGTGTAAGAAAGAAAAAGAAAAATGGTTTATGAAAATATAAAGATCTAAAATTGGAATGTCAGATCGATCTTTTTACTCTTTAAAAATAAAATTTGTGGTGGATAAAAATAAAATTACAATTACATATTCAAAGCAAGAGATGAATTGAATCAACTTAAAATAAATTTAAGACCAAATAATTAAATCATTTCATTAATTATTTAGCAAGAGAATCTAATTCAAATATTTTTTTAAATTCGTCATATGAGTAAAATTATTTTTTAATTTAAAAATATTTTAGGGTACATAAATTTATTCCATAAAAAGAGCGTTAGAGATTAAAAAATTAAAACACAAAGTAAAAAGGATTAGTATAGTATTAAGAATCAAAAAGTTATACAAGTATATGAGAAAGCACAATTAGAGCTAAAGCTTGAACAAGAACAAGCTTTCAAGTCTATATTATAAAGAGTATACTCTATTTTTGCACGATTATGCTTTGTAGATGTCTCCGACGGAATCGAAATAATATTCCTATATCATGCATTACTTGCAAAATGTTATATCAAGAGGCATGTTACTATTAGCAATAATAACAAGTGGTGTACCAACAACGATTTTATTATGACTAAATTTTGTGTGTATGTTTCTTTAGTTGCTCTGCCATAACTATCACTCTTGTTGTCGATATTGATATCCCTCTTGAAAGTGCAACATATGGTTGTTCGTGTAATAAAACATGTTGCGGTAAAAATTATTCAATATTAAGGATATTTCTCTAATTAACATGACTAAATTTATCATTTGCGTAAGTTCTGATGATGTCCTTTCATTTTAAATTTACGTATTATGCTAATGTAATAATTTTTTTTCAGCATTTAGATGATTGTTGTTTATTATACGTAAAATTTCTCTCATTAATTAAATTTTATTGTTCTTTTATATAAATAAATATTTAAATTATCGCATGCCATTATTAACGTGCAACGGACATTCGTAGATACTAGTAAATTTAAAAACAATATAACTTGGATATCCTGTTTTACCTTCAATGATAAGACTTATTGGTGCCTAAATATTATGGCATATTTAATAATATAAATTCATAAAAATTAATATAGTTACACAAACATTATAATATTTTTGAGAATATAACTTTACTTTTCTTTTTATTTCTTACGCTTTTTGCTTAGTGATTACTCACAGGTCACTACCCACGAATTTCAGGTGGCTTTTTTATTAATTTATATTTGAAATATATATTCTTGAAACTAAAAGAACGTAAAACAGAAATATAGAAGAAGCAGAATTATATATGTGCATAGTAAATTCACAGTGTTTGCTTAAGAAACTTAATACCTCCTACTACCTGAGGTTTAGGATTATTTCCTCCAAGAATAAAATGGATAACCGCACCGGTGTAGCAGTACTTCAAACACTAGTGTACAACAAATAAATGGCATCACAAATTGCTTTTGTTTTGTAAGAAGAAAAAAATGCACAAGAAAGAAGAGATTTTAAAATTGTCGTAAGAAAAATGTTAGAAAATGGCCTGGTATTTATAGCCAACAGATTGGGTTCAACCGAAGAGGTGCAACTCTTCCAGTTGACCTTTCCCGTAAAACATCTATAATCAATGAAACGACTAGGACCAATGAAAATGTTTTTGAGGACTAGCTTGGACAATAAGTGAGTGTGCTGGAAACTACTCAAGCCCTTGGTTAAGATATCAGCAGGTTGATCATCAGACTTCAAGTAGACTATTTGAACCAAGCCTAGATGAATCTTCTCACAGATGAAATGACAATCAATGTTCATATGTTTCGTTCGTTCATTGAACACATGATTAGCAACAATTTGTATTGCCGATTTACTGTCACAATGAAGGGGAACATGCAATATAAGAGAAACACCCAATTCATCGAACAAACCAATAAGCCACACAATCTCAGCCACTATTGATGCTACACTACAATACACTGCCTCAGTAAAACTCACGGAAATAATGCTTTGCTTCTTGGACTTCCATGAAATGAGAGAATCACAAATTGCCCCAAGTAACCAATGACTGATTTCTTGGTATTAGGGCAACCTGCCCAATCAGCATCACAATAAGCCTTCAATTGTATAGATGAAGTAGCTGACATAAGAATCCCCAGACCTGGCTTTGTTTGATGTACCTAAACACCCTAAGAGCACCTTCCATGTGATAATTCTTGTGAACTTGCATGAATTGGCTTAGACATTGCACAACAAAAAAGATGTCTGGCCATGTAATTGTCAAATAGAGGAGTCTGCATATCAGTCTTTGATAGGCACTGGGATCTTCAAGAAAATAAGCATTCTTAAGACAAAGGTGATCATCATATGTAACAGAGGTGAGTTTCCGATTTATCTCAAAAGGAGCATGAACAAACTTGGATCATGCAAGACCAACATCTGAGATGAGCTCAAGAGCATATTGTCTCTGGTACAATAGGATCCATTTGTTATTTCTAGCAAATTCAATACTCAAAAAATAACTCCACTCCCCCAGGCCTTTAATTTTGAAGTTTTGATGCATAATTTATTTGGTAGTAGAAATAAGGTTTGCATCATCACCGGTAATCAGAAGGTCATCAATATAGACGAAAACAACTACAACATGGAAGTCATTTTTCTTAGTGCACAAGGAATAGTCGAAGTGGCTCGCCTTTGAATTAAGAAGTGCTATGGTCAACTTAATATTCCATTGCCTCGAAGCTTTCTTAAGTCCATAAAGTGACTTAATGTAACGATCCGACATGTCATTTTGAGAATTAGCATTCTGTTTGTTGGCTAAACGTCTTGAGTATCTTTGTATTATGTATTATGACTAGTGTGTTGTCGGTTTTGGATTTCGAATAATTCGAGAGCAATTTGAAAAAAGGATTCTTGTTTTAGAAGCTTAAACAATAAGAGTTAACCGGAGTTTGACTTTTGTGTAGACGACTCCGAAATAGCATTTGATGATTCCAATAGCTTCGTATGATGATTTTAGACTTAGGCATGTGTCTAAATTTGGATTTGGAGGGTCGTAGGATAATTTGATGCATTTTGGCAAAAATTAGAAAGTTGAAGTTTTGGAAGGTTAAGAGGTTTGATCAAAAGTTGACTTTGTTGTTATGGGGCTCAAATTTTGATTCTAAGAGTTGTATTAGCTCATTTATATCATTTTATACTTGCATGTGAAATTTAATGCCATTCCGAGTTGATTTGATATGTTTCGGCACGAGTTGTAGAAGTTGAAAGTTCATAAGTTCGATTTGAGGTACAATTCGTAGTTTTGATATTGTTTGATGTGACTCTATGACTCAACCAGGACCGCACTATATTTTGGAACTTATTTGTATGTTCAGATGTGGTCGTGAGGGGCTCAGGTGAGTTTCGGATAGGTTTGTGTTGTGTTGCGCTCATTTTTATGTTTCGACTTTATTTCTTCAAGCATAAATAATAACATATTAATAAAATGAGCTCCAATTTCTATTTTCATTGAAGAATTAGATCTGTATTGTAATTACGGAGTCATATAAAAAAGAATCGTCGAACTTGAACATCGTATACGAAAGTTATGCTCATTTTAGTGTAAGAGAAGAGAGCTGATGCTGATGTTTCGTAGATGCGAAGTTGCGTCTGCATCTGCGACCTAGCAGGTGCGAAAAATGATCCAAACAAACTTTAGGAGAATGTTAAGTCATCTCAGAACCTGTCACGACCCTAGTTCACCAATCGTGAACATGTCGTGATGGCACCCAAGTCCCCACGACTAGGTAAGCCTAACACGTTGCGGAATATACAAGCTATGAACACTTAAATAAGAAAACAACGGAAAAATAGGATAAAAGATATGTAATCCGTGCCGCTTGGCACATACATCCGTCAACACCATGAATAAAACACTACCAAGATCCGGAATCCCACGGTAACACGGACTAAAAGAGAATATACAACTGTGGCTCTATGTGTAAAGAGTGTCTAACAACGAAATGAAGGAAAAATGCCAACTAGTACTATTAGAATAGAAGGAAAGCCTCCGGATCCGCGGACGTAGCAGATCATACCTCGAGGTCTCCCAGAAAGCTGCGGAATCACCTAGCGTGAGCCTGTCCTGATGTACCTGGATCTGCACAACAAAAGTGTGCAGAAGAGTAGCATGAGTACACCACGGCGGTACTCGGTAAGTGCCAAGCCTAACCTCGATGGAGTAGTGACGAGGAAGGTCAGGGCCCTACTGAGAAACAATAATATAATGATAATAACAATAATAAGCAGTTTAAATGATAATAATTTCCTAAATTAACAACAATAAATGATTACTGCAATCGTCTATAATTAAGCTAACAACAAATAGTCAACTCAATAAAACCGGTCCAGGACCTGTGGGAATCGAACCCACAGTCCCATTGACAGTACCTCTGGGTCTCCGGGAATCGAACCCGCAGTCCACAAGCATAGCCAATAAAGGAATCCATAGGGAGAATAATTATACTTAACTATAACTTCACCGAAAAATAGTGCCAATAATTATCAAGGAGTTCAAATAAGGCAATTAGGCAACTAAACAGTTAAGTGCTACCTAATCATGCTTTTCTAACCACTACCGGGTAAAAGTATCAAATTAACAGCCAAAACTCAGGATCTCGGGAATCGAACCCGTAGTCCCTACCAATAACTCAGGATCTCGGGAATCGAACCCGTAGTCCCTACCAATATCACTCCGGGTCTCTGGGAATCGAACCCACAGCCCTGGGTCTCCGGGAATCGAACCCGCAGTCCACAAGCACATCAAATAAAGGAATACACAGAGAGAGTAAATTATGCTTAACTATAACTTCACCGAAAAATAGTGCCAATAATTATCAAAAATAAGACAATTAGGCAACTAGACAGTTAGGTACTACCTAATCATGCTTTTCTAACTACTACCGGTAAAATATCAAATTAACAACTAAAGACAGGAATATCACTCATCGAACATTTTAAATAAAGTATGTGTTCAACAACCAGCGCATGTACACGCCCGTCACCTCGCGTACAAGGCATTTAAATTATCACATAATATCCTAGGGGTGAAAATTCCCCCACACGAGGTTAGACAAGCCACTTACCTCAATTACGGTACAAAACCGCTAAGAAATAACCCTCTTGCCACGAATGTCGGCCTCCACAAGTGTAGTATCTGATAAAAATTAATAGAATCACATCAAAATAGGCCAATTGGGCATTACCCAATCAAAATAACTCAAAATACACCAAACCCACAAGTTTCCAAAATCCGACTTTCGGTACGCTTATCGAAAAATCATGAAAATTATATATTCGGGTTCCTTATCTCAATACGAGTCTAGGCATATAAAATTTACCAAAATCGGACTCCATTTGCCCGCTCAAATCAGAGATTTTCTAACATTTAGGCCTAGGGCTCAAACCCACCTTTAATCTTCCAATTTCGGTGAAATAATCACGGATTTCATGATAAACCAACGAATTAAGGTCAAGAAACTTACCCCCGATGATTTCCCGATGATATCCCAGCGTTTCCCCTTCAAAATCCTCTCTTGGAGCTCAACAATGGCGGTTTTGGTGTGTTAGGCCGCGACTGAAATGTTCTGGACTTAAAGTCACTGCCAGGCCATTTTACTCTACGCGATCGCAGCACTGGGCTTGCGATCGCGATGCACAAAATATGGGCGGCCTAATTTTCCTCTACGCGATCGCGTGACCCTGGACGCGATCGCAATGAACAACTCAGCAACCCTACGCGATCGCAAACGTACCCAACGCGATCGCGAAGAACAAACTCGTCCGGCTCCCCAAACTACCCTACGCGATCGCATACTCCCTCACGCGATCGCACTGCTTCCGACCAATACCCTACGCGATCGCATGAAATCTCACGCGATCGCACTGGTTCAACCTCCAGACTTACGCGATCGCAGGCTTTACTTCGCGATCGCAGAGCTCAAGGATTTCTCCCTTACGCGATCGCATGGCCATCTCCGCGATCGCGGAGATCAAAATTGCTCTGCAATTATTGCAGCCGAACAGCACTGCCTTTTGGCACAAATTGGTCCGTTTGGACCCCCGAATTCATCCCGAGGCTCTCGGGACCCCAACGAAAACCACCAACATACTCCAAAACACGATATGAACTCGTTCAAATCATAAAAACACGTCTAACAACATCAAAACCCATAATTCACATCGAATTCAAGCCTAAATTTCTTAAAACTTTCCGAATTGCACATTCGATCTAAAACCCGACCAAACGACGTCCAAATGACCTGAAACTTTGCGGACATATCCAAATTCACATAACGAAGCTACAAAAATTGTCGGAATTCCATTCTAACCCCCGGATCAAAATCTCACCTATCGTTCGGATTCGCCAAAATTTCAACCTTCGGCATTTCAAGCCTAATTGAGCTAAGGACCTCCAAAATACATTCCGAACACGCTCCCAACCCCGAAATCACCCAACGGAGCTAATGGAACCATCGGATTTCCGTTCCGAGATCGTCTTAACACTGTTCCGGTTACGGACCATTTTCTATCTTTAAAGCTCTCATTTAGGGACTAAGTGTCCCAAAATACTTCAAATTTCAGGGCCGACTCTCCCGGCAAACCACAATAGCAGAAATGTACTTAGGGAAACAATTAAATTAGGGATTGGGGCGAAATTTTCTAAAACGACCGGCCGGGTCGTTACATCTTCCCACCCTTAAAAGATTCGTTCGTCCTCGAACGAGCATAGAAAACATACCTGGAGTAGTGAAAAGATGAGGGTACTGGTTGCGCATATCTTGATCGGTCTCCCAAGTCGCCTCCCCGACCGGCTAGCCCCGCCACTGAACCTTTACCGAAGCGATGTTCTTTGACCTTAGCTTTATGACCTGCCTGTCTAGAATGACTACTGGCTCCTCAACATAAGACAAATCCTTGTCTAGCTGAACAGAAGTGAAATTCAACACATGCGACGGGTCACCATGGTACCTCCGGAGCATGGACACATGAAATACGGGGTGAACTCCTGCCAGACTGGGAGGTAAGGCCAACTCATAAGCAACCTCCCCAACACGCCTCAAAATCTCAAAAGGGCCAATAAACCTAGGACTCGGCTTTCCTTTCTTCCCAAACCTCATAACGCCCTTCATGGGCGAGACTCGAAGCAGAACCCGCTCCCCAACCATAAAATCCACATCGCGAACCTTCTTGTCCGCATAACTCTTCTGTCTCGACTGGGCTACACGAAGTCTGTCCTGAATCACCTTGACCTTGTCCATTGCATCCTGAACCATATCGGTACCTAGCAGCCTGGCCTCGCCCGGCTCGAACCAACCCACGGGAGACCTGCATCTCCTACCATATAGGGCCTCATACGGTGCCATCTGAATACTGGACTGGTAGCTATTGTTATAAGCAAACTCCGCCAGTGGCAGAAGTGATCCCATGAACCTCCAAACTCAATCACGCACGCACGGAGCATATCCTCCAAAAAACTGAATAGTGTGCTCGGACTGACCATCAGTCTGGGGGTGAAACATTGTGCTCAGCTCTACCCGAGTACCTAACTCCTGCTGTACGGCTCTCCACCCGGACGCTGATGCTCGTACTTCACTTGATGGACACTGGAATACCATGCAGCCGAACTACCTCCCTGATATAGATCTCCGCCAGTCGCTCCGATGAATATGTAGTGCTCACCGGTATAAAATGGGCGGACTTGGTCAGCCGATCCACAATGACCCAAATGGAATCAAACTTCCTAACCGTCCGTGGAAGTCCAGATACAAAGTCCATGGTAATGCACTCCCATTTCCACTCGGGAATCTCGATCTGTTGCATCAATCCACCCGGACGCTGATGCTCATACTTCACCTGCTGGCAGTTGAGGCATCTAGAAACATAATCAACTATATCCCTCTTCATCCGCCTCCACCAGTAATGCTGTTTCAAGTCCCGATACATCTTCGCGGCTCCCGGATGGATGGAATACCGCGAGCTATGGGCCTCTGCTAGAATCAGCTCTCGAAGATCATCCACATTAGGCACACAGATACGCCCCTGCATCCTCATAACTCCATCATCCCCGATGGTAACATCTCGAGCATCACCACGCCGAACTCTATCCTGAAGGACAAGCAAATGAGGGTCATCAAACTGTCGCTCCCTGATGCGATCAACTAGAGAAGACCGAGAAACCACACATGCCGATCTCGGCTGGGCTCTGAAAGATCTAATCTAACAAACTGTCTGGCCAAGGCTTGAACATCCATTGCCATAGGTCTCTCTAAGGCTGGTAGATATGCCAAACTCCCCAAACTCTCTGCTCGATGACTCAAGGCATCGGCAACCACATTAGCCTTGCCCGGATGATAGAGAATAGTAATATCATAGTCCTTCAGTAGCTCCAACCATCTCCTCTGACGCATATTCAGGTCCTTCTGCTTAAGCAAGTGCTGCAAGCTCCGGTGATCAGTGTAGATCTCACAAGGAACCCCATATAAGTAATGACGCCAAATCTTCAAGGCGTGAACAATGGCGACTAGCTCCAGATCATGAACATGATATGTCTTCTCACGTACCTTCAGACTGTCTCGACGCGTAGGCAATCACCCTACCGTCCTGCATCAATACCGCGCCGAGTCCAACTCGTGAGGCATCACAATATACGGTATAGGACCCCGTACCTGTAGGCAACATCAATATAGGGGCCGAAGTCAAAGCTGTCTTGAGCTTCTGAAAGCTCGCCTCACACTCGTCTGTCCACCGGAAAGGCGCACCCTTTTGGGTCAATCTAGTCATAGGTGCATCAATCGAAGAGAACCTCACTACGAAACGACGGTAATAGCCCGCCAAACCAAGGAAACTGCGAATCTCAGTAGCGGAGGAGGGTCTGGGCCAACTCCGCACGGCCTCCACCTTCCTCGGATCTACTCGAATACCATCACTCGACACCACGTGGCCCAAAAATGCCACTGAACTCAACCAGAATTAACATTTAGAGAACTTGGCATAAAGTTGCTTCTCTCTCAGAATCTGAAGCACTATCCTCAAATGCTGCTCGTGCTCTTCCCGGCTCCGGGAATATACTAGAATATCATCAATGAAGACAATCACGAACGAGTCCAGATAAGGTCTGAACACACTATGCATCAAATGCATAAAGGCTGCTGGGGCATTAGTCAGCCCAAAAGACATCACGAGAAACTCATAGTGACCATACCGGGTCCTGAAGGTAGTCTTCGGGATATCTGGCTCCCGAATCTTCAGCTGGTGATATCCAGAGCGCAAATCAATCTTTGAAAAAACCTGTGCGCCCTGTAGCTGGTCAAATAAATCATCAATACGGGGCAAAGGATACCGGTTCTTCACTGTAACCTTGTTCAGCTGACGATAGTCAATACACATACGCATAGAACCGTCCTTTTTCTTCACAAACAATACAAGAGCACCCCAAGGCGAAACACCGGGTCGAATAAAACCCTTGCCCAATAACTCCTGTAACTGATCCTTCAACTCCTTCAACTCAGGAGGAGCCATACGGTACGGTGGAATAGAAATGGGCTGAGTGCCCGGCAACAAGTCAATAGCAAAGTCAATATCTCTGTCGGGCGGCATGCCCGGAAGATCAGCTGGAAATACATCAACAAAGTCACGTACCACATGAACAGAATCAATAGAGGGAGGGTCAATACTGACGTCCCGCACATAGGCAAGATAAGCAGCACACCCCTTCTCAACCATACGCTGAGCTCTGAGAAAAGAAATAACACGGCTAGGGGTGTGATCTAGAGTACCACTCCACTCAATACGTGGAATGCCTGGCATAGCCAGCGTCACGGTCTTGGCGTGACAATCAATAATAGCATAATGGGGCGACAACCAGTCCATGCCCAGAATAATATCAAAATCGACCATCCCGAGCAACAATAGATCCGCTCTGGTCTCAAAATCACAAATGGTAACCAAACACGACCGATATACACGGTCCACGACCAAAGAATCACCCACCGGAGTGGAAACATAAATGGGGGCACTCAAAGAATCCCGAGGCACACCCAGATTAGAAGCAAAGTAAGAAGACACATATGAAAAAGTGGAACCGGGGTCGAATAGAACCGATGCCTCCCTGTGACTAACCAGAATAATACTTGTGATAACAGAATCAGATGCAACAGCCACAGCGCGATCAGGAATAGCATAGAATCTGGCCTGTCCCCCCTCTCGAGGGCAGGCTATAGAACCCTGACCCCCGCCCCTGGCTGGCTGGGCAGGTGGAATAGCAGCTGGAGCTGGAATGATAGCCTGCTGACCCTGAGAGCCACGCCGATGCTGCGAAGACTGGTGAGGTGCTCCCCTCCTACGCCTGGGGCACTCCCTAACCAGGTGGCGAGTATCCCCGCACTCAAAACAAGCTCTGAGAGGACGCGGTGGCTGTGACTGACCGGCCTCAACCCCACTAGTCTGACCCCTGGAAGGACCCCGCGCAGGAGGTGCACTGGAAACTGGGGAGCATAATAAGGCTCCTGTGGTGCTGGAAGACCTGGAGTGCTACCGGCTGCGGGCAATGCTGAGTGAACTGGACGACCGGAATATCAAGTGCGGGCACCAGAGAAATGGCCCGACTCACGAGACCTCTTGGCCTCTCTATCTCCCCGCTCTCTAGGGAGCATACTCTCGATCCTCCTGGCAATGCTAACTGCCTGCTGATAAGATATATCTGTCTCCAACTCTCTGGCCATGCTGGATCGGATAGGCGGAATCAAGCCCTCAATAAATCTCCGCACTCTCTCCCGAACCGTGGCTACCAAGGTCGGTGCATGCCTGGCTAGACGGGTGAAACTGATGGCATACTCCGATACTGACAAGGAACCCT
This sequence comes from Nicotiana noctiflora, assembly GCA_032618575.1. Lineage (NCBI taxonomy): Eukaryota > Viridiplantae > Streptophyta > Magnoliopsida > Solanales > Solanaceae > Nicotiana > Nicotiana noctiflora. Next base: position 340,388 of record JASVEL010001466.1, read on the forward strand.
GTCGCAACCGCTCAAACTCCGAGCGCCAAGAATCCCTAAGGCTCTGAGGAACAAACTCTCTCAAAAATAGATCTGAAAACTGCGTCCAAGTCAATGAAACAGACTCCTCTGGACTATCCAACTCATACGTGCGCCACCAATCATAAGCGGCCCCGCGAAACTGAAAAGCAGTGAAGGAAACCCCGCTGGTCTCCACAATTCCCATAGTACGAAGAATACGATGACACTCCTCCAAAAAACCCAATGCATCATCTGAAGCCAACCCACTGAACACTGGAGGGTCATATTTCTTGAACCTCTCCAATCTACGCTGCTCGTCCTCAGAGGCAGCTGGTCCACCTCCGGGCTGTGCTGGGGCGGCAGCAGGCATAACCAAAACCTCTGGAACCTGTCCCACTGGCACACGCTTCTCAGGTGTAACGGCTGCGGGAATTTGGGCCCCTCCCCAGGCCTGGGATGTAGCTGCGATGAGAGGAAGCAGTCCTGCCTGAGCTAAAGTGGTATACATACTCATAAACTGGGCCAGGGTCTCCTGTAGTGCTGGAGTAGTAGCAGCTGTAGTCGGTGTACCAGGTGCCTGCGCTCCAACCTGGTCTACCTGTGGCACCTCAGCGGCAGCGCGCGCGGGTGTTGTGGCTGCACCTCGGGCGTGTCCTCGTCCTCTACCTCGGCCCCGGCCTCTGACGGCGGTAACAGGGGGCGCGGGTACCTGATCATCGCGAGTAGCTCGTGTCCTCACCATCTGTGAGAGAATAGAAAGCAGTAGTTTAGATTTTGATTCCAAAAATGTCGCACCACAAGGAATCCAAAAGAAATGAAGAGTTTCCTAAACAGTTACATAGCCTCTTATAGATAAATACAGACGTCTCCGTATCGATCGGCGAGACTCTAAGTAACCGGTTTGTGTCCCGTGACTCCTATGAAACTAGAGCTCTGATACCAACTTGTCACGACCCTAGTTCACCAATCGTGAACATGTCGTGATGGCACCCAGTTCCCACGACTAGGTAAGCCTAACACGTTGCGGAATATACAAACTATGAACACTTAAATAAGAAAACAACGGAAAAATAGGATAAAAGATATGTAATCTGTGCCGCTTGGCACATACATCCGTCAACACCATGAATAAAACACTACCAAGATCCGGAATCCCACGGTAACACAGACTAAAAGAGAATATACAACTGTGGCTCTATGTGTAAAGAGTGTCTAACAACGAAATGAAGGAAAAATGCCAACTAGTACTATTAGAATAGAAGGAAAGCCTCCGGATCCGCGGACGTAGCAGATCATACCTCGAGGTCTCCCAGAAAGCTGCGGAATCACCTAGCACGGGCCTGCTCTGATGTACCTGGATCTGCACAGCAAAAGTGTGCAGAAGAGTAGCATGAGTACACCACGGCGGTACTCAGTAAGTTCCAAGCCTAACCTCGATGGAGTAGTGACGAGGAAGGTCAGGGCCCTACTGAGAAACAATAATATAATGATAATAACAATAATAAGCAGTTTAAATGATAATAATTTCCGAAATTAACAATAAATGATTATTGCAATCGTCTACAATTAAGCTAACAACAAATAGTCAACTCAATAAAATTAGTCCAGGACCTGTGGGAATCGAACCCATAGTCCCATTGACAGTACCTCTGGGTCTCCGGGAATCGAACCTGCAGCCCATGTCTCAATAAATAATCAATAACTCAGGATCTCCGGGAATCGAACCCGTAGTCCCTACCAATAACTCAGGATCTCGGGAATCGAACCCGTAGTCCCTACCAATAACTCGGGATCTCGGGAATCGAACCCGTAGTCCCTACCAATAACTCAGGATCTCGGGAATCGAACCCGTAGTCCCTACCAATAACTCAGGATCTCGGGAATCGAACCCGTAGTCCCTACCAATAACTCAGGATCTCGGGAATCGAACCCGTAGTCCCTACCAATAACTCAGGATCTCGGGAATCGAACTCGTAGTCCCTACCAATATCACTCCGGGTCTCTGGGAATCGAACCCACAGCCCTGGGTCTCCGGGAATCGAACCCGCAGTCCACAAGCACAGCAAATAAAAGAATACACAGAGAGAGTAAATTATGCTTAACTATAACTTCACCAAAAAATAGTGCCAATAATTATCAAAAATAAGACAATTAGGCAACTAGACAGTTAGGTACTACCTAATCATGCTTTTCTAACTACTACCGGTAAAATATCAAATTAACAACTAAAGACAGGAATATCACTCATCGAACATTTTAAATAAAGTATGTGTTCAACAACCAGCGCATGTACACGCCCGTCACCTCGCGTACAAGGCATTTAAATTATCATATAATATCCTAGGGGTGAAAATTCCCCCACACGAGGTTAGACAAGCCACTTACCTCAATTCCGGTACAAAACCGCTAAGAAATAACCCTCTTGCCGCGAATGTCGGCCTCCACAAGTGTAGTATCTGATAAAAATCAATAGAATCACATCAAAATAGGCCAATTGGGCATTGCCCAATCAAAATAACTCAAAATACACCAAACCCACAAGTTTCCAAAACCCGACTTTCGTTACGCTTATCGAAAAATCACGAAAATTATATATTCGGGTTTCTTATCTCAATACGAGTCTAGGCATATAAAATTTACCAAAATCGGACTCCATTTGCCCGCTCAAATCAGAGATTTTCTAACATTTAGGCCTAGGGCTCAAACCCACCTTTAATCTTCCAATTTCGGTGAAATAATCACGGATTTCATGATAAACCAACGAATTAAGGTCAAGAAACTTACCCCCGATGATTTCCCGATGATATCCCAGCGTTTCCCCTTCAAAATCCTCTCTTGGAGCTCAACAATGGCGGTTTTGGTGTGTTAGGCCGCGACTGAAATGTTCTGGACTTAAAGTCACTGCCAGGCCATTTTACTCTACGCGATCGCAGCACTGGGCTTGCGATCGCGATGCACAAAATATGGGCGGCCTAATTTTCCTCTACGCGATCGCGTGACCCTGGACGCGATCGCAGTGAACAACTCAGCAACCCTACGCGATCGCAAACGTACCCAACGCGATCGCGAAGAACAAACTCGTCCGGCTCCCCAAACTACCCTACGCGATCGCATACTCCCTCACGCGATCGCACTGCTTCCGACCAATACCCTACGCGATCGCATGAAATCTCACGCGATCGCACTGGTTCAACCTCCAGAGTTACGCGATCGCAGGCTTTACTTCGCGATCGCAGAGCTCAAGATTTCTCCCTTACGTGATCGCATGGCCATCTCCGTGATCGCGGAGAGCAAAATTGCTCTGCAATTATTGCAGCAGAACAGTAGTGCCTTTTGGCACAAATTGGTCCGTTTGGACCCCCGAATTCATCCCGAGGCTCCCGGGACCCCAACGAAAACCACCAACATACTCCAAAACAAGATATGAACTCGTTCAAATCATAAAAACACGTCTAACAACATCAAAACCCATAATTCACATCGAATTCAAGCCTAAATTTCTTAAAACTTTCCGAATTGCACATTCGATCTAAAACCCGACCAAACGACGTCCGAATGACCTCAAAATTTGCGGACATATCCAAAATCACATAACGAAGCTACAGAAATTGTCGAAATTCCATTCCGACCCCCGGATCAAAATCTCACCTATCGTTCGGATTCGCCAAAATTTCAACCTTCGGCATTTCAAGCCTAATTGAGCTAAGGACCTCCAAAATACATTCCGAACGCGCTCCCAACCCCGAAATCACCCAACGGAGCTAATGGAACTATCGGATTTCCGTTCCGAGATCGTCCTAACACTGTTCCGGTTACGGACCATTTCTATCTTTAAAGCTCTCATTTAGGGACTAAGTGTCCCAAAAATACTTCAAATTTCAGGGCCGACTCTCCCGGCAAACCACAATAGCAGAAATGTACTTAGGGAAATAGTTAAATTAGGGATTGGGGCGAAATTTTCTAAAACGACCGGTCGGGTCGTTACAGAACCTCACTAGCAAGGGCCCCTGAAATCTAATAGCCCTTGCAGTTTCCAGAATGTGCATGTGCCTCCTTTCCACAACAATATTTTATTGAGGAGTATATGGACGGGAGCTTTGATGAATAAACTCGTGCATTTGAAATAGATTAGCACAACCACGATTGAAGAACTCAAACCATTGTCTGATCTAAAACATTTTATCATTCTACCAAATTGAGTTTTCGCCATAATAATCAAAATTTTTAGGACCGTAATGACATCAGACTTAAGATGTAACGGTAAAATCCAAATACATCTAGAATGATCAACAACCATTGTGAGAAAATATATCTTTCCATTATATGTATGAACTTTATAGGATCCCGAACATCCATATGTATCAAATTAAAGACATGATCTGCTTTGCTACTACTAACTGGAAAAAGGTGTCCTAGCATGTCTTGCTAATGTACATATGCCACATGGGCTTATTTTTACTATTACTACTATTAAGATTAGGAATCTTCTTGAGAACTTGAACGGGAGCATGTCCCATCATTTTGTGCCACAGTTCAACTTCATTCTTGTGTGCAGCCATTACTAAGGATCTATCTGTAGTCTTGTTTCTTCTTTGTGAATGCAGCACATATAAGCCTTCTTCCTCTTTACCAATCTCCTTCGCCCTCCCAATGAAGAGATCCTGAAAGATGCAAAAATTTGGAAAGAATGCATCACAACAGTTTAAAGCTTTTGTGAATTGAGAAATAGACAAAAGGTAAAAGATAGTACTCATAAGACGTTGTTAATGGTATCACCTCCATGTAATTGACGACTAACAACATGTGACACCTTAGTAGATTCTCCAGTAGGCAGCTGCACATTTCTTGCATTAACTACTAACAATTTATCATGTAAAATCTATTCATTACCAAACATATGGTTTGTGGCTCCAATATCTACTATCCACTTCTCATCAACCTTTTGTTCACAAGTGACATTACTTGTCATGTGTGCACTGGCAGAAGATTCAAAGACTAAGACTTATCTGCTTTACACGAATGTCACATGTGTAAGCATATCAACTATGTGTCTCACATGATGGACCTGGTTCATGACTAAGTTCATTTTGTCAATCTTCAAAATGTCGTCTGAACTTGGGCCAAAAAATTCCCTTTTTTGATGATGACAAACTCGTTGCTTTTATTTGGTTAGAGACAATGTGGAACTCAGCCTAATTTTCACACTTTAATATAACTTATCATTAAGGACCATGTTTAATTAGGTTATAAATATCACATTATTTCAGAATAAAAAGTAAAGCACAATATCTCTTTTCCCTTTTGGCATCATCGAAAAGTTGCATATTATATGAATCCCAGATATTATTTATTACTCATGGCCACTGGGGCAACTACAAGTGAAAATATGATTTAGTTAATCAATAATCAGCTTCACAAAAAATTTAACTATTAAGATTAGAAGTTTCATAGAACAAGAGAAAACAAAGCACATTGTCATTGATTAAGAGATGTTTCTACAAAACAGACCACAAAAAAAAACATCCAACCATGAGCCAAAAAAAAAATAGAGAAAAATTCCGAATATGGGTCACTGAGGGGGTTTCTAAACTGGTTCTAGGGCTTGGAGGAACTAGAGGGTTGGGATTGAAGAAGATTGAGAATTGTTTGGAGCATCCTGATAACTCTGATTTTTACATGATTTATACCTCTTCTTGCCTAAGCTTTGTGCATAAATTGATATAGATTAATCCGGAATTGCTTACAAGTTACGTTTGATTGCAGGTTTGAGCGACTAGTTGATAAAGATCACAAATTGGCTCAGAAAGGAGTGAAATTTGCCAAGAATCAAGAGATGAGCTAAAGTGTGAGTCAAAAAACCTGTGCGGACCGCAACCTTTTGTCATGCGGCCGCACAATAGGATCCAGAAACTAACCAAGTTCAAGGAACATGTGCGGTCCACACTATTTTGCCACGTGGATGCACAGGTAAGGATCAGAGAACCTGAATTTTGGATATAATTCCACACGGACCGCATCCATTTCTATGCGGTCCGCAATGATGAAGAAATAGAGGCTCAGATTCTATGGCATAATCCCACGCGATCGCATACCAAAATAGTGCGGTCCGCATGGATAAATGATCATAGAGCCAACATTGAAGAGTAATCAATAGTGCGGTCGCGCAACATTTCCACGCGGTCCGCGTGACTCAACCTACGCGGCCGCGTGGCATTTCTAGGCGGTCCACGTCCAAGATCTAGAAGCTAAACTATTGAAGACCTTTTACCCTATGCGGCTGTTTGTTATTTTCATGTAGTCCGCGACAGACCCTGAGGGGAATTTTTGTCCAGTTTTTCCTGGGTAGTATAAATAGAATATTTTACTTTTTTAGGTTATGTTCTTTTACACTGTACGAGCAGCTGAGCACGAGGCAACATATATTTTCCTATTTTGGGCTATTTTCCTTAGTTTTGAACATAGATTCAAGTGTATTAAATTTGTAGTTCATTATTATGTTAACTTCTACTATTACTTCTTATTTTTCTATTGTTTCCATGTATAGCTAAACCCATTAGCTAGGGTTGTGGCTCAACCCTAATGTGGGTAATTAATGGGATTTTTGCTTAATGCTAGGATGATATTGGGTGTCTGGTATTTGGGTTGATTGTATGTTTTCACTTAGATTTAGTGGTTGCAAACACTAAGTCTAGCTTAGTGGGTTTTGACTTTACTTGAGAAAGAGAGTCTATGACTTCTAAATCAACCCAACAAGGATTTGGGATGGACCCATGAGAATGGTAGCCCCAAGTAACGGGTTAAACCTTGAGAGAGTAATTACCCTACTTGAACCATTAGTTGCTTGGGAAAATTAGCCTACCCGATTGGTCTCGAAAGAGTCAATTGGGCAAAATTACTCTCTCTACCAAGAGGTGTGAGAGTGAGTGCTAAGTGCAACGATTATTCATATATCCCTTATTGACATCCTTGCATTGAAATTCTGTACCCGTTAATTAGTCACCTGGGCAAGTGCTATGACCCTAGTGTTTTCTCCTTATTGCACACACCTTAGAATTATAATTTAGCATAATCTAGTTTATAATTGTAGTCAATACCTTTAGTTGATAATCAAAGAAAACCAAAAATGTTAGAAGTCAAATTAGGAGCTACAACACCTTGTTAGTCTTCACAAATACTTGACTCCAATATCGAGCTCCCTGAGGAATTAACCTCGAAAAACCACTATCGGGTAAAAGTAGTTAGCGCCCACTCTCCTAAGGGTTGGGTTTGCGACGATCACGTTTTGGCGCCATTGCCGGGGAGCTTACGGTTTCCAACTATTTGTGTAGTTAGTTTAGTGTTTAGCTTCTCATTCCTTCTTTTTACTAACTTTATTAGTGTCAATCCAATAGGTAGAAATGGCTTTGAACGGGAATATCCCTCTTGACAACATGGTCGCGGGGGAGGAGGTTGATGATGTACAACAAGAGAAACTCCAGGTACCACAAATACCAAGGAGAGGTAGAAATGCAAATGCTAATCCTAATGATGCAATCCCAGACCCTCTTCCGCCTCCACCAAGAGTTGCTCCAAGGGTTCTTTCCAACAAAGGTTACGCAAGTGCAATAGTTCCTCCCTAAATCTGGGCAGGGAGCTTCCAAATTACAAATGTGATGTTGACGCTTCTTGAACAATGAGGGAATTTCACGGGTGCCTCCCATCAAAATGCATACAAGCACTTAAAGGGATTCATGGATACTTTTTGGGGAAGTAATCAAACCAATGTTTCCGAATATGCTCTAAGGTTGAGGCTTTTCCCGTTCTCTCTTTGGGGAAAAGCGCTCAATTGGTTGGAGAGGTTACCGAATCATTCAATTACTACATTGGAAAAATCGGCGGACAAATTCATTGCTTAGTTCTTCTCCCCGATTCATATGGCAGCGCTCCGTGATGAGATTTTAGCCTTCAAACAAGAAGCGACAGAGCCATTACATGAAATATGGGAGAGGTTTAGAACCATGGTAAAGGAGTGCCCGAACAACAACATGAATGATGTTATGATCCAACAGACATTCTCTAGAGATATCAACACAAAAAACCAATGCATTATTAACCAATTGGCGTGAGGCAATTTCATGAATCTCCCGTATAATGAAGCATGTGACGTACTTGATTAGATGGCCGATACTTCATCGGCATGGCAAAGTCGGGCAAATGTTCCTCAAGGTGATCAAAATATTATACACTTGAACAAAGAGTTACATGACCACGGCCAAGCCATAGCCGAACTTACAACCACCATGAATCAACTTGCAAAGGCACAATTGTAACAATTACAAAATCCAAGACAAGTCAATGCTGGAAGGGGTAAACATGATGAAGAGAAGGCAAAAGGGGCCACAACAATAAGGAGCATGTGAAAATTATGATGAAGGTAGTGGGTATTCAAATGAATGTAATGATGAGAAAGACAAAGATTGCCAATATATGAACAACTTTCAAGGGAATAGAGGAAATCAAAGCATCCAACAATGGCGATCTCAAGAGAATTGGAATAATCAACAAAGCGAAGGCAATTGGAACGATATTAATCAACCCCAAGGCGGCAAAAATTGGAATGGGGGTAATCAAAGCAATTGGGGAAATCAAGGCAATAATAGTGGCAATTGGAGTGGAAATAACAATAATTGGAACAACAATTGGAACAATAACAATGGAAGCCAAGGTAATCGGGGGTAAGGATTTCAAAGGCCCCCGATGTTTCAACATCCAAACAACCCACCACCTTATCAACAACAAGGGCCAAGTTCGGCGGGCAATGAATTTGGAAGGATCGAAGTGATGTTTGAACAAATGATGAAAAGGAATCAAGATTCAGATGCGCAATTAGCTTTCCATAATACTTCCATCCCCAACTTGTAAGTACAACTTGGACAAATTTCACAATCCCTAAATACTCGCCCAAAGGGTGCACTACCTAGTGACACGGTGGTGAATCCTAAGGGTGGGAAAAACAACTAAGTAATGGCAGTGACCATAAGGAGTGGACGAGGCGGTGAAGTGAATGCCTCAAGGAAGAATCAAGCCATATTGGAGGAAGATGATTTGCCTAGTTTTGACATGTTTGCGGGGGTTGATGATGTTGTGGAGACAAGTGCAAGAGATGAGGTGAGAATTGTCATTCAAGAAATTGAAGAGGAGACTCAAGAGAACGTGAACCCATCTAGGGAACATGTTATAGATATTCCCGAGCCAGAAGAGCAAAAGGCCAAGGCACCATTGCCTAGGCCTCCTTCGCCTTACCCTCAACGCTTGGCGAAACAAAAGAGTGATAACCAGTTTAAAAAATTCATTGACATGATAAAGAGCTTGACCATAAATGTGCCCTTGGTAGAGGCGCTAGAGCAAATGCTCGGGTATGCGAAATTCATGAAGGATTTGGTCACGAAGAAGAGATCGATGGAATATGAAACGATCAAAATGACACATCAAGTGAGCGCGATAGTGCACTCCATGGCTCCAAAGGTTGAGGATCCCGGAGCATTCGCCATCCCATGCACTATTGGAAGCGCCAATTTTGCAAAAGCCCTATGTGATTTGGGGGAAAACATCAATCAAATGCCATATTCAGTGTTCAAAACCTTGGGGATTGGGCAACCTCACCCGAAAACAATGCGATTACAAATGGCAGATAGGTCTATGAAGCTGCCTTTGGGTATCATCAACGACGTGCTTGTTCGATTTGATAAGTTCATTTTGCCAGCCGACTTCGTGATTCTTGATTGTGAGGTGGACTTCGAGGTCCCAATCATTCTTGGAAGGCCTTTCTTAGCAACTGGGAAAGCTTTGGTTGACGTCGAGGCGAGAGAGTTGACTTTCCGGGTTGGTGATGAAAAAGTATTTTTCCATGTGTGCAAATCGATGAGGCAACCTAATAGTACCGGAGTTTGTTCGTTTGTCGACATTGTCACAGTGGTGATAGTGGATGACACAAGTGCAATGATCATTGTTGAAGATCCACTTGAAGCGGTGCTTTTGAACATGGAAGCTAATAATGATGCCGAAAGAATTGAATGTGTTAATGTTTTGCATGGTATGGGCTCGTACTCTTATGAGCCGAGAAAGTTGTCATTGGATCTTGAGAATCGCAAGACCCCTCCAACAAAGCCATCTATTGAGGAGCCTCCGGTTGAAACCACTTCCTCCTCACCTCAGGTATGAGTACTTGGGGTCCCAATTTCACTTTGCATGTTATTCTTTCGACTTGCTTAACTAATCTGCAGGTGGACGCCACTTTGGCGATTTTACAAAAGCGCAAGCGGGCGATTGTATGGACCTTGGCGGATATTCGGGGCATAAGCCTCATCTTTTGCATGCACAAGATCATTTTGGAGGATGCTGCAAGGCCGTCACTTGAACACCAAAGAAGATTAAATAAAGCTATACAAGAGGTGGTCAAGAAGGAGTTTATCAAGTGGTTGGATGCCAGTATATCTACCCAATATCGGATAGTTCATGGACCTCCCCGGTCCAATGTGTTCTAAAGAAGGGTGGCATCACGGTGGTCACAAATGCAAATAATGGGTTGATTCCGACCCACACTGTCACTGGTTGGAGTATGTGCATGGATTATAGAAAGCTCAACAAGGTCACTAGGAAGGATCATTTCCCTCTATCATTTTTGGACCAAATGCTTGATCGTTTAGCGGGCCAGGCTTATTATTGTTTTTGTGATGGCTATTTGGGGTATAACCAAATTCTCATTGCCCCGGAGGATCAAGAAAAGACATCATTTACTTGTCCATATGGCACATTCACTTTCTCAAGGACTCTCGGACTTTGTAATGCGCCAGCAACCTTCTAAAGATGCATGATGGCTATCTTCACCGACATTGTGGAGGACATTCTGGAAGTGTTTATGGACAATTTCAGTGTGATGGGGGACTCCTTTGATGAATGCTTAGGGAACTTGGATAGAGTGTTGAAGAGATGCGAGGAGACTAATCTTGTGCTAAATTGGGAGAAATGTCACTTTATGGTGCAAGAAGGAATTACTTTGGGGAATAAGATTTCAAAGAACGGCATTAAAGTTGACAAAGCAAAGATAGAGGTTATCTCGAGGCTTCCTCGCCCACCTCTGTTTAGGGGGTGAGGAGTTTCTTAGGTCATGCTAGATTCTACCAGTGTTTCATCAAGGATTTCTCAAAGGTCATGAACCCGTTGTGCAAGCTATTGGAGAAGGATGTGAAGTTTGTGTTTGATGAAAAATGTATGGAATCTTTTGAATTGTTGAAACATAAGTTGACTATCACTCCCATTATCACCGCACCAAATTGGGATTTTCCATTTGAGTTAATGTATGACGCTGGTGATGTAGCGATTGATGCGGTGTTAGGTCAAAGAATTAACAAGATGTTCCATCTAGTGTACTACACAAGCATGACAATTAATTAGACTCAAAAGAACTATACAGTCACCGAGAAGGAGTTGCTAGCTATTGTGTTTTCCATGGAGAAGTTTCGCCCATACCTTATGGGAGCCAATGTGATTATTCATACCGATCATGCGGCCCTTAGGTACTTGATGACAAAGAAAGACTCAAAGGCGAAATTGATGAGATGGGTGTTACTCTTGCAAGAATTTGATCTTGAGATTATTGATAGAAAAGGAAGCGAAAATCAAGTCACGGATCACTTGTCACGGCTAGAGGAGGAAGGAAGACCAAGCAATGGTGTTGAGATTAATGATTCTTTTCCATATGAACAACTCCTTGCGGTGTCTATGCATGATATGCCGTGGTTTGCCGATATAGCCAATTATCTTGTGACCGGCATTATCCCGTATGAGCTCTCTTCTAACCAAAGGAAGAAGCTCAAGCGGGATAGTTTGGATTACTATTAGGACGAGCCTTATTTGTTCAAAATTTGAACCGATGGTGTGATTTGTCATTGTGTCCCGGAAGAAGAACAATTGAGCATATTGGAAGCTTGCCACTCTTCCCCTTATGGTGGTCATCATGGAGGGGGGGGGGGGGAGGGTGAGAATGACATCAAAAGTTCTAATCTGTGGTTTCTATTAGTCGACCTTGTTTCAAGATGCAAGTGATTTGGTTAAAAGGTGTGATGCATGTCAACGAGCCGGCGAAATTTCTAAAAAAGATGAGATGCCTCTTAACACCATTTTAGAGGTTGATATTTTTGATGTTTAGGGAATTGACTTCATGGGCCCGTTTGTTAGCTCTTGTGGAAACACGTACATTCTTGTGGCGGTAGATTATGTCTCTAAATGGGTGGAAGCCATGGCTGTACCCAACAATGAAGCCCGGAGTGTGAATCTTTATCTTCAAAAAAATGGACTCTGGGCACGTGGGCCTGAGGGCATTTTGGTCAACTTTTCATTTGGAGTTAGGAATGGCTGTAGTTGAGCTGTAAGGTATAGATGAGCATATATTATTGGATTTGCATGATCATTGGCTAGTTTTGGTGCGTTGTGCGTTGGTTCAAGCCTTCAGAAGGATGTAGAATGATGGTTGTGAGTCTTTGGAGCGAGGTGAGTCTCCTTTCTAATTCTGTTAGGGGGAAATTACCCCATAGGTGAGTTAAATTAATTATGTGCTCCTAGTTGTGGGGGATACGTGTGCACGATGTGATGAAAGTCCATGCGTAGCTGCTATTATGCTATTGTCCGGGTAGTTTAGGACCCAAAAGCATGTTATATGTGAAATAAATGTGGAATAATTGATAGCTTAGATTTCTTAAATCATATTAAATTAATAATTGAATTTTCTAAAAGACTTAATCTTCGTTTTCTCAAATTAATAAAGAGAAATGACTGTTTTCTAGATAATAGCTTCACGATTTACTTCTTGAATGTTTATCTGTCTGTGTGTGTTTAGTTTGGAACGGGTCGAACGCCTCGACATATTAATAGATGCATCTATAGGCGCGCCATCTACCCTCGACATGTGCACATTTATTTCTGTTGGATCGGGCCGTCGCCACGGTATGATTTGCGCATGCTTGTATTGATGCCGAAACATAATTAAATTGTTGTTGCCTTTCATGGCTTAAAGATATTCGGCATATATTTAAAAAGAAAATTCTGGGAAGCTTTCCCATGAAGGGATTAATTGATTATTTGTTCTTTCTATTTGGATTGAAAATCATGTTCATAGCATAAATCCACTGATTAGTATATGTTAAGGATGAGTCATTATTGGACCATTAGAAAATGTCAGAGTTGACCGTCTTGTCTCTACCCCTCCAGAATTAAGCGGTATACTTATTGAGTACACGTTGATTACCTATAGTGCACTTCTATGCATTATTGTTGCATAGGTACTTGATACATTAGCAGCCTACTGGGCGTAGCAACGCGGACGATTCGGGGACTAGGTGAGTTGCAGTACGCAAGGCGGCCCGTATCTCTTTAAAGTCCTTTCTAGTAACTGTATTTCTTTTCTGTCCATTGTATCGATATGTTGTATTTTATGTCTTTATCAGTAGTTGCTCATGCACTTGTGACACTAGGTTTCTGGGATGGTTTTAGTAAATCATTGTACCAATTGGTAATATTTAAGTTTGAATTCAGGAAATAATCTTATTTAATGTGAAACAGAAGGAAAACCCTTAGATTTTCAAAAGTATTAAAAGAGGGAATTAATCGGTATTCTAATTGGCTGGCCTGACAGAGGTATCCAGCGCCATCACGACGCGTAGTGGATTTGGGTCGTGACATCTAATGTCTTGTAACTTTTCTAAATTATCTTTTTCTTTTTTCATACTAAAGCAAATTATCTGCATCCTTCTTTGGTTTATATGTTCTCTTCCTACAAATAATAATTTATAATTTCTTCTATTATATGCCATTAGTTCCCGAATCTTAAAATTGTTATCAAGTCTTCTTTGTGAAAATGATATACAAATAGGTAATAAAGTTTCAACTACATTTCATAATCTATCTATATATTATCAAAAGAAGAAGAAAATGCATCCGGATTAAGTTAAGTCGCGGCCTCACAATAGGTCACTTGGTATTGTGGGACAAACTTAGTATGGTTATGTAATAACTAATTTTTTTAAAAATAAATGAATTTTACATTATGTGTTTTTAATAATTAGTTACTCTTTTTGAATTAGAATTCAAGCATACTTAACTATTTCTTTTACGATTTTTTATATATTTAAAATTATTTCTATTTTACGTCAATGCCATCTTTCAAGTTTGACACTTAAAATCATCTAGTTATAACTATCATTGCGATGTATAATTTCATCCGATGATAAACTTCTTCCGATATAAAATTCAACTATTATACTAAAGGGGCCATTACTGTAAAGATTGATGAAGGAGATGAGCTTTCTAATTCTCCTTTAGAAATGTGACGCAAGTCTTTTACTAATATGGATACGCTGTGTGATAGAAGTAGAGATGAAATTGCTGAAAAATATTATCATTAATGAGTGACTTTACTTATTATTTTATGATGGATTATCAATATATCTTAATTCATGGATAGACTTGTAATTTATATTGAATGTTGTTTATTTAACAATAAGTAATTATACTAGATAGTATCATATGCTTTGATATAACTATAATAATATATGTAAAATTGTCTTAAATATTTAAAATGTTTGTTTACTTTATGCTTTATATTTAAATCAAATAAAATTAAAAAAAATAATAGAAGTCTATTACAATAAATATTTAAATTTATTTTTCTACTTACAAAAATTATAAACTAGTACTATCTTTTTTAATAATTTGACACTCAAAAGTACTTTTTAGAAAGATTGGCCAAACACAATTTATTTATCAAATGCTGTAAAAAGTACTTAAATTGATTGGCCAAACACAACAAAATAAGTAGATTTTGGCAGCTTGGCCAAACAGGCACTTAGATTATTTTGTTCCTTAGTTGGTTTTTGGATTATGAATATTAATCTTAACAACCTCTCTCACATTGCTAGAGAAAATAACTTTTGATGTGCTGAAGGTGATATTTTGTTGTGAGATTATACAAAATCTGTTATTGTTGTTGAAGTTGATATTTCGCCTGAAGACCTTTTTAAATTGGTTAACATTGTCAAAAATAATGTTGTTAGGTGTTTGCCATAATTTTCTTACCATATTTGCTTTTCCTATTTATTGAAGGAAAATGACAATATAATTACCTTAATTGTAATTTTCTTCTACGAGAAGGAAAACTCCTTTTACTTGGAAAACAAGAGTGTAAAGGGAAAAAAAATTGGATAACTAAAAAGACAAAAGAACCCCTTTAACTCAGTTGTTGCTAGTATGTTATTAAGGATCATTTAGGGAAAGAGGAAATGGGTATCTTGCTAATATACTACCTTCATGTAGTATGTTAGCAAAACCTATATATATATTTATATATATATAGAGTAGAAAATCAGAACAAAGAGAGTAAAAATTGACCTTTGAATCGCGAAAACAAAACGTGCAGAAATTTTGATATTGAATCGATTAAAGACCACACAAGCAAGAGCTATAGCCCATCAGCAGCGTGCTAACATAAGATTCATAGAGCCCCAATACACAGAGCAGGATTCCAAGAGGTCATAGGACTGCTGGTCAAGTCTGTTTTGCAGAAACAAGACAAAACCACATATCAAAGAATCCCACGTCGACACAGGCGAAAAGGGGGTAATAAAAATCAAAGGATCATGTTGACCATGCAAACAAGAAATAGGTTTCGGTCATATTAAGTCGTACATCTATTTTTTAGTATTACGGAACTAGCCGCTATTTACATAACGATAATGCAGCAGGAAGTGCGCAAATTGTGGTCACAGAAGGAAAACGATTCGAACAACTTAAGGGGCCAACTTATGTATCTATTCAGCAAATGACTCAAGATGATTATTATAGATATGATTGATGATATCAATGCTTCCTCCCCATGTGAAAGCGCCAAAAAACTTGTACTCTTTTGAACTCTGTTTTGCCCCTTTTGTGTTTCCATTGTTGCTGCACCAGTAATTCGGGAGATAAAGATAGGAAAAAGCAAGAAAACCCTCTGATGGCTTTAGAGTTAACATTTGTGATAAACACTGGCTACAGGGACTTGCTATGATTACTAGAAAGAGCTCTGCAGTTTCCAAGTTTTTGCGCAGATTGTTAAGTTTGATTGATAGAAGAAATCAAAGTAGAATTGCAAAGAAAATACAGGATAAGGAGAGAACCAAGAATCTGTAACCTAAGTGTTATGGAGGAGGCCAGCACTACAGAAAACATTAGAATATCACCAGAGAAGAGCTGTGGAGTAAAAGAGGATGATTACGGATTTGCTTTAATGGACGAGATTGGACCGAAGGAATTGATAATGAGATTGGATTTCTCGTTATATTTCTTTGTTTACTTATTTGATGTAATGCTAAAAACATGCTATCTGAAACAACCACTTGAATCCACACAGCAATAGAGCTTATGAACTAATCATGTGTCTAAACAAAGCAAACAACTATTCAGCATTCAAATGGTTTATACTCCTCTTAAATCATGCTCCTACTGACTCAAATATCTGGATAATTTTTCAAGAATATAAACAACACAGATATATATCAAATATCACACATCAATTGATCAAGCAGTATCGAGGAGCAAAAGGAAAACAGAGCAACGATTGAACAAATCCTAGTAAAGGAGAAACTTTACCTATTGTTTTTTTGGCAGGCTCAATCTGGCGTTATTTTACATTACGGATAAAGGAACACAATCATATTTCTTGTGAACCCTTTTGTTTGTATCTTTACATATACAATAAAGAGACTTAAAAATTCTGAATAAGTATTAGTAAAAACATTTAAGTTGCAAGAAATGACCTGCTATGTGGTCATACATTATCGGTGGAAATGTCATGAGATGAAGTGAGTCCATGGAGAGGCGAAGCAGGTAAGGACTTGCCCATGATTTGCCTACTTTGGTTTGATAGAATTGGTGTTGAAGCTTTTCTTGTATGCACAACTTTTTCATTTGTCTTAATAATCAGGAAGAAGACTAGACGGTACACAATTAGTGTGCCTACTAGAATTGAAAGGTCTATCCACTTTGAGTATGCCATTTCCACTTGCCATTTATCTCTCAAGACATCTTCTCCACTAATTGTATGATTGTTTCCATTCAGATTGTCAGTGAACGTTAGCCCATCAAATTCATTCTTAAACATGCCTTGGTAAGCATACTTGTGGAACGAAAGGTAGTATAATGGGTACTTCCAGATTGGTTTAGGCAACTCATTAGGTGTTTGAAAAAAACCACCACTTAATATCTGTAGTCCTTGTATTCCTGCGCCTATCACAATGCCCATGAGGAAATCGGGCACGATAGCTGCAACATTGGCCATTAGGCTCTCGACTATCATCATACTGATGAAAAGGACCAAAGCAAAGTAGATGAAATGCCCAAATCCATTTTGAAATCCAGTAAGGAAATAGGCAATGGCACCTGGAACCAGTGAAATTAGTAGCAAGTACGGCAGAGAAGAAAGAGTGTTGCCAATCACAAAAGCACAACAACCATAATGCCCATTCATGTTTTCTCTTTGAAACACCTACATTTTCTCGAAGAAAGCAAATTAATTAGTAAAGATAAAAGATTAAACGGAGAATTCGTTAGTTATGACGATGAAACAAGAATACCTTCATGTCCTCCACAAATGAAGGGAATCCACCAACTGTCATAAATGTCATAAAAGAAACAACGAAAGCCACCATTAGACCTCTTTCCTGAAAAGTTAATATTCAAAAATCTGTTATGATTCATAAATTGCGTGTTCATCTAGCAATACTGAAATTTCTTTTGATGCCTTATCCCTATTAAGTAGTTGTTTATACCTCGATTGAACCATAGCTTGAGTCGACATTATAGTAGATAGAGCCAAGACCGAAAGCAATGACAACATAAGACGCAAATCGCATCCAATAGTAGCCAAGATCGCGGAACATGTTCACAGAAGACCTCCTTGTCAAAACAAGGCTTTGCGTAGTAAAGTTTGCATGGCTTCTTTTTTCCAATATTTCACCACCCTGAAAATGTATAATGGCGATTAGAGTGATTCCTTCTCATCACCTTCAAATGAACCCTCCTCCTTCCTTTCCCTTTAGGTAATTGTTGCTTACCTGTTGACATATTTCTAAAACCTGGTTCTGAATTTTATGATATCCTTCGGATGATTTATATGAACTAAAGAGAAGATCTACCACTTCTTCTGTCGGTTTTCTTCCAGCTAAACCATGTTCGATATCCTATTAATAGGTCAATAACATTCAGTAAAAATGCAAAATTTGGCCTCAATATCATAGAAAAGGAAAGCGTATGGATACCTTTTAAAGGGTTTACCTCATAAAAATCTTTGCTAATTGTTTTAAGAAAATGATCTGACGGGTTCTGAAGAGTTGGGCAAGGGAAACCATTTGTCGCAAAAAACTATCATAACAAATGAAGAGATTAAAAACACAGTAGCAATTAAACTGATGAAGATTTTACATATACTTGCACTAGTAAGCCTTTACTGGTTCATCCAAACATACCTCAATTGCTGCACTAGCAGGTCCAAAATACACTGTTCTTCCTGAAGACATGAGGCATAGATTGTGGAAGAGGTTGAAAACTTCAGCACTGGGCTGATGAATAGATGTAATAATGGTTCTTCCCAATCTTTGGCGTGAAATTCCGCTCATCACATAATAAGAAGCAGCACTGTCGAGGCCACTGGTTGGTTCATCGAGGAAGAGAAGTTTTGGTCGCGTTAGAATCTCCATGCAAATACTAAGTCTCCTCTTTTCTCCTCCGCTAATTCCTTTAGTGCCGCGTCCTCCAATTCTTGTGTTCATTGCATCTTGCAACCCCATCTCCTTTATAGTCTGCTCTGCTATTTGAATTTTTTCTGATTTTGTCATGGAATCTGGCAGTTGGAGTTGTGCAGAGTAGTAAACAGCTTCTTTAACAGTTAGTGTTGACAGCAGAGTTTCATCTTGAGTCACGTATGCCTGATTTTACAGGATAGAAGTGAGAGAAGCGTTTTGTGTAACCAATTGAAAACTTTTGAAAATTTCCATGATAGTTTGGGCTTCCGCTACTGATTCGAAATGAAGCCGACGTAGCGGTTTGAACAGAGTTCCGCCGGGCGACGGTGGTGGTGCAAATGGCTAGCACGACCGGAAAAACTGAGGGAACCCCAGGGAAAAAAGAAAAAGAAATGATAGAGATAAAAGGAAGCGGAGGATTTTGCCTGGAGAAACGTAGAAGTCTGAACAATTTGCTGGAGATTGAAATTGAGAGAAAAACCCGTAAATAGAACTAACAATGAGGGCTTTATTTGGGATCAGCTCAAAAAGATGAAGAAGTCCTCATAATTAAAGATCGCTCAAAGGGAAGTTGAAATTTGGTAAGACAGTATTTAAATCATTTATTCACCAATGTCAAAATGTCGTTATTCTTTTTTTTTTTACCTTTTAAAAATAAATTTGATATTATATAATATTATAATTTAAGTTACTGTTCTTAAAATTTAAGACTTTAATATCAATTAAATATTTTGCTTATTAACTTATTCTTCATTTGAACTAAGTGAAAAGTCATAAATCCAACTTTTCAATTAATAAAAGAATGTTACTATTTCAGTTTATAGTCACTTTATGGTGCACATTAGCATATAGTGATAATGTTCTTGTTTTCTCCATGCACAAGTTAGGTTTTGTGCAGGTCTTTTTAGTTTTAATTAATTATTTTAGACTAAATTACATTAGAATAAATTTATTTGTGGTAAATATCTATACAATTATAAGAAATAATATATCAGCACAAATACATTCCATGTTAGATATAATGATAATTCCCATTAAAATTTAAAACGCTATATATTACAATTAATTTTTAAAATATTGATGAGCTAATATCTTCATTTTATATAATTGAATTTTCTCAATTAAAAAAAAATAGAGAAAAACTCAGCAGGAATTATAACTAAATTAAGTTGGTAATTCTCCGGCACTCCTTAAGTAAATTTTATAACCGGTCGCAAAATTAAAACTAATTAACTATTTGTGATTTGATTATCTTAGTAAAAAAGAAAAGTAAGAAAGGGTATTTATGAAAAAGTCGGTTGATCCTCTTATACAGTAGTATGTCTTGCCTTTTAATCAAATCAGTAAATATGAAAAATACTACGATTAGATATAAATTATTTCAATAAATCCACAATTATCATACTCTTTAATTTAGTATAAAATTCTAGAATATTTTGAAAATGACATTTAACATATCCATGCTAGATGTACGTAGTTTAATTATAATTAGTAGCCGTATCCGCGCGATGCGCAGTCAATATTAAAAATATGTTTGTCACTTTGTTAAGTTTTTGATGTTACATTTAAAGCTATCACAATTATTTGATTATCCTATTCTCTATAAATCAAATAGATATTGTCTAAATTTTAATAAATAAAAGCTCCATTAAATTAAAGGGACTTATATAGTCATCAAATAATTTTTTTCGTTATTTATTTTTATTTATTATATTATCCAATATTTAGTATAATTATATTATTAATAGAAATTATGACACTTGTCATTATAACATTTCTTTGCCTCTCCTACTATATATACTAGTAGTCGTACCCGCGCGATGCGCGATCAATATTAAAATAATATTAATTAAATTAAATTAAATTAAATTATGATTAGACTTGTTTGATCCTATTAGATCGTATTGCTTTAACAAAATTCAATTGTCATCTTGTTTGTCAATACGATATACCCAATAATGAAATCTATATTAAATCAAAGGTACATATATAATCAATGAATAACTTTTTTATTTTATTCTTCTTTGTTATATTAAACAATATTTAGTATACGCTTTCTTTTTGTAATATATGAGAAGATACATAATTTATTATTATTGAAATATTTTTTTATTTTAAGTTTATTTTGTTGTTCTTAATAATATTAAATAAATTTTAGTGAATAAAATCTATGTTAAACTAATGGGACTTATATAGGCAGCGAACGTTTTTGTTATTTATTTTTTTATTATATCTTCCAATATTTAATACTATTACATTGTTAATAGAAAGTGTCATTAGCATATTACGTCAGTTAATATTTTTCTCCAAAGGTTTTTTTATTTCTTTATTTTTTATTTTTTTATTTTCAAATTATTTTAAACTCCAACTTAAAATTACTGCCAATTTGAATTAGTAATTTACTATTTTATAATTTCATTTTTATATTAAAATTATTTTAAAACTCCAACTTGAAACTACTCCCCGATTTGAATGGGTAGTTTTGCTTCTCTTTTTTTCTGTTTTTTACAGTTTTTTTTTTTTGCTTTTTTATTTTAAAATAATTTAAAAACAGCAACTTGAAACTAGTGCAACCCAATTTGAATGGGTAGTTATTTTTTTTTATTATAGTTAACTATAAGATATCTATTTTTATTTTAAAACTCCAACTTGAAACTACTTCCCGATTTGAATGGGTAGTTTTTCTTCTCTTTTTTTTTCGTTTTTATAGCTTTATTTGCTTTTTTATTTTAAAAATAATTTGAAAACTGCAACTTGAAACTACTCCAACCCAATTTGAATGGGTAATTATTTTTTTTAATATTTATATTTTGTTTTTTTATTATAGTTAATTATAAGATATCTATTTTTATTTTAAAACAATTTGAAACTACTCCCCGATTTGAATGGGTAGTTTTTCTTCTCTTTTTCATTTTTTATAAAAAATAATCGCTTTTATATTTTAAAATAATTTAAAAACTCCAACTTTAAACTAGCTACTTCCATCCAATTTGAATGTGTAGTTATGTTTTTATATATTTATATTTTCATCTTTATATAGTTAATTATAAAATATCTATTAATTCAATTAAAGTAAACAATATATATATATATATATATATATATATATATATATATATATATATATATAGGGTAGTTTTGTATGTTTTTATTAATTTTATTTTTTATAGATATTTAAATTCAAAAAGAATAACCAATAACTTATTTATTAACTGATTATGTCATGTAGCTTTTTCTTAGGCTGCCACTTGGCTTAGGAAAATAGTTTTTTCCTCTCCTTTTAGTAATATATAGATATAGATATTTATATTTATATTTATTAAAACACCAACTATAAACTACTCTCCAATTTGAGTGGGTTAATTTTGTTTTTGTTTTTTAATACAGCAAATTATAATATATTTATATTTATTAATACAAAAAGAGTAAGTAATTAATTCAAAATTTTAAAAAGTTTTTTAGTTAAAAGGTATTGTTTTCTTAACAATGTCACTTGGCTTTTTCTGATTATGTCGTTTGTCTTAATAATATACTTTTAAAATAATGTTAAATTCTAAATTGAAACTATTCGGCAACTTGAATGGGTAGTTTTTTTAATTAACATTTTCGTTTTTTTATTGTAGCTAATTTGATTTATTTTATTTTTTTATTTTAAAATAACTTTAAAAACACCAACTATAAATTACTCCTTAATTTAAAGAAGCAATCTTTGCCCTACTTATTCCATTGTAATGGTTTAGAAAAAGAGATTTGGGGATGTTGGGGGAGGTTAGGGTTTGTACAACGAAGAAGAAAAAGGGATTTTGTTAATTGCCTTTGTAACACAACCTGAAGTATTAGTTAATATTTTAAAATTTTAAATTCAAATTTCAAATAAAGTACGTAACATATATATTTTTGTCAGTTTTAAAGAAAATGTGGCCAAAAACGTGGGACCACAGCCGTGAATAACTGAATTGGTAATTTTTTTCTGTTTTCAAAATTTTTTGAATCCTCAAAGTTTTTGGAGTTTTGTCATAATACTTGATAGTAGCTGATATTTTGTTGTGACACTTGGCATAAAATTATTGATTTGCCTCTCCTTTTCTATATTAATAGATATATAGATATAGATATATATTTCTTTGACTCTCCTATTAGATATATTATATATTATATATTATACATATATTATGTTATATTATATTATATATTATTTATATAAATAGATTTTTCATTTTTTTATTTTAGAATAATTTTAAAAACTCCAATTTGAAACTACTCCCCAATATGAATTAGTAATTTATAATTTTATTTTATTTTATTTTTTATTTAAAAATATTTTAAAACTTCAACTTGAAACTATTTCTCGATTTGAACGGGTAGTTTTTCTTCGCTTTTTTTGTTTTTTTATTGGTATTTTTTTCGCTTTTATTTTAAAATAATTTAAAAACTCAAACTTGAAACTACTCCCACCCAATTTGAATGAATAGTTATTTTTTATATATTTATTTTTTTATTATTTTTTTATCATATTTAATTATACGATATCTATATTTATTAATCCAAATAAAGTAATCAATTACTATATATATGGTGGAGTAGCTTTTTACTGTATTTTATTATTTTTAATTTTTATATATATTTAAATTTAAAAATAATAACCAATAAGTAATTATAAACTAAATAACTAACTATGTTATGTGACATTTTTTTAAGTTGTCACTTGGCTTAAAGAGAGGACTTTTTCCTCTTCTTTTAATAATATATAGATATTTTATATAATTTTTAATGATTCATACTAATTGATATGGTGTACTATACGCATAAAGCGTGTACCCTAAAACTAGTGCTAATAATGGAGTGGCCATTTAGGCATGTATATTTTATAAATCAATGTTTGGTCTATAATTATTTTCCAATTATTCTGTCTTTACCTTGAAATAGAGAATCTGAAATTGAAAAACTGATTTAAAGAATATTTCAAGAGAAATATTGATTTTCACTCATAATATTAACCCTTTTCTTTTCAAGTGAGTTCATGCCCAGATAATATTAAACTTTCAAATACTTTGCAACTTTAATGTTTAATATCATTTGCTCAACTTCGACCAAATATTGTCAAAATATATAGACCCTTAAATTCTTTGATAACAATTGACATAACTGATTGCATTTGACATCCAAACTGGTAACTTTTTTCTGTCTTTAAAATGAAATGAGTAATATACTCTACTAATGGAGAAGTAAAAGAGATGTTAATCACTGCATCAAAAAAATAAAATAGTGATGCAGGCCTTGCAACATTCAGATTTCTTACAGATGTTCCATAACAAAGTTCCTGCCTGCTTGTGACCATTAATCAGAATATCCCCCTTCTGCCTCGTGCTGAAATCTAATCGTCCTGAGAAATCGCCACAGCTGATTAATCATATTAGCTGGGAAAAACAACTAACTAATTGTAACAAGTAAAAATAGGTTCTACACTATATTTTCAAGTCACTTAGAAGAGGGTTATAATTCAATAAGTGGATCTGCTGAAAAATAACGTAAATGATTAGTTATAATAAGTCAAGTTACATTAATATATTGTAAAAAGTCTCTACAAAGTATAGCTTTTTAATAAAGAAAATTAATTAAATCTCAATCTCCCATTCTTTCTTCTAAGGGTTGTAAAGAAGAAAAAAGGAGAGTATAGTTCCATCTTCTCAATTGGAAAGGTTGAGACGATCGATTACATGTTTTTTTGCAAATATGTATTGTATTATGTATGTCCTCTTGCCTAGCATTCCTACTTAAATATTACTGTACTACATCAATAATGTTAATTATTGTAAATAATAGTTTGTACTAGTATTTATTAGCTACTGCATATAGAGATCAACTTTGGGATTCATTGTAGGAACAAGTACTCTTCTTGCCATGCATATATATGTACACTTTGATTCCGTGCTCCTATATTAAATGTTTCTCTCTGCTTACATTAATATATGAAAATTATACACTAGCTAGTACTATGAGTTAATCTCTATAATATGATATCCCCTCTTTACCTTTGCTATTTTTTGGAGATAAGTAATTCTTGGCGAAATAGATAGACGGAAAATTTTTTATTTTGGAGAAATATATATATATATATATATATATATATATATATATATATATATATATATATATATATATATATATATATATATATATATATATATATATATATATATATACATATATATATATGGCAGGTCACCTTTTAAAAAATATTTAAGATAAGGTTAGTATTCTTTATTTATTACATAAAAGGAAGATTTTTTTATATTTAGAGCATATCTTAAAAATAACCAAACAATTAATTATCATGGATAAAGGCACAAATCATGAGATCGGTGTAATTTCACATTCTCTCTCATCTAATTAAAAGAAATCAGATGCACTCTCTTCATAGTATCTCTTTCTAGCATCTTCTTTCCTCCCATCACTCAATCTATCAAAATATACGCTAAATTAGGTATGAATATTTCTCTCAATCGATCCACAATAGTAAATCACGGAGACTTTCTGCCTTTTGTCGTGAAATTTGAAAATTTTCCTGGATTTTCAGAATTCGCCTAGTTGTTCAGTTATACCATATTTTTTAGAAGAAGTATAGGCAAGCTCATCTGAGACAAAGTATAAAAAAATATGTTTATTTTAACCAAAATATCGTTTATACAACATATACCTTACAATACAACATATACCTTACAATTATCGCCCAGTTGTTTAGTTATACCATGTATCAAAATATATTTATTTTAACCAGAATATCGTTTATACAACATATATATTATAATTATACCATATTTTTTTATACTTTGTCTCAGTTATACCATATATTCTTACGTATAGCTTCATTTTTCAAAAGAAGCATAGACAAGCTCATCTGTTTAAGTAATATTATAGGGCTTATGTAATGCGGCCGTTACAAATAATAAGACTTGTTGATAATAATGACTAGTTATTTTAACAGAGTAGTAATAGGTAACTGAAATTCGTGATTGAAGTAACCATATTTAAAGATTTTTTTGCTAGAAATATAAATATTTGCTTTCCTAATATGCAAAAGAGATAATGCTGTATGTACGGAAATATTCCTACAATTTGGCCTATATATGTTTTTTGCCCTTTATTTTGTGCCTTTTTTATCTCACAATTGTGTGGGCTCCAGAATTTTGTGGACCCAAATGTGTAAGATATGAGTCCACAAATATGTGAGATAAAAAGATCACATAAAAAGAGGGGAAACTTACACAAATGTCCCTAATAAATCTCAACTTACCAACGTCTAGCCATTAGTCATACACTTACCAAAACTAGCCAACAAAAATTAAAAAATCAACTAATAGGGTTCTTTCTCTCGAAGCACATACAAAAATCACCTTTCATATTTTTAAGTGTGATTAGCAACATTAGATACAAGACGGAAAAGAAATTTCATGGACGAGGTAGCAAACAAGGTGATGAAATACAAAAATCTATACAAATATGCAAAACAATCTACACAAAAAAAGGAACTTTTTCAATGGGTATATAGTTGAAATACATTGAAAATATATAGACAAGTCAATATACAAAATTTGAGGAAGATTGGAGGTGATTTAGACTGATTTTGTATCAAAATTTGTAATTAAATCGAGTTCAAAAAAATCTTCTGCGATACATATATCAAACATGTATCACACATGTGTATCTCACACACAGGTACACATAGATATACATGTGATACATAATTAATATACAAATGATACACATTATGATACACATATTATTTCTTTTCAATGTTCAGCTTTTACTTCGAATTCAAACCACCTCAAAACTTCACCGAATCATCCCAAAACTGAGATTCAAGCTCTTTAAGTTGTGCCCAATCTATTCTAATAACACCCACTTATAACAAAGCAAAATTTTGATATTTTTTTGCTACAAATAGCTAATTGGCTAATTTGACTAATATTTGTAATATTTTATCAATTGGCCAATTTTTATAATAAGCTACCAATAAATAGAAAAAAAACCTCATACAACTAGTATAAATTATGTGAGATAAAAAAAAATCACTCTATATACGGACACCTAAAGTTGACATCAGTTGTCTGACGAAACAGATTCCTCTTTTTGCTAAGTACATAAAAGTTCGATTATATATTTAAGAATATTTACCAGCTAGAGCATCGAGAAGCGTAGATTTGCCACAACCAGAAGGACCCATAATAGCCAAGAGCTCACTAGGGCGAGCATAACCAGTCAGACCTTCCAATAGGTTTTTGCAGCTGCCACTTTTTCTATTGTAGACAGTCACCCACAAGTCATTCCAAGTCAAGAAAACCCCTCCATTTTTTGAAGAAATTAACTCCTCTTCCTGCTTTCCAATTTGAATTTGCTGAAACTGATCCATATATATACAGAGAGAGGTTTGCGCCGATAGACTCGATCTATAATATAAAACATGAAATGGATAAGTGATATTAGATTAAATAAAATATAGTACACAGTAAGGTTAGGCGTGACTAATCGCGAGTATTTTTTATATTATTAAGGGATACAAGTAAGTTTCTCTTCAGGATAGAAGAACAAAAAATAAAACTAAGTCATTTATACTTTCAAATTAACTTAGTCACTTCTTAAAAAAAGGCCTAAATGTATCAAAGTTGGCAAAAGAAGCTATACTCTAAACAGTCAGACAGTTACACGAACATAATATATATCCATTTAAATTTAATGCTTATATATTAAAAAAAAAATTAAGCCTCCAATTTCTTATATACCTTTCGATGTGTGATAATCTCTGTGGCAACAACTGATGCCCTAGTGTTACTTCAAGGAGTTAAATAAAGCTGTAAAAGGATTATATATAAAGAAAGGAAAAAAGTTGAAAAGCTTACATAAATATGTTGTAATAGTTTGAGGGTTGGTGTCTCTTGCCCAATGATTTTATCTCTACGTCTTATAGATGTAGGAGAAGAAAAGGTCTTGAATATATTCTATTCAAATGTCTAGTAAATAGACCACGTGTCTATAATTGTATTCCTGCTACAGACACATCACCGAATATCAATCACATATTACAAACAGGTTAGGAAACGAGAATTAATTAATTGACGACGAATTATTCGTTAACTTGTCCGCAGACTAGGAAACTTTACTGTAATTTGTAAACCTTTTCTTTGTTGTGATAATGATTCACAACTACCTGTACTAGGTTAATGTTTACGATTATTAACGGAGGGCTTTATTAGGGGGTTTTGCATCTATATTTATTTTGACACGTTTTAACTTGTACCCGCTTTTCAAAAAAATTTACAAGCGGACTTACTTTTTCGCGTAACTTCAGTATACTGGGCTGAAGTTGCAAAGACAATCACGCAAAACTTTAGCATTCTAGTAGACAGTACTGAAATAGCACGTATACATGCTGAACCAAGTGTGCTTAAGTTTTTGTTTGTAATTGCTAAATTTAAGCATAGTATAACTAAAATTTTGTTCTCTATTTGCTGAAGGTTTTATTTGTTATTGCTGGTTTTGTTTTTGTAACTGGCAAATTTCAGCTCTAGAGTTGAAGTTTTTATTTTGTAACTGACGAACTTCAGCTCTAAAACTCAAATTTTTATTTTTGTAACTGGCGAACTTCAGTTCTAGAGCTGAAATTTTTATTTTGTAACTGACAAACTTCAGATCCGATCACTAACCCTACCACGATCCCCATTTCAAATCCGAAGAATCCCAATATTGTGCTTATGAATCCCATCTCAAAATCTTCTACAAGGAAACAGAACAATCATTTTTGTTTTTACATTCCTACGTATAATGAAAGTAAAGATCTTTAGAATTAGTTACCAAAATTAAGGGAAAGTCTTTAGAATTAGTTACCAAAATTAGCAAACTAGGGTAGGTGTAAGATTCTGAGATTTAGAGGGACATGAAGATGAAATCTATTATTAACATAATCAAGATTCAGAAGAAGAATAACAATAAAAGAGCATTAAAGAAATGGCATTGAACAACGACCACTCGAAAAAGTCTGTGTAAACCCCACAATGTTAAGTGGCCTATCAGATTGAAGGCGGTATAACTTTGAGGAGAAGAAGATTTGGGCTAAAGTTATTTTAAAAGTAGATACATATTAAATGAGAATGTCCCGTGCAATTTTTACTTTTATTCACCAACAGAATAGACTTGGAAGTAGATTCAATACTTTATAGACTTATAGCCTGTTTGGCCAAGCCTTTTTTTTGTCAATATTATTATTTTTTGGCCAAGAGCACTTTTGAATAAAAATTAAGGTGTTTGACCAAGCTTTTGAAATGAAAAAAGTACTTTGAGGAGAGGTAGAAGCAGTTTTGGAGAACTAAAAAAAGTAGCTTCTCTTCAAAAATACTTTTGTGAGAAGCACTTTTGAGAAAAATACACTTAGAAGCAGTTTTTAAAATCTTGACCAAACACTAATTACTGCTTAATAGTACTTTTCTAGTTAATTAGCCAAACACAAACTACTTCTCACCAAAAACACTTTTTAACAATTACTTTTGAGAAAAACACTTCTCAAAATAAGTTGATTTTAGAAGTTTGGCCAAACGGGCTATTAGCCTGTTTACCCAAGCAGAGGGAATCAGCTTATTTTGAGAAGTACTTTTGAAAAAAGTACCTTTGAAGAGAAATATTTTGTGTTTGGCTAAACATTCTAAAAAATACTTTTAAGAAATAATTTGTGTTTGGCCAAGTTTTTCAGAAAATGCTTTTAAGTATCAAATTACGAATAAGGACATGAATATATTTACTTAATAGTTAATATTATAAGTGAATAAATAATCTCAAAATTTTGTTATCACAGGGAATAAATAAATCTTTTTATTTTATTTACATAAAATGTAAAAAAATAAATAAATTAAAAGGTACTTAATTCTTTTAATATAAGTTAAATATATTAAAATTCCTTAAACAAATATAAAAGCATTCACCTTAAAGTCGCTATATATTAAAAAGCTATCCTAAAATAAGAAGAAATACTTATACATTAATATCCTAGGTATTACGTTTAATAGTTTTGGTGCATACTATATTTTGTTAAGGGTGGGTAAGAAGAAAAGTCGAAACTGCTTTTGCTTATGCTTTTGGGGAGAAGGTACTTTTTTCCGCTTCTCCTGCTTCTTCCCAAAAGCACTTTTTTGCGAGAAAAGCTTGGCCAAACACCTCAAGTTAAGAAAAAAAAAGTTTGGAAAAAGAAAAAAAAAAGTATTTTTGGCCTCTTGAGAAGCTTGGCCAAACAACCTTTAAGTGTTTACTAATATATAGGATAAAATATATTTATATTAAATGGTTATATCAGAAAGTAACACGTGGAGCCGAAGATAGAAGGCAGCCGGGTCCAGAAGAAATGATCAGGTCTGTTACCACAGAAAATGATGCTCATAAAGATGAAATAAATGTCTGCCACCTGATAGCATTTAATAAAGAGTACTCTACAACATTAAGTTTGCGGCCCCTTACAAATAATATGGCATTCACAGCGTGCCATTACACATTCTTCAATGACCCTCATAATCGTCATTAAATAGAGGCTTGATCCTAGGACTTTGTTTCCTTGGTGCAGCTACAAATAGTGAGCTCTATTATCATTGTAACACACAAATCTAACAAACATATGCTACTCTCCCTTCAAAGCTCAATATACTTTTATGTTCTTGTTCATTTATATCGTTGTTATTGTCCCCGGAAGCCATTCTCCCGGAATTATAGTTTCTACTATTTTATCTCCATCTCAAGGCTAATAATTATATTTTTATCTAATTTAATTATTATTTTGGGATCAAATTAATTCATTTGTCTATAAACAACGTATAAATTTAATTGTACCATTTTACGGGTAAACAGTTTGTCTTGAGTTGATCCTTGCATCTATTACTAACTCGTTTGAGTATTTGTTCTTAGTAAAAAATTATTAAAAAAATGACGGATAATGGTGTCAACAAAAAAAAAACAACGTTGAGGCCCAAGGAAATCATCCTCTACACGGGGATTTATTCACTGATACCCGCAACAAGGGGAATGAGGTCACGCCAGGTGATATTTGCGACATATTCGAGATGCAACTCCTGATGCTGAAGAAGAGTACGTCGTCGAAGCAATAAGGGTCTTGCAGGAACAACAAAAGGCCATTATAGGACATCCCACACAACAAGATAAGGTCATGATAGAGCTGAAGCAGACGTTGTCAGGTGCTTCCAACAACGCGAATGGACGAGGTCCGATTCTTCCCGGTGCTCCCACAAATCAAAAAACGCAGAGGGTTGGAAACAATACCCCGAGGGGAAAGCTTGACTTTGATGGGACAGGTGGGGAGCGGATCTGGTCAAAACAATGAGAGCGATCCCTTTAAAATTGAACGCGTGTGTTTTAATTATGAGGGAAGTGAGCGCCGGAATGGATCAAATTTCGGGCACACCGCTAGTACTGAAAGGGCCAGACTCAAAAAAGTACACACAATTGTCGTACAAATCAAGCACGACACCAGAATTGATCATGAAGCAGTTTAAAATGCTAGATGTGCCAAAGTATGATGGGACTTCAGATCATCAAGATCATATCACCACTATATGATGGCGGTAAATTTATCTCCCCACGACATTGAGTCGGTGCTGCTGAAGAAATTTGGGAAGACTCTTATGAAGGGAGCCTTGATATCGTATTCTTTTTTGCTCGAGCATTTCGTAGATGCCTTTGAGATACTCGCGGACTCTTCCATCAAGGCCCATGCCGGGGCCAGAAAGGTACAAGCCTGAAAGGCCGATATATTCAGGATTACATGAGAAGGGTCCAAGTTATTGCAGGAGTTTGTAACCAAGTTCCAGAAGGAAAGGATGTTGCGACCAGATGAATGGGCGGCTGTAGCGTTCACCAAAGGTCCAAACTCGAGAAGTTCTGATGCTTCCCTAAAGTTGAAAAAGAGTCTTCTCGAGTTCTAGGTAACAACTTGGTCATATGCTCACAACCTGTACGAGTCGAAGATACGAATTGAGGATGATCAGCTCGGTTTCCCAACATCAGTCAAGGTTCACGACCGGGAGAAGAATAAAGAGAAATCGAAAGATGATTTCGACACAGATCAACGGTCTTCGAGGAGTCAATTTTTGACTTATGAATGGGCCGAAGGATGTGGTAAAGCTTTTCGATCGATAGATAGATTTGCTACCGATATGAGAATTGATCATGGCCGAAACAACAGGTCATTATAGGACAAGGAAACACAAGGTTCTAGAGATTTTTCCTACCCAAGCTTTTCAAATACAACTTTAATGTTAGTGTAGTGTAGCTGGTTTTGGTTATGAGGAATATTAAAGAAGTGCGGTTCCTGAAGCCAATAAGATCTAATACAGCCAAGTAGATCTTATTTTGTAGTGTGAATACCACAGGACCAATGGTCACCAGACTGGGAACTATGGCATCTACGCGAAAAGGTGGCGACGTTGTTGAAGAACGATCATCTTAGGGAATTTTTGAGTGATTGGGATAAAAATAACTATGGTCATAGTCGCGATAATGTGGAGCCTTTGAAAGCATAGATGACTATCCATATTAGATGATCAACATGATTTTTTTGGGGGGGGGGAATGAGATTAATGGCGTGACATGTTTGGCGTCAAAAAATAAAAAAAATATTGTTAACCCGTAACAAAAGACTTCGGAAAGTCGTTGGGGACCATATCAGTTTTACGGAGGAAGACGTGGATTGGCTGTTGCTACCCTATAACAACACCCTGATAATCTCTCTAAATGTCTTGGATTTTAAAATTAAACGTATTTTGGTGGATCCAGGAAGCTCGACCAATATTATCCAGTGGAGAGTGTTGGAACAAACCAAGCTCAGTGGAAGTATCATTTGGCCAAAAAAACTCCTCGTCGATTTTAATTTGGCAAGCGTGACAATTCAAGGAGAGATCTAACTGTCCACGAACACCGAGGGGGTGATGAAGACGACCCTTTCTAAGGTAGTGGACGACGATATGGTTACAATATCATCCTGGAGAGACTACGGTTGCACTAAATTAAAGTTGTGCCATCAACATATCATTAGTTGCTGAAATTCCCAACTCCCAAGGGAGTTAAACAAATAAAAGATGACCAACCGGCATCAAGGGAGATGAATGAAATCTCAGTCTCCAGTAGCAATGGGAAGGAGCCTATGACCGAGTAATTACAGGAACCGACGCCTGCTCTCGAGCCAAGCGAAATCAACCAGGGAGAAGAGTCGTCAGAATCTTATTAGGTACAAAGGTATTTTCAGGTACTAGAAAAGACAGGCGCAACAAAATATATAGCGGAGGAACTTGAACAAGTTACATTGCTCGAAAGTTCTTAGAAAGAAGTTCCACTCGGGGACAATACTGCACCTCGAGCTCAGGTCTGCATTTATTGAATTCCTTAAATTTAATGTCAATTGTTTTGCATGGTCTCATGCAGATATGATAGGTATCCTACCAGAAATGGCTGTGTACAAGCTAAACCTGGATCCCAACATATCTCTGATCAGGCAGAAAAAACATCTAATGGCCGAGGTTAAAAACAAATTTGTCAAACAAGAGGCAACTCACTTGCTTGATATTGGTTCAATTCGAGAGGTAAAGTATCCTGACTGACTAGCAAAAATAATAGTAGTTCAAAATAAGAATAAATTTTTTTGCATGTGTGTAAACTATAAAGACTTAAATAATGCATGCCCAAACGACTTGTTCACGTTGCCAAGCATTGATCAAATGATTTATGCAATAGTTGGGCATGAGTTAATAAGTTTTCTCGATGCGTACTTCGGGTACAACCAAATCAAAATAAACAGTTCATAACTAACTTTGGCACATATTGCTACAATGTGATGCCTTTTGGGCTAAAGAATACGGAGCCACATATCAATGGGTCGTGAGCAAAATATTCGGGAAAAAAAATAGGAAAAACCATAGAAGTTTACATATATGATATACTAGTTAAGTCTTTGAACACAGGTGACCATCTTAAACACTTTCAAGAAACTTCTGACATTTTAAGGAATTATACATGAAGCTTAACCCCGAGAAGTGTGCATTCGAGGTCATCTACGGTAAGCTCCTGGGATTCCTGGTTTCACAAAGAGGGATCGATGTTAACCCCGATAAATTAAAAGCCATCGAAGACATCTCGGATCAGATGTCAAGCTTGAAGGAGGTCCAAAGGTTAATAGGGAATTTGGCTACTTAAAGCAAATTCATTTCACGATCTTCAGAGAAATGCTATCATTTCTTTTCGCTGCTCAGAAAGAAGAACAACTTCGAATATATACTGGAGTATCAGTAGGCTTTGAGGGATTTGAAAAGATATTTGTCAAGTCATCTGTTACAGTCAAAATCGGAGGAAGGCGTACATAGTAGTCTCGGAGGTGGTAGTAAGTTCCATTTTATTCTGTGAGGACAAAGTTACGCAATATCATATTTATAACATTAGTAAAATCTCAACGAGAGCAGAAACACGCTACCCACATCTAGAAAAATTGGCCTTAGCCCTCATAGTCATCGCTTGAAAGCTAAGGCCTTATTTCCAATGTCACCCGATAGCTATGGTATCCACTTTTCCCCTATGGAATAATCTGCATAAGCCTCTCTAGTAGGCGACCAAGCGGGTTGTGAAAAGGAGCGAATTTGATATAGAATATAAACCAGGACTGCAACTAAGTCACAAGATTTGGCCTATTTTGTGGTCGATTTTAGTCCGGGACTTTTACCTCATGCTACAAAAGAAGTAATAATGGTTTTGAAATGACATCAGGAGTTTGGACCTTGTTCACGGACAGAGCATCCAATGTAAAAGGGTTCGGACTCGATATAGTATTAACCACACCCTCAGAAGAAACCCTAAGGCGGGTCATAAGAAATGTTTCCTTGGCTAACAACGAAGCGGAGTATGAAGCATTAATTACAGGGCTTGAATCATCTCGGGGAATAGACTCTAAGTTCATAAAAATCAAATACGACTCTCTGTTCGTGGTTAATAAGTTCTATGGAATCTTCAAAGACAAAGAGGGATGCATGCAACAATACACAATTAAGGTCCAAGATTTTCTAGCTTGGTTTAGGGAATGGTCAATTACTCACATCCCAAGAGAAGAGAATGTAAAAGCGGATGCACTAGCCAATCTAGGCTCATCTACACAAATGAAGGGATCAGACTCTAGTGTGGTCGTACAGCTTATGCGCTTGGTGCTAGACACATATAGCTATTGCGGGGTAAACACGACCAATTTTGTATGGGATTGGAGAAATGAGATCATTGACTATCTCGATCATGGGAAGTTGCATGAAGATCCCAAGGCATCTCGGGTGCTACGCACTAAGGCA
Source organism: Nicotiana noctiflora (assembly GCA_032618575.1). Taxonomy (NCBI): domain Eukaryota; kingdom Viridiplantae; phylum Streptophyta; class Magnoliopsida; order Solanales; family Solanaceae; genus Nicotiana; species Nicotiana noctiflora. The sequence goes on from JASVEL010001466.1 coordinate 375,567, forward strand.
ACACGATATAGTTTCAAAGGAGGTTAGCTATATAGAAGACTCCAAGTTTCATTGACCTATATTTTTTAGCCTCCGAAGCTAACAATGTTATGCGAGAAGTTCACAAAGGGATCTGCGGAAGTCACTACAATGCAGATTTCTTGGTCTTGAAGTCAATTAGGGTAGGATACTACTGGCCCTAGACAGAGCAAGATGACAAGGCTTATTTTCAAAAAAGAGATAAATGTCAATGCTACACACCGTTGGTACGTCAACCGGCAGAGCCACTGCACTCGATTTGTCACCATGGCCATTCATGAATTTGGCAATGGATATCATTGGACCACTACCACCAGCTCCCGGTAAGGTAAGATTTCTTTTGATATTAACTGACTATTTTTCTAAGTGGATTGAAGCAAGTCCTTATCAGAAGATTGGTGAACGAGAAGTAGTATATTTCTTGTGGGAGAATGTAATTGTAGATTTGGGATAGCTTGTGACAATGGAGCACACTTTATAGGTGCAAAGATCACGAAGTTCCTTGAAGACTAGTGTGGTTCCCGGCCAGATAATTCTGAGGGGTGTTAGGCACCCCTCAGGATCCACTAGTGTGGTTCCCGGCCAGATAATTCTTTATGAATTTGGCGCAATTAATATATAAGCATGTATGCCTTAAACAAGAGAGGATTTTAATACACAAGTGCGTGGAAATGAACAAAGTATGAAAGAGCAATTATTAAAAGGCTGATTTTTGAAAATGAGTCATAAAACTTTAAAGACAAGGAAAGAAAGGGGAAGGGTGTAAGGCCCCGTAAAAAAATTTTGTGCATAAAACCTAGTAGCTGTGGACCGCAAAACGTTCCAGACCTGACATGCGGACCGCATTCTTGCCGCAAAACGTTCCAGAGAGTTTCCCAAAAAAATCGTGTCAAAAGTGTGGTCGATATGCGATCGCATGTCAAATCTGCGGTGCACTTTACGACCGCAGAATCAACATGCGGACCGCATTTTGGCCGCATTCCTTAACAGAACCTGTGTAAAATTTAGGGCAATTCTGCGGTCACTATGCGGACCGCATGTTGATTCTGCGGTCGCATAGTGCACCGCATAATTGACCCCGGCCCAGATTTTTGTAACATTTTGACCCGATCTCTTCTTTAATATAACACACTTCTTCTTCATTTTATCATATCATCTTACCAAAATTAGAGAGAGAAGAGAGGGTTTTTAGAGAGAGAAATCTTTCATCTTCAAAGATTGTTCCAACCATCTTAATTCCAAGGGATCTTAGGGCTAGGATTCAACATCCCCAATCTTTTCAAGGTAAAAACCCTAACTATTTTCTTTGATTTTCAGTTTTAATTGGGTAAAGAGAGGTTTGCATATAATAGCTTTTAAAAATAGAATTTTTACACTCATGCATGATTATTGAACTTGATTTTTAGTAAAAAGAAGTGAGTAGAAGTAAGAGTCTTCAAGAACAAGGTTGGCAAGAGTAAGATAGCGTGGGTAAGCATAAAGTAGGAAGTTAACGGAAGAAAACTCATCACCAGGTATGTATGGCTAATTTTGATTCTTGTAAAATCGCCCAAATGTGTGCGAATTGTTTTGGCATGTGTCAAATTGAGAAATTTTACGTAATTCTTTGATTTCCTTGTTGAGCATTTGATTGATGTTGAACTACGTGTGGTGTGGTATGAAATATGAATTGAAAGATAAAAAGGTAATCGAGATTGGTAAAGAATTGGGAACAACCATTGTGATGACATATTTGGCTTATTGTGGAAGGAATTTGAAACACCTTAATTGTGGTAAATTGTTGAACATGATTATGTGGGTATTTTCGATTTTGGAATACTTGTAACTTGGTTTTGATATTGGCTTGAGAATAAATTGAGAACATGAACCAATGTGTAAGTTGCTTATTTGAACTTGTTGAAATTGTGTGTAGTACCTTATCTGCTGTTTGAAATTGTTGTGTTTTCAACTGTAAGGCGGGGTCGTGTTGCGCGCCGCAACGTGGGGAAATAAGGTGTGGGTTGGGGTGATAAGGGTGGCCGAGGTAATAAGGGTGGTCGGGGGCAATAAGGATGGAAAGCGATCGAAATCGCTATTGAAAATTGATACAAAAATCAATAATGTGAAATTGTGAAAGGAGACAGCAGGAGAGTTTGCAACCTGTGGGGCACCGATTGCCCCTTTGTTTGACTACTTGTGCTTTACGTGATTGATTGGTTATTGTTAAATTGGTTGATCGTAGAAAGTGCTTTGTGTGAGAATTATTTGAAATGAGGAAAAATGTGGAAACATGGTTGGGTGGCTTAATTAATTGTTGATGTAATTTAATGGCTTGAGTTTACTTGGGACAAAGTTTGTCCATACATACCAGTACAATTCAAGTGTACTGACGTCCCTTTTGCCGGGGCGCTACATTCGTGTCATGATTGTAGGTGGATCAGTAGCAGGCACTTCAGCTCATCGGCAGTAGTATCCTTCTCCTTCCACCGCCCGTTTTGGTGAGCCCCTTTCTTCCTCGGGGCCTTGTGTGGTTCATGCCACTCGGTTTAGATTTCATTTTGGTTTTGTAAGGTATAGCCGGAGCCTTGTTACCGGCAAGTATTGTATTTCCCTTTTTGTATCCTAGAGGCTCCATAGACATGTAAACTGTGGGATTGTAGCCTATGTATATGTATGGGGCGTTGTAAATATAAATTATGAACTTGTTAGTGAATCAATCACATGGTTATGTTTATGCATTATGAAATCGGTCATTATTGGTAAAATATTTGGTTAATGAGAAACAATCAACACAGGGTTAACGCGTGGGAATGAAAGGCACCCAGGTCCGCTTGACTGGGGCAACTCGGTCAGGCGCCGGTCATGTCCCTCGATTTGGGGCGTGACAAAGGGGGTCCTAGGTTTATTCATAATATGGATCACATCAATGCAATACTCGGTAATAACTCCTAAAAAGAGGGGCTACACATGGTATTAGCACACTGGTCATTATATCCATATCTACCGTTCCCACCTTATTAAGGTACTACAGCGTAGATTGGTCTAGACACTATTGCATGCTATTACCCGCCCCATTCCTAGGTGTGAAGTTAAACATGCAGAATTTTAAATAAACCCCTATAGGCATGGTGTCTAAAATGCAAAATTGAACATGTATGATGTAAAACAGTCCTATATACATGCTTTCTAAGTACAGAGTGGAATCTTCTAAAACACAAATCCTATATGCATGTTTTCTACCCTTGAGCATGCATAATTACCCATTCCTTTTTTACTAGCCAACCCTGAATGTTCATTAGAAATTATTACAGACCAGTTGCTGAATTACATCAAGAAAAATATATAACAAATGGGAAAATTACAACCATATGAAGCATGATTCTGACATCTTCTCTGAGTTCTGGAGCAAAACGCCTCAAATACCACTTGTTTCAAAGCCTTTCTTAGACCTGGGAGTGTCAGGGTTCTTTAAGGGTCTCAAGGGACCCTGGGTAGTGCTTACACCGAAGTTCAATAGAACCAAATTGAGATTAGTGCAGTATGGAAGGGCCAACCCTTATGTGTCCAACATCAGAGGAAGCTCGTGAGTCCCAAGGCAAGGCTCACACAATAGGGGAAGAACTTAAGTCTAAGAAGATACTGGAAGTGCAGGAATAGAGTTTTAAAACTGAAGGGATAAATGAGAGGGGTAAAGGGTGATAGTGAAACAGTAATTAATAAAATACAAAGTTGATAACTTCATACAAAGAGGGTCAGAGGTTGGAAATTCATTGCAAATAGCCTATGTACTTAGGCAAGGATCAGCTTTGGTCATGCACATCAATAGAAGATGTTGTCATGCCTATAAGCCAACCAAAACACACAACAACTAGAGTAAACATGGAGGTTATGATCCCAGATGGATCAAGTTTGGGTCATTGACAACAATGTTCAATGCAGTCATGCCTCAAACCAACCACAGATACCAAACACATTGGGGATGAGAATTTAATGTTCAAAAGCCATAATAAATAAGTAACAGAGACATTAATTCAAAACAAAAAAGGCAGACTACAACATGCTTAATAATAAAACCTTGTCAAATATAAACAAGATACAAATAAGGATGAAAGAAATAGTAAAGAAATATATTGTTGTTGATGCTGAAAATTAGTTAGAACATACCAGTCAGAGAAGCAAAGTGCAGTAAAGAAAAGTAAGCAGGACTCCAAAAGCCTTGGCTTTCAGCCGGCTAAACAGACAGTAGCACAAGTAGCAAGAGAGTTTTTGAGTGTAAGTGTGTGTTCTGAACTTAAAATTGTTCGACTTCTGTTCGTGTTTGAAAGAAGAAAAGGTGGGTGTTGATAGTTTTGAAAACGAGTAGAAATTAAGGTAATATGCAAAGACTTAACATAAATATGGAAACAATCACAATTAAAATAAATTACCACAAAGTACTTTCCATTAATCAAGGAATTACTACTCAAACGGATACTAATCAGGCTAATTAAAGAAAGAAATCTATTTGGGGACAGATTAATTCTTGCCATATGGGCAGTAAAAGTATGAAGGTAAATATTTGAGTCTAATTACGAAAACATACTTAATTTTGTAAAAGGATTCAAGGTAAAATATCACAGTAATTAAGAAAGAGAGTCAGTCAACTTAAACAAACAAATAAAATTATGATTCATAAGAAAACCTTGTCGCAACATTGAGGGGGTCAGAATCAATCAAGAAAGGATTGTGATTCTGCATCTCAACATATAAATAGAGTGAGCAGCAGTATCAGACATGCAAGGCCAATCCCCTTGGCAAAAGAAACAACCTAAATATTCAGTATTGGAATAAGCTAGGACTTAGTTGTAGAAGAGAGCCATTCGAAACTCAGCAATCACGCAGGTCAAGTAGTCACAAAAATGTAGAGAACATCGTAACAGGTAAAGGAGTTCAACACACAAAAACAAGTAAGGTCTTCAAACTTATAACAACAAGTAAGAAAAAAAACCTTTTAAAAGATTAGGGTTTCTTAACAACAGAGATGAGTTGAAACGATAAGAACTGAGAATCAGATAAGCCAAACAAGACAAAAGGTTCAAACACAAAGAACTTTATTGAACCAAATGCCCATATAAAATAAACCAGGAGAATTTTATAAACTCGAGTAGAGCCAAAACATTTAGGGCTTTTAGCATGATGAAACAGGTCAACAAACATGACAGACATAGTAAAATCATAAAAATACACAGAAAATCAGAGAAAAAATTAGGAAACCCTAATTGGAAAATGAAGAGTTATTTTGAAAAAAATCGGAGAACCTTTGAGAAAGCACTAAGAAGTTCATAACAAGCACTGATCTAAGATAGATCTGAAAGAAAAATTGAAAAGCTCTTAAAGCTAGAATTTCGAAGAACCCATAGAAATGCTTTAAAAGATGCCGATCTAGTCGGAAAAGTTAAGGATCTGACTTGAACAACCATAGATGCCCGAAAAAAACCCAGAGATCGAAGTCGAGCAAGGACTAGACTAGACCTCTTTGAAATTTGTCCATGGAATCACGAAATATATGTAACTAGTAGACATAGGAGATAAGTACACGTCACAAAACTCCAGCGGAGACCATGGATTTGGTGGGGATTAAGGTGGATCATGGTGGAATTGGGTGGCGGCTAGGGTTTATGGTGGTGGTGTAGAGAGAATTGAGAGAGAAGGTGATTTAAGGGCGGCGATATGTGAGAAATGAATTAAGGTGAAGGGGTCATTTGGGTTAAAAAGGAAGGGGCAATGGGAGCCGTTGTTCTAACCAATCAACAGCTGGGATTAAGTGGGGCTCTGGGTACGGGTTTTGGTGATGGGTTTTGGTTAGGGTTTAACAAGAATTGGGCCAGGGTAATTGGGTATGATTTGGGGTTAAATTGGGTTCCAATTTGGGCTAAAATTGAAATAAAATGGGGCTAACATTTATTCTTTTTACATCAAATTAGGCAAGGCTTCGAGTGTATTATCCCCTGATAGCAATTTTGGGTTACAGGCATAAGCTCTTATGAAACCAACCATTTACTATGGGGGTTTCATAAGACAAGGCTCTCTTATATTTATGGTGCTCTTGAAAAGAACACTTTCTGTTTGTTCTGACACTAGCATTTGAAGTACTTAGTTAACTTTCACATGATAAAATCAATTTATCATTTGCACAAAAAATAAGATAAAAATGAAAGGACTTTATTTTTGTACATAAGCATTCTTTTGCTAAAAGAAAAGAACTTGCCATTATATGTGGCGTATTTATACAACTTGTTTTAACAGGGCTAGCTGTGAAGTCTCCGATCCCGATTAGATATTTTTGTTCACAGGTCTCGCATTCTTGGTTTTTGTGGAAATTATCTTAATGTATCCACATATTATTCTCCCTAGTGTTCATATACAAAGAATGCGAATTGGAACACTGGAAGTCTTGCTCTTTCTAAGAAAAACACTAGTGAATGGCTGGATAATCTTTGGTTGATAGCAAGCTTCATTTCCAGTTAGGAACTTTGCTTTCAAGATAAATTTATCTAACCATCCCCTAGTTGCTTTTTAGGGGAAAACACTTGTGAACGATTGAATAGCCTTCGGTTCTATTGTCATATTTTGCTTCTCATTAGGAATTTGCACTAAGCCAAAGACTATTTAACCACCCTGCATTGATTTGTCATTTCAATGCCTTATCATTTAAAGGTCTTATCTTAGCTGGTGATGTTTCCTTCGTAGTATGCTTTTTGTTTCTGCCTTGTTAAAAACCTTTTCATAAAACTCAATAGGAAAAAAACTAATCAAAAGGAAAAAGATTGCAACACATAATTTTAATTTAAGCAGGATCCATCAGTAGTAATACCTTTTGAGGTGAGTCACGTTCCAGCTTCTCGGAAATTTGAATCCGTCTTGGTTCTGTAGTTCGTATGATCTTTTTTCGGTGACAACTGAAACCCAATAGGGGCCTTCCCATATTGGACCCAGCTTTAACGTATTGAGCTCTCAAGTGTTCTGAGTTGCTTTCCTCAAAATCAAATCTCCCACTTTAAAGTAGTGGAAATTAGTCCTTCATTATAGTATCTTTCTATTCTTTATTTCTTGGCCACCATCCTTATGTGAGCGAAGTCCCTGTGTTCATCAAGCAACTCTAGTTTGACCATTAATGCTTCATTATTTACCTATTCGTCTGCCCGAAAGTAATGTAAGGCCAGTTCTCCTACTTCCACCGGGATCAGAACTTCTGTGCCATATACGAGAGAGAAAGACGTCTCCCCTATGATCAATTTAGTCGACGTCCACTATGCCCATACCACTCCTAGTAACTCTTCGGACCACATCCCTTTGGCTGCTTCCAATCTACTTTTGAGGTTTTAGATAATCACCATGTTGGTTTTTCCACCTGCCCATTTGAGCAAGGATGGTGTGGTGAAGAAGTGATTCTTTTACTTTTCAAGTCTTCAAGAAATTTCCTACCTTGGAGCTTATGAATTGTGGCCCGTTGTCATAGACAATTTACTTTGGTATTCCGAGCCTAAAAATTATGTTTTCTCATAGGAAATTGACCACTTCGCACTCACTAATCTTCTAGTAAGGACGTGCTTTAACCTATTTAGTGAAATAATTGGTTAGAACTAAATGAAATCCTACCTTCACCGGAGCCGGTGGCAACGATCCTACTATATCCATCCCCCATTTTATGAATGGCCAAGGGGATAGAATGAATGCAGCAGTTCTTCCGATTGGTGTACTAACGATGCATGATTCTGACACTTATCGAATTTTTAGATGAATGCCTTCATGTCTTGTTCCACCCGAGGCTAATAGTAACCTGATCTGGCTAATTTTAGCACCAACGAATCTACACCAGAATGATTCTCACAAACTCCTTCGTGAACCTTTCTCATGACATAGTTTGCCTCCGAGGCTCCCAAACATTGGGTCAGCGAGTCTTGAAATGACCTTTTATATAACTTCCCTCCCCATAAGCTATAACGAATTGCTTTACTGCGGAGTTCCCATGATGTTTTTGGATCTTTGGGTAGCTTGCCATGCTTAAGGTAATCAATGATCTCATTCCTACAGTCCTAGACTAAGTTGGTTGTATTTACTTCATAATAACCATACACATCTAGTATCGAGTGCATGAGCTGTACGACAATATCATAATCTGATCTGTTCATTTTCGTGGACGATCCCAAATTGGCCAATACATTTGCTTTTGTGTTTTCTTATCTCACAATGTTGGTGATTGACCATTCCCTAAACCGCGCGAGCAAAGTTTGAACTTTAATCTATTATTTCATGCATTCCTCCTTGGTGTAGAAGATTCCACATACTTGATTTACTACTAGTTGGAATCACATTTGATTTCAATGACATCGAACTCCAACCCTGGGGCGAGATCAAATCCTGCAATCAAAGCCTCATATTTGGATTCATTGTTAGACAAGGGAACATTTTTATGGCCTACCTCACGATCCATCCCAAGGGTGAGATTAAGACCACCCCAAGCCCAGGCCCTTTCACATTGAATGCTCCGTATGTGAATACGGTCCAAACTTCTGATGTCATTTATGACACCATCACCGCTTCTATTGTGTCCAAAGGCAATCGCCCAAGACTGAAATCAGCCATGAAGTGGCCAAAACTTGTGATTTGATTATAGTCCTAAGCTTATATTCAATATAATATTCATTGATTTTCACTGCCCATTTGGCTAGCCTACCTAAAATCTAAAGTTTGTGAAGGACATTCCGTAGGGGAAGATTATCACCACGGCTATAAGATGGCATTGAAAATAAGGCTTAAGTTTTTGAAACGCGACTACAAGAGCTATGGTCAATTATTTTCGGTTCAGATAATGAATGTTTGCTCCCATCTAAATTTTGCAAACATAAAAGATAGGAGAATGTACCTTCGTCCTCGCGGATTAGAACGACACTTACCACTACCTCTGAGACTGTCAAGTATATTAGCAATTATTCATTTTTCTCCGATTTTGATAGTAACGAAGAGCTCGATAGATACCGTTTTATGTCTTTTAGAGCTTGTTGTCTGATCCATTCCCAATCCACACTCAACAATGAGTGGAAGATGTCGTTGGAAGAATAGTACCCAACTATGAGTCGGGGTCAATTTCCTCAAGGAGCTAACAATGGGTGTTAGAGTATATACTTGATGCGTGAAGATAAAAAACTTAAATACACTTCCAATCAAGTAGGTTTTGCAAAAGTTACTTCTATAAATTACACTATTAATGCCCGATTAGAGTAACGAAACTAGAAATTGACTAATTATTTTTGGTTATTTTTGTTGCGCCCCGTAATATTAAGTCGATAATTTTTTCTCGCAGTATTATATTATGATAATGTTACGCCTTGTAGTATTATATTACTAAGATGTTACGCTTTGTAATTTTAAATTACTACGATGTTACACCTTGTAGTATTGTATGTTGAATTTGTCGTAAGGTAATTGATATCAGTCCAAGGAAAAGATTATTTTGAGATTATAAAGATTATGCTATTTTACAAGTGATGAGTAAATTAATGAAGGTGAGAGGGGAAGCAAATCAAACAAAATAAATTTTCATCCAAGTTTGGCACTTTGGGGATAAAATACGGTCTGAGCTATAATATCTAATATTTATGGACTAGTACAATACAAAGTACCGCATAATCATCATAGTGAGGTGTATAAGGTGTGTTAAAAGTGAATAATATTTTAAATAATTTCAAATAATTCTTAATTATGTGAGTAATTGGTTAATTGTGCAATATTACCTAATTAGGTAATTGATAATTAGATAAAGTTTAAATCACCACCCATCCCCACGTGGAAGCAAGGTATTGTCCATATGAGTGACTCTTATAATTAAATTGAAAGGTGGCAAATCTTTTATAACACTCAGCCAAGTGGTTTTGCTATACAGCACGCCGCTTTAGTCCTTTGGGTTGTGCTTGTATTTCACGGAGATCCCATTAGATTATTGCATTCACCTCTTGATAGGTTATGCCTTCGATATGTGGCTATATTGGATTCTTTTTGTTGATGAATGGATATCACGTAAGAATTCAAGAATTCAAGGATTCCAGTAAGAAAATTATTTAGGCATCCTAGCAACGTGACTTTAAAGAAGTTCGTATAATCTTTCTCAAGAATATAATACGGATTTTTCTCTACTTCAATTTGTTATTACGCTTCGTTGCAATCAACAGTGTTAAAGGTATTTTCAAAGAGAATCGGTTCAGGTATGTTAAGGCTATCCCTTCTTTCTTTTGGTATGATCCATACGATATAAACAAAACGAGCAAATACACAACTTCCATAATAACTCTATTCATAGAAATACTAAAGGTTCCTATGTTCTTGATTCCCCATATCTCTTATTATTTTATCATCTGTTCTTGGGTTTCAGAAAATACGTAAGTTGAAAAAGTTTATTTCATGATATTAATTAGAGGTATAATGGTCTTATGACGTTCCGAGATATTTTAGTGACTTACTTCTCATGCATTGTATTCGTTTATACATGTACATTTACCCATGACCAGACGGTATTATATACGTGCATATATGTATATATATGTATATGGGATAAAGGAAAATATTACGAAATTATATACGCACCACCACCTGATCAGCTGGTATACGTTAATATTTGCCTACAGTGGCCGAGATGATATGATGGGGTGCCCTTAGAGGCTTGATGATGTTATGAACACATATACCCATGCACGGTATGACATTTATACACATATGCATGACATTATAAAAATCAAATAATTCACAGAGCTATGCAAACGTACATGTCGAGTCTTTTACTCCATGTTTCTCTCATCTCTATTATTTACTAATTTTAATTTCTTATATACTCGGTACATTATTTGTGTTGACGTCCTTTTTGCTTGGGGACACTGCATTTTATGTCCGAAGGTCTCGATAGATAGGTCGAAAGCCCTCCAAGTAGGCTATCAGCACAACGAAAGATGTTGGTGCGCTCCATTTGCTTTGGAGTTGCTTGTTTGGTTAGTATGATTTAGATGCGTATTGATTGGTATGGCGTCACTATGTCCGGACCTTTATGAAATTTATGTATTCTTAGAAGCTTGTAGACAGATATTATGTACATAAAGGATTGTATGGCCTTGTCGTATAGTGTATGAGTGGTTATTTTGGCCTTATAGACCCGTACGTCTTATGCATAAGTTGGTATCACATGTTGTATTATACTTATCTCACAGCAGCCGTCCGGCTCAGTTATGTATAATAGTATGACATGTAAAGATACGTTATGTTGGTACTCAATTGAGTAAGGTACCGGGTTCCCGTCACGGGCCATCGGTTTGGGTCGAAACAAAAGTGGTATCAGAGCAGTTCTGTCCTAGGGAGTCTACAAGTTGTGTCTCGTAGAGTCTTGTTTATAGGTGCGCCATGCACCATACTTATAAGTAAGAGGCTACAGGGTATTTAGGACTAGTACAATTTCTTCTTACTCTAGGTCGTGTGGTATAGCTCACATATAAGAATTCAGATTCCGGACTTCTATTTTATTCGTAATAAGACGGTGCCCACATTTAGAAAGATGATCGATAAGAGATATAGTTGTGGAAGTGTCGAGTTAGAGGAACTCAATTTTACATCTTGCTTATGATGAGTAAATGTGAGGTCTTCAGCAGATCGTGAATGTATTAAAAGGTATACAATTCTTGATAAGAAGTTTTTAGGAAAGAATACTTATCCACTCTTACGGTAAAAATGAATAACGGAATTGGAAATTAGACACAAGTTGTAGCAAGTAAAAGAAGAAAGGTGAAGAAGGGTACGAGGTACCCAGTTAATAAAGTTTATCATTATTTATCATTCAGGAAGGGAGATATAAGCATTTTGAGTTACCTTCAATAGTAATAGATGTATGTACAATTGGTCACACCCATATCTATTGTGCCCAATGGAAGCTAACAGATTTGGTTTAAGAGAAGGACGGGATACCAGGATCCCACTGGGGTTAGAGTAACCCAAAATGATGGATATATTGTTTGTTAGTTGCAAGTACTGAAGGATATTACAAATGTGCTAATAAATCTCCTTGTGAGACACCATACCGGTACACTCTAAAATAGTTCAACTAGATATGAGTACTATAAAGATAGGCACTAGAAGCCTAAAAGGGATAAATATTATCTTAGTGTGGCTTCCGTCCCTAGTAGAGCGAGAATGCTAGGCAAACCGAAGAGACAAGGGATGGAGCAAGAGGAGCTAAAAGCAAAAGAATGTCTTGTGGAGTTCTCAAAATAAAGTGATAGACAGAGATGTTAGTGGAAAAAAGAGGAGACTTAATGATACATTATGAGTAAGATGTGATACATGGATAACAACAGTAGATTAAGAAAATGACAGTATTACAGAGTCTATAGTCAAGTGAAGGAAAATACGAAAGGTGACATGCCTTGAGATAACAAAAGAGTATGGGCCATAAAGTCATATCCTCATTTTGTGAAATAAGTTCGTGACTCTAACGTGATTACCATAAGGAAAAGTTAGACCCCAGAGCAATAGAAATCAGTATGGATTGGTGAACAAGATAAACTAAACATGAATTAAACACTGAGTTGTTTGATAATGGTCGATATCATGAGAAATTTAGATTGCATTCCGGTGAAAATAGAATGTACAATAGAAATGTGAGCAAACTTAAAGCAAGCAATGTGAGCAAACTTAAGTTTAAGGGACTGCGTGCGCTAATTACACTAAGTGTTACCCTCGCGAGTAAGAATCTTTGTTATCCTTGGTATAGAAGGATTAACAGAAAGCGAGTAAGGGTCATCAATAAAGTGAAAAGACGCCAAAGATGAAGAGGTAAAGGATCTGTATGTAGATCATCATAGCGTTAAATCTTAGTACTCCCCTAAAGGGGGGAATATGGAATGATGTGGCATTAAGTCAGAATTACGTGGTTGTAGTAACTATAGAATAAAGTAAAGGAAGAATGTGATATTACTGAGAAAGGGAGAAGATTGTACTTATTCAAATCCTACAGATATGCTACGATTCCAGATAGTATGCAAGTACGACGTCAAGGAAAGGAAGTATGGACTCCTGCCCGAGATGTTATTGATAGATAAGGAGCTAGTATGGGACGTAAGTTAACGAAAGGAAATAACCCAAGAAAGATTACGTAAAATATTGATATGAGAATGGGCCAACAAGTATTTAGAAGTTGATTCAGGAAAAGCCTAGTTATTGCTAAATAAGAGGATACAGACAAATCAGTAGATCGTGCGAGATAAACATAGTGAACCCCAATATAGTGAATTCAGTATTGTAGTTATGATATAGTAATCTTTGAGAAATATTCAAATAGTAGTGGGCTAGTTCAAGGTACCATATGAGAGTTACGAAATAAAAGAGAGTTTCACTAGGAAGACAGTCAAAATATCAGTTCAGAAGCAACCCTACAAGCACGAGTGCGTGGAGTAAGTAACTACCGATAATTATAGATAAAAAGGACATCAAAAGGTCTGTCAAGTATGCAATTTAATAAGATCATAGCTTTACATGAATAAGAGATCCTCCCTAAATACTACTACGAAAGACTAGCTAAGGAAGTAAGGAAGAAGGCTTCAATCTAAGCTCAGTGACCTAAAGAGGAAATGATCTTATAATAGCAGTATTGCAACAACATTGTATGCACTGCATAAGAAAGTGGAACCTATCATGGCTAATGAATGGGAAGAAAAAAAGAAGTAAAAGTTCATATTTAAGATCATATGGGTGGTATGGAATTCCAATATGTGTGGGCACTAAGGTAAGACAAGTATTCATGCAACAAGTGGCAGAACGACCAGGAAAATTGATTGCTTGCATTTAAAGAAAATTGAGAAGGAATGAAAGAAATTATTCGATCAATGATCCAGAGACGATTACATTATGAATGCAACTAGGATTTCAGATTATTATCCATGCAACATATATTTTGACAATTATACAGCCGTAGAAGACTGATATAAGTTAAAAGTAAGAATTGAGTCCATGTCATAGACAAAAATTGAATTGTTAAAAATCATGGATATTCTATAGAATCCATGAAAGACTAAAGTAATAACTGATACCATGAGCCTCATATCGAGAGATAGATTAAGCCTACATAAAGGTTGATTAGAAGGATGAGAAAACTAAAGAGTTACATCAACGAAGTAAATCGGGGAATCTCATTATTAGATACAGAAAATTATAGACCTCGTGATTGAGATCAATGCAGGATTACTCTTAGATATCAGAGGTACAAGAGAGATAGTACGATATCCATATCCTATAGCGACTCTACGATAAAGCAAGTTAGAAGGAGAGCCAGCCTAATAAGAAGTCAATATGAAGCTCCCATTGAATTGTGTGTGTACCAAAGGTGCAAGTGTTATAATAGAGCTTCAAGTTGTAGATGTGAACTATACCTATGTGGAAGGGAGGCCATGAAAGAGATAGAATATATGATGTAAGCTTTTAAGATAAGTAAGGTAAAGGTGAACAACGTACGGGATGCTCAAATGCATAAGGTTGTGAATAGTCAATACTTCAGATAGAAGGCTAGAAGCGCTGGGATTCAGTATCCCGAAATAATAGCAGCATCATCAGTGGTATATCTTCTAGCCTATGGTTTCTAGGTATCGAGATACCTAATTAAGAGAGTAAAAAAAAGTTAGAGACGATGTGATGTCTCGCTTGATGTTCCAGGATGACATAAGGAAATCTATTATGCAAGAAAGTTTAAGGAAGGTTGCGAGTAATATAAATAGATATGTGTAAGTCGCAAGCTAAAGTATGGTAAAGCGACAAGGTTTTAGGAAGACAAGAGTAAGGATAAGAAAGGGGAAGTGAGAAGGTGACGAGAATGGATAAGTTCTCGGGATTAAGCCCACGAAGATGAGAGAGCTGATGGTTTCTATAAATTATAGAAAGCCCAGTATAGCCTAAATGAACTCAAAGGAGTTTGAGACTAGTAGCATTTAGAAGAGATGGAATGTTGCCCAAGTAGTAAAATGAAGGTATGATTGTGATAAGACAAAGGATGATGTTTGGGCCTTCGATTGCGTAATGACTTGAAAGGGATTTCATGAATTAAACATGATTAAAATACCTATGTAAGGTGAGTCATATTGATATGCTATAAAGTACGGTTATGGAAGTATAATATCACCCCGAGGTGGGTGAATTAATTACTATAGATGCCCCCGATAAGACGCAAGCCTAGCGGCGATGTTACATAAAATATCAAGTTATCAGTGGTAGATGATGAATCAACATTAAGGTAAATTAATAATAGATGGATGAAAATTCAACAATATGAGATGAGATTAGACTATCAGCCTTAAGGATAAATAACGAGAGTAATCTGGAGTTGGTTGCAGACCTAGTAACAATAAATCAAAGTAAGAATTTTGGTATAATATGACCTACACAGATGCAGTAAATTCATACGATGGGATAACTAGGTCTATAAAATAAGATATAGCCATATTCGCAAGTTCTACAAAGTACCGAGTGAAGAACTTCAGTACACATATAGATGCCTAGATAGGCATCCTATTAAGCCTTGTATATTTACAAAGTAACACCTAGAGATTGGCTAAAAGCTAGAGAAAAAAGGAGATAAGAGTCGCATAGGCGCATTTACAAGGTCAATATCGTAGAGGCTGCATGATAGAAGGTAGCAACAGTTGCGAGATTGGAAGGAATTTGATCATAAGACATGGTGTGGAAAAGAGGCCTAAAGGGGTGAATGCCTTGGCCTTTGGATTTATTCACAGATTAGCTACCTAAATGGAAAGGATAGTATTAAGGTGTTCACAAGAGATATAAGTTATGAAAATGATAAGATCGGCAGTCAATATTCGAGGACAAATGTTCCAAATGGGGGAATGATGTTATGTCCCGTAATATTAAGTCGATATTTTTGTCCAGCAAATTACGATGATGTTATGCCTTGCAGTATTACATTACGATGATATTATGCTTTACAGTTTTAAATTACTACAATGTTATACCATGTAGTATTATACGTTGAATTTGTCATAAGGTAATTGATATCAGTCAAAAAAAGATTATTTGGAGATTATAAGAATTATGTTATTTTACAAGTGATGTAAATTAGTGAAGGTGAGAGGGGAAGAAAGTCAAAGAAAATGAATGTTTGTCCAAGATTGGTACTTTAGTAATAAAATACGGTCCGAGCTATAATACCCGATATTTATGGACGAGTACAAGGTACTACATGACCATGATAGTGAGGTGTATACGGTGTGTTAAAAGTGAGTAACATTTTAAGTAATTTGAGATAATTATTAATTATACAGGTAATTAGTTAATTATCGGATAGCGAGATATTACTTTATTAATTAATTGATTATTGGATAAAGTTTAAATTCTCACCCCACCCCCGCGTGGAAGCAAGGTCTTGACCATATTGATGACTCTTACAATTAAATTGAAAGGTGGAAAATCTTTTATAAGACTCAGCCAAGTGGTTTTGCTATAAAACACGCCGCTTTAGTCCTTTGGGTTGTGCTTGCATTTCATGGAGATACCATCAGAGTATTGCATTCACCTCTTGATAGGTTATGTCTTCAAAATGTGGCTAATATTGGATATCACGTAAGAATTCAAGAATTCAAGGATTCTAGCAAGAAAATTACTTAAGCATCTTCGCAACGTGACTCTAAAGAAGCCCGATATAATCTTTCTCAAGAATATCACACGGATTTTGATCTTCTTCGATTTGTTGTTACGTATTTTTGCAATCAACGATGTTAAAGGGATTATCAAGAGGATCGGTTCAGGTATATTAAGGCTATCCCTTCTTTCTTTTGGCATGATCCATACTATACAAACGAAACGAGCAAATGCATAACTTTCATAAATGACTCTATTCATAGAAATAATAGAGGTTCCTATGTTCTTTATTCCCCATATGTCTTATTATTTTATCTTCTATTCATGGGTCTAGAGAATAGGTAAGTTGAAAATTTTTATTTCATGTTATTAATCAGAGGTATAATTCTCTTATGATGTTCCGAGATATTTTATTGACGTACTTCTCATGCATTGAATTCATTAATACATATACATTAACCCATGACCATCTATATATATATATATATATATATATATATATATGTATATATATGGGAAAATGTTACGTCATTATATACGCACCACCACCCGATCAACTGGTATACATTGATAATTTGCCCATGGTGGCTGAGATGATATGATGGGATTCCCTTAGAGGCTTGATGGTGTTATGAACACATATACCCATGTATGGTATGACATTTGTACACATATGCATGGCATTATAAAAATGAAATGATTCACAAAGCTATGCAAACGTACATGTCGAGTCACTTACTCTATGTTTTTTCTCATGTCTATTATTTACTGATTTTATTCCATACATACTCGGTATATTATTTGTACTGATGTTCCTTTTGCCTGGGGATGCTGCGTTTCATACCCGCAGGTCCCGATAGACAGCTCGAGAGCCCTCCAAGTAGGCTATCAGCTCTGCAGAAGATGTTGGTGTGCCCTATTTGCTTCAAAGTTGCTTGTTTGGTTAGTATAATTTAGATGTGTATTATTTGGTATGGCGGGACTCTGCCCCGACCTTTTTTAAAATTATGTATTCTTAGAGGCTTATAGACAGATGGCATGCACGTAAAAGATTGTATGGCCTTGTCGTCCTAGGTTCAGTGTACAAGTGATTATTTTGGCCTTATAGGCCCGTATGTCTTATATATAAGTTGGTATCACATCTTGTATTCTACTTATCTCACGACAGCCTTCCGTTTCAGTTATCTATGATAGTATGGTAGGAAAAGATACATTATTGTTGATGCTCGATTGAGTAAGGTACCGAATGCCCGTCGCTGCCTATCGGTTTGGGTCATGATAGTTTTCAAATAGGTAAAAAGCCTAGGGATTTAGCCTTTACCTAGGTGTTTGCCTAATGGTTTCATTACGTTAACACTTGTTTTGTTGATTAGGTGTCACGACCCGGATTTTCCACCATCGGGGGTCATGATGACGCCTACTAAATGGAAGCTAGGCAAGCCAAATATTAATTACACCTCCATTAATTAACAAATTCTTATTAAGACTTATTATTAAAACATATAAATTACAGCGGAAGACTTAGTCAAATATGATAAAGAAACCCAAACATGATACACTACCCAAGACTGGTGTCAGAATACTCACGAACTTCTAAGAATAATACACATAATTGTCTGAAAGAAAATACAAGCTGTTTATCTCGATTACATGAGATAACAGAATGAAAAACATAGATAGAAGAGACAACGGGTCCTGCGGACGCCTGCAAGGCTACCTCGTAATCTCAATAGTCGGAAAATCCACAAGTCGCTACCGCCGCTGCTGTTGTCTGTAACCTGTATCTGCGCAAAAAGGAGCGCAGAGTGTAGTATCAGCACAACTGACCCCATGTGCTGGTAAGTGCCTGGCCTATCCCAGCGAACTAGTGACAAGGCTAAGGCCAGTCACCCGCATAAACCTATACAGTTGCAATATATATATATATATATATATATATATATATATATATATATATATATATATATATATATATATATATATATATATATATATACAATACATTTATAAGGAAAGACTCTGCTCTGAAATAACAGTCAATAACTCGTGATATCCAGAATAATCTAATCAACAGAATAATTCTTACTTTCATGTCTCAATCCCTCTTTCATTTCATATCTCGTGGTAGGCGTACCACCCGCTCCCAACTATCACGGTAATTACCTCTTGTGGTAGGCGTACCACCCGCTCCCAAATATATCAATAGGCTACCGGCAACTATGGCCAATGCCAAGATTTAAATCACTTTGTGGTCGGCGTGCCACACGATCCCATTTCTTATTATATAAGTGGTCGGCGCGCCACACGATCCCAATTCATAAATATATAAGTGGTCGGCGCGCCACACGATCCCAATTCATAAATATATATTACCGGCATTTAGCCAATAATCTCTACATCAACAATATTTATAATTACCGGTTTTTAAACCAATAATTGATAATAATTTCAACAATTTATCTCCATTACCGGTATAACACCAATAACTCTTAATCAACAATTTATTCATAACTAAATTCCTATTCCTTCAAGCTAGGATAGAACAAACACTTACCTCGAAAGTTTACGAACGGTTCAATCCGTAGCAATGCCTTTTCCTTTCGAATTTGACTCCAATCCAATCGTATCTATACACAATTGATTTAATATCATCAATTTTACTTAACAAACTAGTTCATATTGCTAAATATGATTTTTACAACATTTGCCCGGAATAGTAAAAATCGACCCCAGGCCCACATAATCGAAACTCAAGTTTCGAACCAAAATAAGTTCACCCAATCCTCCATGAGTTCAAATATACAATTTGTTCTTAAGTTCGACTCCAAAACGAGGTCTAGATCGCAAATTCTTTGAAAGCCCTAACTATACCCATTTCTCCAATTTTTCAACCAATTTACACATGTTTAAGCCTAAGAATTTGATTGATGTTGATAAAAAAATGAAGAAGACGAGTTAAACAATACTTACCCAATGAACTTTGATGAAGAAATGCCCCAAAGATCGCCTAAGAGCTGTGGAGAAGAAAGGATTTTGTGAAAATGGGATAAAATCCCGTAAGTGTTCTATTTTGGGTATTAATTCACTGGGCGGAAATTTACCCTACGCGATCGCGTGAATTGGGCTGCGATTGCGTAGAGGAAAGACTGGCCTCTTATGCGATCGCGTGTAAAAGGTTGCGATCGCGTGGAGAAAAGATTGGAAGCTACGCGATCGCGTGAGGGTTGCTGCGATCGCGTAGAGGAAACTCACCGGGCAGCCTATTTGGCCTATGCGATCGCGTGAACATGACTGCGATCGCGTGGGGGAAGAACTGGAAGCTACGGGATCGCGTGAGGGATGCTGCGATCGCGTAGAAGAACTGGCCAATGCTGTGCGATCGCGTGGATGAGGCCGCGATCGCGTAGATCAAAATCCCTCTGTAGAAACAGCAAAATTTCTGCTATGTTTTCAAATCCAAAAATACCCCGAACCACCCCCGAAACACTCCCGAGCCCTCGGGGCTCCAAACCAAATATGCACACTAACTCAAAAACATCATACGAACTTGCTCGCGCGATCAAATCGCTAAAACAACATCAAAATCAATGGTTTGAGCCTTAAAACTCAAGAATTCTTTCAAATTTCATAATTTCCAAAATTTCCAATTTAAGGCCGAAATACGTCAAACGACGTCCGTTTTCAACCAAACTTTACAGGAAGCGCTTAACCAATATATATGACCTGTACCGGGCGTCGGAACCAAAATACGAGCCCGATACCAATACTTTTTAATCAAAATTCAGTTTCATTTTCCTTAAACATTTTCAGAAAACAATTTAAGAGAAAAATTCTTTTACCGGGGTTCTAGACCTCGGATTTCAATTCCGGGCATATGCCCAAGTTCCATATTTTTCTACGGATTTTCTGAGACAGTCAAATCACGGATCCGGGTCCGTTTACCAAAAATGTTGACCAAAGTCAACCATATCAATATTAATATCAAAATTCTTCAATTTTTTTTCACATATTTCAACATAAATATTTTCCAGCTTTGTGCCCGGACTGTGCACGCAAATCGAGGCAACTATAAATGAGGTTTGCAAGACCTCAAAAGCTCGGAATGATTAATAAAACAAGTGATGACCCTTTGGGTCGTCACAATCTCCACCTCTAAAACAATCGTTCGTCCTCGAACGGACAAAAGAAAGAAGTACCGGAGTCAGGAAACAAGTGTGGGTAGCGGCTCTGCATATCAGACTCGGACTCCCAGGTCGATGCCTCAGGAGGCTGACCTCTCCACTGAACACGCACAGAAGGATAACTCTTCGACCTCAACTGTCGAACCTGCCGGTCTAAGAATAGCCACGGGCTCCTCCTCGTAAGATAGATCATTGTCCAATTGGACAGTATGAAGTCTAACACATGTGTGGGATCGCCGTGGTATCTCCGAAGCATAGATACGTGAAAAACTGGATGCACGGCTAATAAGCTAGGCGGCAAAGCTAATCTATAAGCCACCCCTCCCACTCTGTCTAGAATCTCAAATGGACCAATATACCTAGGGCTGAGCTTGCCCTTCTTCCCGAACCTTATCACGCCCTTCATAGGCGACACTCGGAGCAATACTCGTTCGCCAACCATGAAATCTACATCTCAAACCTTACGATCCGCATAAGTCTTCTGCCTGGACTGAGCTGAACGCAATCTCTCCTGAATAGTCTTGACCTTATCCAAGGCCTCCTGAACTAAGTCTGTACCCAACAACCGAGCCTCTCCCGGTTCAAACCATCCAACCGGTGATCGACATCGCCTACCATACAACGCCTCATACGGAGCCATCTGGATGCTAGACTGGTAACTGTTATTGTAGGCGAACTCTGCTAATGGCAGAAACTGGTCCCACGAGCCTCCGAAATCAATAACACAGGATCGAAGCATGTCCTCTAGAATTTGAATAGTCCTCTCGGACTGGCCATCCGTCTGAGGATGAAATGCTGTACTCAACTGAACCTGGGTGCCTAACTCCCGCTGGACCGCTCTCCGGAACCGCGAGGTAAACTGCGTTCCCCGATCAGAGATAATAGATATTGGCACTCCATGGAGACAAACAATCTCCCTAATGTAAACCTCCGCTAACCTCTCCGACGAGTAGGAGACAGACATTGGAATAAAGTGTGCCGACTTGGTCAACCTATCAACAATGACCCAAATAGCATCAAATTTCCTCCGAGTCAAAGGAAGTCCAGGTAACGAAGTCCATAGTGATCCGCTCCCATTTCCACTCGGGAATTTCAATCCTCCGGAATACACCACCAGGTCTCCGGTGCTCATATTTCACCTGCTGCTGACAATTTAGACACCGAGCGACATACGCAACGATATCTTTCTTCATTCCGCGCCACCAATAGTGCTGACGTAAGTCCTGGTACATCTTCGCGGCGCATGGGTGAATAGAATACCGCGAACCGTGGGCCTCCGCTAAGATTAACTCTCGAATCCCTTCGACATTGGGCACACAAACTCGACCCCGCAATTTCAATATCCCATCATCATCTAGATTTACCTGTGTGGCACCTCCCCACTGTACTGTATCTCTCAACTCGCGCAAATGAGGATCATCAAATTGCCTCTCACGGATACGCTCTAATAAAGAAGAACGAGCGACCGTGCGGGCTAACACCCTGCTAGGCTCAGAAATGTCTAATCTCACGAACCGGTTGGCTAATGCCTGGACGTCTAGAGCAAATGGTCTCTGACCGACCGGAATATATGCAAGACTACCCATGCTGGCAGACTTTCTACTCAATGCATCGGCCACCACATTGGCCTTACCCGGGTGATATAAAATAGTAACATCATAGTCTTTTAGCAACTCTAGCCACCTTCTCTCCCTCATATTCAACTCTTTCTGCTTAAACAAATACTGAAGACTCTTATGATCGGTGTATACTTCACATGCTACACCATACAAATAATGCCTCCAGATATTCAATGCGTGAATAATCGCCGCCAATTCTAGATCATGCACTGGATAATTCTTCTCATGAATCTTCAACTGCCTCGAAGCATAGGCAATAACCTTGCCATCCTGCATTAACACTGCACCAATCCCAATACGGGAAGCATCACAATAAACAGTATAAGGTCTCGTACCTGTGGGTAAAACCAATATCGGTGTTGTGGTCAAGGTTGTCTTGAGCTTTTGAAAGCTCGCCTCACATTCATCGGACCATTCAAATTGAACACCCTTTTGGGTCAATCTGGTCAGTGGGGTTGCAATAGACGAAAATCCTTCTATGAATCGGCGATAATAACCCGCTAACCCCAAGAAACTCCGAATATCCTGTGGCTGATGTCGGTCTAGGCCAGCTCTTGACTGCCTCAATTTTCTTCGGATCAACCTGAATACCTGCTGCCGTCACAATATGACCCAGGAATGCAACCGAACTTAGCCAAAATTCACACTTTGAAAATTTTGCATATAGCTGGCTATCTCTCAGAGTCTGTAAGGCCACTCTGAGATGTTGCGCATGCTCCTCCTGACTGCGGGAATATATTAATATGTCATCTATGAAGACTATTACAAACAAGTCTAAATAAGGCCGGAACACCCGATTCATTAATTCCATAAAAGCCGCTGGAGCATTTGTCAACCCAAAAGACATGACCAGAAATTCATAATGTCCATACCGAGTGCGGAACGCTGTCTTAGGGACATTAGATGCCCTAATCTTCAGCTGATGATAGCCAGATCTCAAATCTATCTTTGAAAATACCTTGGCACCCTGAAGCTGGTCAAATAAATCATCAATTCGCGGAAGTGGATATTTATTTTTGATAGTCACCTTGTTTAACCGTCGATAGTCAATGCACATTCTCATCGAACCATCTTTCTTCTTTACAAATAATACAGGTGCACCCCACGGCGAAACACTGGGTCTAATGAAACCCTTTTCAAGTAAATCCTGCAACTGTTCCTTCAATTCTTTTAACTCTGGCGGAGCCATACGATATGGGGGAATGGAAATGGGTTGAGTGCCTGGAGCCAAATCAATGCAAAAATCAATGTCCCTATCGGACGGCATACCTGGCAAGTCTGAAGGAAATACTTCAGGAAATTCGCGAACCATAGGCACAGAGTCAATAGAAGGAACCTCAGCACTAGAATCACGGACATAGGCCAAATAAGTCAAGCATCCCTTTCCAACCATACGCTGAGCCTTAACATAAGAAATAACATTGCGGCTAGTATGACCTGAAATTCCTTTCCACTCTATACGAGGCAAATTCGGCAGAGCTAAAGTCACAGTCTTGGCATGACAATCTAAAATAGCATGATATGGAGATAGCCAGTCCATGCCTAATATAATATCAAAGTCCACCATATTTAGGAGCAATAAATCAGCACGGGTCTCGAGACCTTCAATTACTATAATACATGACCGATGAACTCGATCAACCACAATAGAATCGCCTATTGGTATAGACACATGAATAGGAACACTCAGTGGATCACTAGGCTGAATCAAGTACGGTGCAAAATAGGAAGACACATACGAATATGTAGACCCAGGGTCAAATAATGCTGATGCCTTTCTATCACAAACCAAAATAATACCTGTAATGACGGCATCGGAAGACTCAGCCTCTGGTCTGGCGGGAAGTGCATAACATCGGGGCTGTGCCCCACCACCCTGAGCAGTATCTCTAGGACGATCAGCTGCTGGCTGGTCTCTACCTCTATCGGTCCGAGCTCCACCTCTATGACCTCTACCTCCACCTCTATGTCCTCTACCTCCGCCTCTAGCTGGCCGGGCAGGCTGTGAGGGAACTGGGGCCTGAATCATGGCACGAGAACCCTGCTGGTGAGATCTGTCAGAAGCTCGAGGGCAATACTTTGCAATGTGCCTAAGATCACCGCACGTAAAACAAGCCCTCGGCTGCTGAAAATGGCGAAGTGGTGGTGCACTGATAGGCTGCTGATCAGAGTAGCGTGGCTGAGAATTACGATCACCTGAAGCATCATGAGAAACCTGAAGAGCTGACCGATAAGGCCTAGGAGGATGGCCTCTATCATAAAAATCTCTATCTCCAGACGAGGTACCACTGAATCTACCCGAATTACGAGATCTCTTATCTGATCCATGTCTCGCTCCCTGTGACAGAGCCATCTCGATCCGGCGGGCTGCATTAGCCGCCTCCTGAAAAGTGATTTCAGTTCCTGCTCCCATAGCCATCTGTAGCCGAATTGGCTGATTCAAGCCATCAATAAACCTCCTCACTCTCTCCCGATCTGTGGGAAGTATGATAATAGCATGACGAGCCAGGTCCACGAACCTAGTCTCGTACTGTGTGACAGACATAGAACCCTGATGAAGACGCTCAAATTGTCTGCGCATAACCTCCCGCTGAGTTGCTGGAAGGAACTTCTCCAAGAATAATTCTGCAAACTGCTCCCAAGTCAAAGATGACGATCCCGCTGGCCTGGATAGACAATAATCTCTCCACCAAGTCTTGGTAGAACCAGATAACCGAAAAGTAGCAAAGTCCAAACCATTAGTCTCCACAATACCCATAGTACGGAGAACTTCGTGGCAGCTGTATAGGAAATCCTGTGGATCCTCTGAAGGAGTGCCACTGAATGTGGTAGTGAACAGCTTGGTAAACCTGTCCAATCTCCACAACGCGTCAGCAGACATGGCTGCACCATCATTAGACGGAGTCGCAATAATAGGCCGAGCCGCCTCAACTGGCTGAATCACAGGATCCTGAGCCTGGGGAATTACTGGCGCCGGAGTGCGCGTAGCAGGAGTCTGATTACCTCCTCCAGCCTGAGAAGTGGCCGGTGCTACCGGTAATAAACCGCTCTGGTGATATGATCCATAAAACCTGCTATCCGGACCAAAGCATCCTGAAGATCCGGTGAAAATAAAGCTCTTCTTGGGATCTGAGCTGGGCCTACTGGAGCTGCTGGGGCTGGAACTTCCTCCTCGATATGAACCTGAGGTTCTGCCACTCGTGCTGCTGCTCGGGGCTGAGCTCCGCCCCTACCTTGTCCTCTAGGACGACCTCGACCTCGGCCTCTACCCCTAGCGGGAGCTGCCGCTGCTGGGACCTCGGGCTGCTGGTCAGTAGGTGAGGATGCACGTGTCCTTACCATCTGCGGAAGAATAGAGTAGAAGTTCAATTAACATTTAAAAGATCAAGTCGCACGACTGGAAAGAATAAAGGGAATATTTTCCTAACTCCGTAGCCTCTGGAGGATAAATACAGACGTCTCCGTACCAATCCTTCAGACTCTACTAAGGTTGTTCGTGAGTTGTGAGACCTGTGCAACCTAGAGCTCTGATACCAACTTGTCATGGGGGGTCATGATGGCGCCTAGTAAATGGAAGCTAGGCAAGCCAAATATTAATTACACCTCCATTAATTAACAAATTCTTATTAAGACTTATTATTAAAACATATAAATTACAGCGGAAGACTTAGTCAAATATGATAAAGAAACCCAAGCATGATACACTACCCAAGACTGGTGTCACAATACTCACGAACTTCTAAGAATAATACACATAATTGTCTGAAAGAAAATACAAGTTGTTTATCTCGATTACATGAGATAACAGAATGAAAAGTATAGATAGAAGAGACAACGGGTCCTGCGGACGCCTGCAAGGCTACCTCGTAAGTCTCAGTATTCGAAAAATCCACAAGTCGCTACTGCCGCTGCTGCTGTCCGTAACCTGTATCTGCGCAAAAAGAGCGCAGAGTGTAGTATCGGCACAACCGACCCCATGTGCTGGTAAGTGCCTGGCCTATCCCAGCGAACTAGTGACAAGGCTAAGGCCAGTCACCCACATAAACCTGTACAGTTGCAATATACATATATATATATAATTCATTTATATATATATATATATATATATATATATATATATATATATATATATATATATATACAATACATTTATAAGGAAAAACTCTGCTCTGAAATAACAGTCAATAACTCGTGATATCCAGAATAATCTAATCAACAGAATAATTCTTACTTTCATGTCTCAATCCCTCTTTCATTTCATATCTCGTGGTAGGCGTACCACCCGCTCCCAACTATCACGGTAATTACCTCTTGTGGTAGGCGTACCACCCGCTCCCAAATATATCAATAGGCTACCGGCAACTATGGCCAATGCCAAGATTTAAATCACTTTGTGGTCGGCGTGCCACACGATCCCATTTCTTATTATATAAGTGGTCGGCGCGCCACACGATCCCAATTCATAAATATATAAGTGGTCGGCGCGCCACACGATCCCAATTCATAAATATATATTACCGGCATTTAGCCAATAATCTCTACATCAACAATATTTATAATTACCGGTTTTTAAACCAATAATTGATAATAATTTCAACAATTTATCTCCATTACCGGTATAACACCAATAACTCTTAATCAACAATTTATTCATAACTAAATTCCTATTCCTTCAAGCTAGGATAGAACAAACACTTACCTCGAAAGTTTACGAACGGTTCAATCCGTAGCAATGCCTTTTCCTTTCGAATTTGACTCCAATCCAATCGTATCTATACACAATTGATTTAATATCATCAATTTTACTTAACAAACTAGTTCATATTGCTAAATATGATTTCTACAACATTCTGCCCGGAATAGTAAAAATCGACCCCGGGCCCACATAATCGAAACTCAAGTTTCGAACCAAAATAAGTTCATCCAATCCTCCATGAGTTCAAATATACAATTTGTTCTTAAGTTCGACTCCAAAACGAGGTCTAGATCGCAAATTCTTTGAAAGCCCTAACTATACCCATTTCTCCAATTTTTCAACCAATTTACACATGTTTAAGCCTAAGAATTTGATTGATGTTGATGAAAAAATGAAGAAGACGAGTTAAACAATACTTACCCAATGAACTTTGATGAAGAAATGCCCCAAAGATCGCCTAAGAGCTGTGGAGAAGAAAGGATTTTGTGAAAATGGGATAAAATCCCGTAAGTGTTCTGTTTTGGGTATTAATTCATTGGGCGGAAATTTACCCTACGCGATCGCGTGAATTGGGCTGCGATCGCGTAGAGGAAAGACTGGCCTCTTATGCGATCGCGTGCAAAAGGTTGCGATCACGTGGAGAAAAGATTGGAAGCTACGCGATCGCGTGAGGGTTGCTGCGATCGCGTAGAGGAAACTCACCGGGCAGCCTATTTGGCCTATGCGATCGCGTGAACATGACTGCGATCGCGTGGGGGAAGAACTGGAAGCTACGCGATCGCGTGAGGGATGCTGCGATCGGGTAGAAGAACTGGCCAATGATGTGCGATCGCGTAGAAGAACTGGCCAATGATGTGCGATCGCGTGGATGAGGCCGCGATCGTGTAGAACAAAATCCCTCTGCAGAAACAGCAGAATTTCTGCTGTGTTTTCAAATCCAAAAATACCCCGAACCACCCCCGAAACACTCCCGAGCCCTCGGGGCTCCAAACCAAATATGCACACTAACTCAAAAACATCATACGAACTTGCTCGCGCGATCAAATCGCTAAAATAACATCAAAATCAATGGTTTGAGCCTTAAAACTCAAGAATTCTTTCAAATTTCATAATTTCCAAAATTTCCAATTTAAGGCCAAAATGCGTCAAACGATGTCCGTTTTCAACCAAACTTTACAGGAAGCGCTTAACCAATATATATGACCTGTACCGGGCGTCGGAACCAAAATACGAGCCCGATACCAGTACTTTTTAATCAAAATTCAGTTTCATTTTCCTTAAACATTTTCAGAAAATAATTTAACAGAAAAATTCTTTTACCGGGGTTCTAGACCCCGAATTTCAATTCCGGGCATATGCCCAAATTCCATATTTTTCTACGGATTTTCTAAGACAGTCAAATCACGAATCCGGGTCCGTTTACCAAAAATGTTGACCAAAGTCAACCATATCAATATTAATATCAAAATTCTTCAATTATTTTTCACATATTTCAACATAAATATTTTCCAGCTTTGTGCCCGGACTGTGCACGCAAATCGAGGCAACTATAAATGAGGTTTTCAAGACCTCAAAAGCTCAGAATGATTAATAAAACAAGTGATGACCCTTTGGGTCGTCACATTAGGGCATGATATAGCTCTCAACTCTAAGTTACCCACTCAATACCACTCAGTCATAGAGTGATTTTGTTATATTTTTGCTTTCTCAACCCCAAATGGTTATCAAGCTCAATATTTGATATGAGCTCAAGTCGGGGTTTCTCCATATCTAGTTCAAACCCATTAATTAGGCTAGTCAAATCTTTAACTCCCAATTTCTTGTTAGCCAAGCTTTCCTAGACTAGGTCCCTCTTTCTAAAATAAAGACCATGTCAAAAAGGCATGAATAAATATCTGCAATCATTAATTCTAAATTAAAACATGAACAAATCTAAATAACAAATACCCAATCATCAATAAGAATTAAATAAAATACCCATAAGGTTTACACATTATGGTTGGGTCATAACCATAGTAAATATTTAACTACTCATAGAAGATTAAGAAAACAAAGAAATACTAATTAAACCCATAATATAAAATTAAACGATAAACTATGATATTGTTCTCTCAAAGTGATTCTTGTCTATTTATACTGGCTCAAAATTTGCTAAAAAAAATGCTCCTCGGGAGGGTTTTCCACCACACAACTCACGGTGAGGTCCGTACATTACTTGAGCCTGCAGGTGGATAAATTATACAGCCGCCCAATTTTATCAGTGGCTGCAATTAAACTTCTGCGGTCTCACTATTCATGCGGTCTCAGTCTTGGCCATTTTGCATACTCTTTGGACTTTTTGAATTCTTGTCAGTATGATCATGTTCTGGCCGCACATACCACTCATTTTAGCCTCTTTTGCTTAGCTTTTTATGCCTTTTAAGTATGAAATGAGGTTGCTTATGGTGGTTATTGCTAGATTTTCAGGTAAATGATGCTAGTAGGTGATTTGGGTTGAAGTGACAAGGAATTGAGCTAAAAAGAGAGGAAACATTGCAAAACTGCCAGGCATTTCGCTTCTGCGGATGTTTGATCGCAGAAGCGATGTCGCCTCTGCGGAATTTTGGTCGCTTTTGCGAATTGTCAAAGGACCAGCCAATTTCGCTTCTGCAAAGATAAAGATGCAGAACCAACCGCTTCTGCGATTGGAAGGTCGCTCCTGCGAAAGCATCCCGCTTTTGCGGTTCCTGAGGCGCTTCAGCGATGTCGCTTCAGCGTCTATTTGTCCTCTTCTGCGATGGCTCGATAGGAGGCACTTTGTTTCTTCTGCGGGTAAATTCCGCTTAAGCGGATCCGCACCTACGAGGTATTTTCCGCAGGTGCGAAAACTGAGCATCAGACCTGGACAGAACGGGCATTTCACAAGTTTTTACCCAAAATCAATTATATACTCGTCCAAACAGACATTATTATCATCTTTGGCATCTTGGACATATTTTTGGCTTAGAGAGAACAAGTTTGAAGGCTAGGGTTTTGCACACACACTTGGGTCTTGAAGATTAAAGCTTGTGGTTAAGGATTTCTTACCCATTTATGTTTATTTCTTCATTTCCTTGCTTTGTATTGTATATCTAAGTGTGTAGTATTTATTTTCAACACTTGAATCTTGTTTATGGGAATATTCATATTTAAAGTGTGGATTAAATACCTTTTTGTGCTTATGTATTGAATGATTTTTGTATATTTATGAATTGAGTTATTGTTACTTTAATTATTCTTGTTCTTTAATGTTTCCAAAGAGAATAGCTAACTCTATGACTCGCTCATTTACTTTGAATTAATTTTGGGAAAGATAATTCGGAGTTGGGAAAGATTAATTAACAAGAACTTGAGGCGTAACCCTCACTTTATAGATTTGACTGAGGGATAGGATTGAACTACTTGTAGCCTATCGGGTGCGCTTAATCTTCTAATTGTGATTAGGGATAATTCAATTAGGAAGTCTTGTTAGTCTTCGAAAGAAGCTAATTAAGAATTATTATCCGTGGCTAATTAACATAAACTCGCTCATATTTGTAAAATCGTGAAATACATTGGATCATTACTTGAGTGTAATTCCCGATGCATTCATACTTGTAGCCATTGATCATTTTATTTGCTCACTAGGTTAGTCTACATTTCCGCATTTAGATATAGAAATCTTTTCAACCGAAAATCTTAAGTGTTTGGCTTAGCGCGACTAGCGATAATTTTCTTGCATTCCTAATTGCCTACATATTGTTCTCTGTGGGATTCGACCCCGATTCATAGTTGGGTTAATATATTGCGTACGACCGTGTCTATTGCTTTTTAGCGGTGCAATTGGACATTACCACACATATTGCGTGCCGTCCACACTTCTTCAATTACTTATGGGCTTCAACATCAGATCTATGGTCATGGAGAGAATTCAGCATTCTGCACTTGCTTCTATTGCCGCATAAATATACTTTTACAGACCACAATTCTAGTCTGATGCTCACTTTCTTGTCTTCTGAGTCATAACACTTCTTTTTGAGTTGGATTTTTTCATGAGAGCCCAAATCTCCAATATTCCTGCAATTTTCTCACTTCCATTAGTTTTAGGAGCATAAATCAACATATTCTAACTAAAAAAAAGTAAAAAGGTACTAATAAGTGGTCAAAATCCACACTTATCAACTCCCCTAAACTTAAGTCTTTGCTTGTTCTCAATCAAATAAATTAGTTCCCACCTCCACAAAGAGAAAGGTCATTTCAGCGAGTCAATGGTAAGTCATCCATACTCAATTGGTATCAATAATTACCCATACTACTCATGTATTATCAACCAAGTGACAAGTCGAGTATCATGCACATATAGTTCCAGTGTGAGATTTGACTTTGCAAAATTTACTTTACTCATCGAGGACTCCTGTTCTATCGTGTAGGTCATGGTGGACCCCAAACTCTTCCTCCTCTAGCTTCTATTTGCCAAACACACTTCAAAAGTTAGCACTTTATCTTAAGATTCATGAAAAGTCCACTCTTTTCTCACAAGAGAATGTCACAAGTACGACTTCAAGTACCATAGGCTTGCCACTCATGTATATTACACTTAATGTAAGCTCACTGGGTTTGAAATCAAGTCAGGCTTCTTTTTGATTGTAATGAAGGCTTTTGGATTACAGTAGGATACCATCTAGGTAGGTGGTTACATCTTTCCTTAAGCACTCTTTTATTTCTTGGCTCACAATTAACAATTCTTAGAGGCATTCTCTTTTTATTGGGGGGCTAGAGAGACTTGGAATTACTCTTTCTTGTTCATTTTATTATTTTTCTCCTTTGATGCTCATGTTAGGTACTATTACTTCTTTTTGAATCCATCGACCCTTCCACCAAAGTCAACTCAAGAGCCTCAAAATCTCTTACTAAGGGTATTTTCTTTCAAAAACCTTGTTTAAAATCATAAGTACGTAAAATAAAACATGAGTATCTCTTTTCGAGAATTACTGGATTAGGACTTTTATTTATTACTACTATTATTATTATTACCTAAACACAAAAATAGACTCATTCCCTTAAGAAGGTTATACGCCATCCATCATTAGGACGAGTCTCTTGGTTCACACAAAACTACCTTTGGAATGAACTGTGGTATTAAGAAAACAAAAGGCTTATTATTTACGAAAACATAAAAAAAAACTACAAACAAAATGAGAACTAAAGTGGAAAATAAACAAGCTAATGAATAATAACTACTAAAGATAAATAACCTACAAATAAAAAAAGGAACATAATCATCCAATTATTACATTCCCAAATGGAGCCAAAATATGTTAATGTCCCATCAAATAAACTCCCCCCTCCCCCCGAATAAAAGTAAGCATTTCCCTAATGCTTAATAAAATAAAAGTGAAAGGAGAGAGGGTGAAGAAAACTTCCTAATGATCCTTGGACATCTCAGTATCCTCAGCAGCATTATCTCCCATTGGGTCATCAATTGTATCTTCTTTGGATCCACCTAAATCCCTTTACTGGACGCCACGTGCTCCAAGAACTCCACCGAACTAAGTGAAAACAAAACATTTGGAGAACTTGGCATAAAGCTTCTCCTCCCTCAACCATTGTAACACAATCCTCAAATGTCGGGCATGCTCCTCTTAGCTACGAGAGTACACTAGGATATTATCAATGAATACTATGACAAACGAGTCGAGATAAGGTTGAAATACGTTGTTCATCAGGTGCATGAGTGATGTTGGGGCGTTGGTCGTCCCCGAAGACATGACAAGGAACTCATAATGACCATAATGGGTCCTGAATGTTGTCTTTGTAATATCCAAGTCCCGAATATTCAATTGATGACACCCAGACCTCAAATAAATCTTAGAGAACAATCTCGCTCCTTGAAGCTGATCAAATAGATCATTGATACGCGGCAAAGGATACTAGTTCTTGATTGTAACTTTGATGAACTACCTATAGTCAATGCACACACTCATAGTACCATCCTTCTTCTTCATAAACAGAACCGTTGCACCCCAAGGCGATGCATTCGGCCTAATAAACCCCCTATCAAGGAGCTCCTAACGCTGCTCTTTCAATTCCTTCAACAGAGCTGGTGCCATACAATACATAGGAATAGAAATGAGTTGGGTGCCTAGAACTAAGTTAATACAAAAGTCAATATCTCTGTCAGGCGGCATGCTCGGCAGGTCTGTAGGAAACATATTCGGGAAATCTAGCACCACAAAAACGAAATCAATAGTTGGGGTATCAGAACCAACATCTTTCACAAAGGCCAAATAAAATAAACAACCTTCCCAAATTTGAAATCACTCTGCTGTGAACATAGTCTAGAGAACTTTCCACTTATTCCTTGGCAACCCCGGAATCGCCAAAGTCGCGGTCTTAGCATGACAATCCAAAAAAACACGATATGGAGACAACCAATCCATATCCAAGATCACGTCGAAATCAACCTCTCTAAGAAATAAGAGATCAATGCTAGTCTCCAATCCCCTAATAGTAACCACAAACGACCGATATACATGATCCACAATAATACTATCGCCTACTGGAATAGATACATGAACATATGAAACTATGGACTAACGGGACATATGCAAATAATGAGAAAAATATGATGATACATATGAATAAGTGGAACCGTGGTCAAATAATATAGAAGCATCCCCGTGGCACACTAAGACAATACTTGTGATCACTGCATCTGAAGTAACAACATCGGGCCTCGCAAGAATAGCATAGAACCTGGTATGACCGCCACCTGATCAACCTTCTCCAATAGGGCGACCTCTAGCTTCCTGGGACCCACTGAGCTAGCTGAGCGGGTGGTGAAGTAACTAGTGTGGAAGTCGTAGTCTAACTCCTCTACTACACTAGCCATCTCACGCGACGAGAACACTGCCTCCACATATGCCCAAACTCTCAACACTTGAAGCAAATCCCCGGTGATTGTAGTGGGGAGTGAAGGGGCCCCTGAATACGGGGATAAATGCTAGAGGTACCTGTCATAGTGAAACCTAAATCAAAGTAGCGCAAAATAAAATCTAAGCTGGAAGGGCTCCAATAAAAGACTTACCCTGATGAGCAATGTACGAACCATGACAAGATGATGCACCACAGTGAACTGGGCGAGTCATTTGAGCGGTCCTATAAGGATAACGCCTACTGTGGTAGGACTATCCTCCAGAAAGAACACCACCGAAACCACCTGAACTTCGAGGCCTCTTTGTCTCCCTTTCCCACGCTCCTGACTATGGACCATAACTATATGCCGATCAATATCAACCATCTCATCAAAAGTAGCACCAGATCGCTCTCTCGAGTCATAAGCAATTGTACTAGATATGTGAGGCACTCAATAAACGTCATAATACTCTCTGTATTATTGGGAACCAACCAAACTGTATGATGAGCCAACTCTAAAAACCTCATCTCATACTAGGTCACAGACATGCCCTCCTAACGTAGCTGCTCAAACTATTTATGC
>JASVEL010001467.1:0-25580 GCA_032618575.1 Nicotiana noctiflora
GCTTCTCCCTGCGAGAGTGCGGCACGAACATCTCCTAGAAGAGAAAAGAGAACTCATGCCATATAAGTGGTGCTGCACCGATCCGCTTGCGCCTCTCATAAGGATCTCACCATCTGAAGGTAGCCCCAGTAAACTAAAAAGTAGTGAATGAGACCCCACTAGTCTTCATAATACCCATTGTACGAAGAATTCACTGGCACTTATCTAGAAGCCATGGGCATCCTCTATCTCAGCCCCGCTAAATATTGGAGGCTGAAGCCTCCCAAATCTCTCTAGTCTTCTATGCTCATCATCGGTCATAACGGGACTCACCTGGGTCTGAACAACAGCAACCGGCTGCGTTGGTAGTACCCCAATGTTTGGAGTTCCTACATCACCTTCTCTGGAGTATGGGCGATGAGAGTCTGAGTACCTCCCCCGGCCTGAGAAGTGGTTGTTGCGGTGACAATAGAGACCGCCTAAGCAAAGCTGGTGCTCACAGGCCAAGGCCTCTTGAAGGCCTAGAATAACAATGGGAACAGCTGGTGCCTGAGCTTGTCCCACTAGCTCAATCGTATCTGCTACCTGTTCCCGAGCTGGAGCGATTGATAGATCTGCATGCATTTTTCTAGCTGTTGTACGAGCTACACCTCTGCCCCTACCATAGCCTGGACCTCTCATGGCTTTAGCTGGAGTTACTGGTGGTTGTCCGTCCTCTCCGGTAGCACATAGCCTAACCATCTGTGATAGAATAAAATATCAGATGTTTAGTTACCGGAATAAACAAATATGCACGACAAGAATACAAGAATCTAAAGTTTTATAAGGGTTCGACAACCTATCGAAGATAAGTAAAGATGTCTCCATACTGATCCACAAGACTCTACTAACTGCTCATGACTCGTGAGACCTATATAACGTAGGCTTTGATACAAACTTGTCACAACCCAAAACTTAGCCTGACGTGATAACGCCTAACATGGTACTAGGAAAAGTGACATTTCAAAATACTTCTAACGCTTTTAAATGAAAAACAAAATAACACAGGTTGAAATAATCAAAACTCTCAAAAACTGGATAGAATGTCAAAACCCAATACGAAAATTCCCAACATCAAGGTATCACTAAGTACATGAGCGTCTATATAACATAAGTCTGGAAATATAGTCTATGAAAGACTAAAACTAAATACATAAAGCTGAAAGATAGGGAAGGAGAGGCAAGGTCCGCGAATACTTGGAAACTACCTTGGAATCTCCAAAAAATCAAGTTGCACAGAGAATCAATACCCACCCTATTCAGAAACACCTGGATCTGCACCAGAAATGCAGGGTGTTGCGTGAGTACAACCAACTCAGTAAATAACAAGACTAAATAATGGATTGAAAGTAGTGACGTGCTTTACTGATATAGTTCAATTACATGAATTACAACATAGAAAGATAGTCATGCTTGCAAGTTCGACATTTAAGGCCAAAATAGTTAATTCATGTCAAGTTCAA
The DNA here is from genome assembly GCA_032618575.1 of Nicotiana noctiflora. Taxonomy (NCBI): domain Eukaryota; kingdom Viridiplantae; phylum Streptophyta; class Magnoliopsida; order Solanales; family Solanaceae; genus Nicotiana; species Nicotiana noctiflora. Next base: position 1,482 of record JASVEL010001467.1, read on the forward strand.
TTGAAAAAACATACAATATATCTCATAAATTACATGACAGTGATGTATGCCAACTGAAAAACAACAGTAATGAAATCGAGTGCATAATCTCAAAGCAACAGTCGCTCAGTACTTCCATTTACTCCAACCTCACAGTCACTCATTCTTCACGGTATCTTATTTCTCTCAGTTGCTCGGCACTCGCGCTCGGCGCTTGCACTCGGCACTCGCACTCGACACTCGGCGCTTGGTGCTCAAACTAAGTATACTCGCGCTTACTGGGGCTGTGTACATACTTCGGAGGGGATCCTTTAGCCAAAACTCTATAACAAGCCAATTATGGTATAAATCAATAAAACATAATACGACGTGCAACCTGATCTCAAAAATGTCCTCACAGACAGGCCCCCGACCTAACTCAATCATCAGTTTCTCCAATCTCTCGGGCTCTTAAAAATCATGGCAATCAGCCCAAACAGCGATGATACAGTGAATCAATAAAAAATAATAGAGACTAAGATATAATATATATGTAAACTGGTGACTGAGTACAAGCAACAATTAGCAGATAATTCAACATGTAACACGACCTTTATTGGTCCAAACTGTACTAACAAATATCCAAAATAAAATTTATGACATGATTTACAGTTCAATTTCTGTAACAAATGGAAAATATACGGATAACAATAGATTATTAAACTACACAATTCCATGGAATTGACCACGTCACAATTCGTATTGTGCACGCCCATCACCTAGCATGTGCATCACCTCTAAACCAAAAACATGACATATTATATGAGATTTCATACCCTCTGAACCAAATTTAGAACTGTTACTTACCTCAACCATACAAATCTCTACTACAAACAGTTTCCAAATGCCTCGAATCTAGCAATCATTCAAACTCCAAATTCGATCCATTAACCATCCGAACACCGCCCCAGGTACCCGGGACCTCAACCAATTTTGCCAAAAGTCTTAAAATACGATAGAACGCACTTACACGAGCCCTAAAATCACATACAACAATATCGAAAATACGAAGCGCACCCCAATTCAAGCCTACTGAAACTAAGGAAATCCAACTTCTATAAACGACGACCAAACCTATCAAATTGGGTCAGATTGATCTCAAATTTAGCACACAAGTCACAAATGACACCACTGACCTACTTCAACCCCCGAAACTCCATTTCGAGACCGGTATTCACAAAGTACACTCTCAGCTAACTTCTAAATTTCCAGCTTTCGCCACTTAAAGCCTAACTCAACTACGGACCACCGAATCACTATTCAGATATGCTCCAAAGTCCAAAATCACCCAACGGAGCTCACAGAAAAATCAAAACTCTAATCCATAGTCATTTTCACATAAGTCAATATTCGGTCAACCTTTACAACTTAAGCTTCCAACCTTGAAACAAAGTGTCTCAATTTATTTGAAATCCATCTTGACCTGGATTGACTACCCCTTCAAGTCACATAACACTTATAAAGCACAAAATGAGCAGCAAATGGGGGGAACAGGGCTACAACTCTCAAAATGATCGGTCTGGTAGTTACATTGCTAATGCACTTCAGGTATACACAAGTGTTGAAAGGCAGTTTGTTTATGATATTTTAAATTGCAAAATATAGAAAACACATCAGGAGCAAAGGATTTCGCAATTTTGAATTCAACTCTACAGATAAACTTGTTTATGATATTCATAATTCCAAAACATTGAAAACACACCAGGAATTAAAATTCAACAGGAATATTATACTTACATTGAATGAAGAGGCTTCCAAATTCGGAGCTGAAGTTGGGGAAGGTTGTGGAATAAGAGGAAGAATAAAGCAGAGGACGCAATAATGGAGGAAAATGAGAGATTGTATGTTTTACGGGTTTTTACTATGGGGTCATTCGGGAATAAGGAAAATTATAAAGGATAAGAATTTTATAGTTTTGATCAAAGTAACATGGCTTTTAAGTTAATTTCAAAAATATTGGGTAACCCCACTTGTTACTTTTGTTTTTTTCAAAGCAGCTTTTAATATTTTTAAAGCCTATTATTAATTGTCAAACACTTCCAACTATTAAAAAATGCTTAAAAGCTAGTTAAGCTTGTCAAAATAACTTTTAAACTAGGGAAAAGGGTCAAAACTATACTTCTACTATCGAAAATTAGTTACGTTAGTACCTCGTTCTACTTTACAGCTAAAATTATCCCTATAGTTAATAAAGTATGCAAAATTGTCCCTACCGTTACTAAAGTAGATAAATTTGTACCTAAATCTAACAGATGAAAGGCCAAAAAAGTACCCCTACTATTTAAATTTATCCACGTTAATACCCCATTTTGCTTTCGGGCTAAAACAATACATGTTGTTATTAAAGTAAGAGAAATAGTGTCCAATCTGACGGAGCTCCTACGTGGCAACCGGGTCCCTCTTAATAATGTGTCAACTAACTAATAAATTGCCAACTAGATTATTACAATCCGCCCCACATAATAACCTGCCCCATTTGATAACCTCTCCACCTAAAAATAATCTCAGTCGAATAAATCTAGGGTTCAAGCTCAAATTCCTCATCTTTGCCTCTTTCTTTCTCCTTTGCTTGACTCTATTTCTCTCATCTTCATCAATGTCGCAGAGAAGTACTTCTTCTTAGAAAAGAACCAAGTGGACTGATATTCCCCATTGGTCTTTAAATTCTTTCTCATATGTGCTCCATGCAGCCCACCATAAGTACTTCTTATATTCCCCATGTTCCCATTTTTTACACCAGTTTGCCTCTATGTGTCTTACACAATATCTATGGTGTGCCTCAGGAAGAACCAAGTGGATTGAATCAATCAAACCCTTAAAATGGAAAAATAGTAAAGAAATACATCAAAAACTGAAGATCTCCAGTAATGCAACAGTGGGACAAACCAATTAAATGCAGTAATGAAACTGTAATTAAATGCAATAGTAATGAAACAAATGAGATGCTATGGAATATTAATGAAATGCAACATTTATGAACTAATGAGATGCTATAGTTATGAACTAATGAGAGGCAACAAAACAGTAATGAGATGCAACAATGAAGAATACAGGCAAAAGTTTACTAAATGAAACAGTAAAGTCATACCTTTTGCATATCTAAAATAAATAAAATCCCTTCTCCACTTTTGAGGTCCAATGAATGTTGTAGCAGCCTTAAGAACCAACTCCATGTTACTTTGGTCTCTTTATCAACAACAGCCCAAGCTAAGGGATAAAAATGCCTCATGGAGCCTTGGCCAACAGCTACTAACAGTTGACCCTTGCATTTCCCTTTCAGAAAGGTTCCATCAAAGCCAATGAATGGTCTCAACCTACTCTTGAACCCCATTTTCAATGCATGAAAGCAGATCTACATTCTTAGGAATCTTCTTTTACGTATTAACGTGGATAAATTTTAATAGTAGGGGTACTTTTTTGGCCTTTTTCTCAAATATGTTAGATTTAGGTACAAATTTATCAACTTTAGTAACGGTAGGGACAATTTTGCATACTTAGTTAACAGTAGGGATAATTTTAGCCGTAAAGTAGAACGGGGTACTAATATAACTAATTTTCGATAATAGAGGTATAATTTTGGCCTTTTTCCTTTAAACTAATACAAATAGGCTCTTAGTTAGTGTCAATTTGTAAAGATCGTAGCCTCTTTGTTTTCATTTGAATAATATATATGCATTCTGAATGATTAAAAAGATGGCACAAAAATGATGTTACAGAAATCCTATTAGCAAGAATTGAGCTACTTGAGGAAAGGTGAGTCCGTCATGTTTCAAGTTAATATATTTTTAATTATAGAAAGATACTCAATCTGTTTCAATCTAGTTGACTCGCTTTTCTTATTAGTTTATTATTAAAAAAATAATACATTTCAAATATTAAAAATAATTTTATTTTTTATTTTTTATTTACCCGGTTTATTCTTAATGAAAAGGTTTTGTAACAACACACATGTCATATCTCCACAAAGTTTTTGTCGCTTAAATTTTTAAGACCACAAATTTTAAATATCTTCCTCTTTTCTATTAAACTTCATGCCAAGTTAAAGTACATTGTCTAACTTGAAACGGAGGGAGTAATATAATTTTTTTTCAAAATGTTGCACAATATTTCCTGCAGGGTGGAAATAAGGAGTGGGGTTAGCATTGATCCTTATGGAACGTGTAGCACGAGACATGATGGCATCTTAACGTGGAGAACCACATATATTACCAAATTATTGCTGAAATCATTCAGTTGAAGAATGCTACCTAGTACCTACCTAGTTAATACTTAACTGAATAATGCGGCTCCTAACTGTGCGCTTAAACAGCCCTATGGCCTGCCTAGTTATTGCTAAAACCAAACACTAAAAGAAAGCGCACGGCTTCTACATTGAAATCTATACTCAATTATTGATAGGGATAAAATAGCAGCATATTGATTCATTTGTGCTACTGTAACGATCCGGTCAGTCATTTTAAAAGTTGTAGTCCTGTTCCTTTATTTTCTAGTCTTTTGTGCTCTACAGTTGTTATATGAATTACCGAATTGGTTGGTTTGGGTCCAAAGAGATTTCAGAGTGAATTGAGACACTTAGTCCCTTAACAGAAAATTTAAGTTGGAAAAATTGACCGGATATTGACTTATGTGTAAATAACCTCGAATTTAAGTTTTGACAGTTCTGCTAGCTCCGTTAGGTGATGCTGGACGTGGGACCGTGTCTGGATTGTGATTTGGAGGTCTGTAGTGGAGTTAGACTTGAAATGACGAAAGTTTTAATTTTGAAAAAGTTTGACCGGGAGTGAACTTTTTGGTATCGGGGTCAAATTAGATTTTCTAAAGCTGGAGTATGTTCGTGGTGCCATTTTGTGGCTTGTGTGCGAAATTTGAGTTTAATCGAACGTGAATTGATATGGTTCAATATCGTTTGTAGAATTTAGAAATTTTAAAGTTCATTTGGCTTGAATCCATGTGCAATTCATGTTTTGATGTTGTTTGAGGTGATTTGAGGATTCGACTAACTTCTTGTGATATTGTGGGACTTGATGGTATATTTGGTTGAGGTCCCGGTGGCCTTGGGTGAGTTTCAGGTGGTTGACGTATCATTTTTTGACTTAGCATGTTGGCTGAAGACTGCTGGTGTAATTTTCTGATTTCCTCTTATGCGTTCACGAGAGGGGTCTCGAGTTTCGTGAAGGGCACCAATGGACTAAGGAAGTTTTGTTCTTCGCGTTTGCGAAGAAGGGACGCAGACGTAGACACGAAGGTTTGGACTATGAGTGAATCACGAATGCGAGATAAGGGATGTGCTCGTGAAGAAGAAATCTGGCAGGTCGGGACCCCGTACTATTGGTCTACGCGTTCGCGAGAGAGGGACCACATTTGAGATGTGTAATTTCAGCAAAGATTCACATTCATGAGTAAGTGGACGTGTTCGCGAAGGGTTAACTTGAGCGGTCAGTAAGAGTGTTCTACGCGAACGCAAGGGTCAGGTCACATTCGCGAAGAAGGCGTACCTGGCCAGATTTAAAATATTCAAGAGGGTATCGAGTTCATATCATAAAATTGAATTGGGAGCTCGGTAGAAGACGAATTTTGGAGGGATTTTCATGTGGGTATTTGGGGTATGTTATTTTTTGTTAATTTCCATAATTATGCCTTTGATTCTACAATTAAATTTGTGATTTGGGGTGGAAAATTTGGGAAAATGAGAAAGAATTCGTGGGATAGACTTTTGTGAATTTGAATGGGATTTTGTTATCGGATTTGAGTAAATTTGATATGGTTAGACTCGTGGTGGAATGGACTTTCGGATTTTGTGACTTTTGTCTAATTCTGAGACATGGGCATGGGCGCGGGGTTTGATCCGATTTCGGATTTTAGTTAGAATTTCTTATTTTTCTTGTGGAATTGATATCTTTATCCCTATTGATTGCATTGTACTTCTTGTGGCTAGATTTGGGACAGTTGGAGTAAGATTCACGAGGTAAAGGCATATTGGAGTAGAGTTTTACTCGGATTGAGGTAAGTAATAGTTTTAAATCTAGTTTAGAGGGTATGAAACCCCGAATTTATGCATATGTAATTGTTTCAGAGGTGATACACATGCTAGGTGACGGGCGTGTGTGCGTGCACCATGAAAATTGTGACTTGGTCCATTTCATGAAATTATAAAGTTGAACAACTTGTTGCTAGCTATATGCTCTCCATATGTTATAGAAATTCGATTGTAAATCATGTTTAAAATAATGATTAAGCTATGTGTTGGTACTGTGCTGTTCCACAGAGGCCATGATACCTGTTAAATTACTTGCAAATTGTTATTTGTATTCGGTCATATTCTTACATGTACATTTTACCTCAGTCTCTATTATTCCTTGTTAATACGTTATATCTTTTTTGTATTGGGCTGATTTCCATGATTACTGAGGGCCCATAAGACTGGAGAGGTTGATGACTGAGTGAGGTCGAGGGTCTGATTGTGAGATATTGATACCATAGCACGTGAGTTATCCGTGCGGATCCAGATATTTATACTGTAGCATGTGCGTTGGCCGTGTGGATCCTAATATGATATTATCGGACATGATTTATCCATTGGGATTATAGTGCTTTGGTTGTAGAAGCCCCTCCGAAGTCTATAAACCCAGGTAAGTGTAGGTACCTATTGAGTGTGAATGTTGAGGTTGAGTGATGAGCTATTGACAAAGATTGAGTTACTATTTCCCAAGGAGGTTGTATTTGCTTTCACTGTTGCTGCACATAGCTGATATATGTCACTGTTTTGAAACTTTTGGGAGATATAATATCCAAGTTTTACTTGAACTTGGCATGTATAAATTGATTTGACTTAAATTTCCGGATTTGAAAGCATGTTCACTTCCTTGTGGATATTATTGAAAATGAACTATAACTGTGTAGCTCATCACTATCTTTCATCCTTATTTATTATTGTGTCTTACTGAGTTGGTTGTACTAGTATCTAAAATCACATGAGAGCTTGCGAAATAAGTGATCTTATTATTTAAAAACAAATATCAATATATGTACAACACATATTGTCACGACCCGGATTTTCCACCATCGAGAGTCTTGATGGCGCCTACTAGTGAATGCTAGGCAAGCCAATCATTTCAAATATTTACCTTTTTCTCATTGTTAATCCTTTAACAGTTATGAATCAACATTATATAATCGGCGGAATAAAACAAGCGAAAGAACAAATTATCAATATTAAAATATAACCAATACAACTACTTAAACATAGACAACTCAGGATTGGTGTCACAATTTCACGGACTGTCTAAGTTTACTACAAATAAAGGTCCGAACGAGATATACAAGCTATTTCATAAATATATAGAAGAAATATTATAGGAAGATAGAAGGAGATGTCAAAGACCCAGACGTCTGCAATACTACCTTGGGTCGCCTATTGGACTGAAGGCAGCAAACTCACTACAATCCAAATGATCTGATATCAGTATCTGCATACAGTATGGAGTGTAGTATCAGCACAGCCGATCCCATATGTTGGTAAGTGTCTATCCTAACCTCGGCAAAGTAGTGACGAGGTCAGGACTAGACTACCAGATAAACCTTTGTAGTTAAATCATATACAACAGAAAATAAAATAAGATATTCACAGTTAATGATGAGGAGGGGAAGGCATGCTATGGGGAGTATAAGATAACAATAAAATACCAAATGGGAACGTAAAGAAACCATAATTTAGTTTCCAACAATAATAAGGAAAACAAACACAGTATTAACTTTCATTTCCTTCTCGTTGCAGGCATGCAACCCACTCCCATTTTATGTGTTACCATTGCCGGCGCAACCCGCTTCACATATTACTATTACAAGCATGCAACCCGCTCCCATTTCACATATTACCGTTGCAGGCGTGCAACCCGATCCCATTTCACATATTACCATTGCAGGAGTGCAACCCGCTCCATTTTATATATTATTGTTGCAGGCATGCAACCCGCTTCCATTTTATATAGTACCGTTGCAGGCATGAAACTCGCTCCCATTCATATATTAACACTAATCACCGAAGAATCCTGACAAGGGAACAATAATACGTCGAACATATCCGTCAAGGGAACAATAATATAACAACAACATCCCGGCAAGAGAACAATAATATAACAACAACATCCTGGAAGGGAACAATAATATAACAACAACATCCCGTCAAGGGAACAAGAGTATAACAACAACATCCCGATAAGAGAAACAATGTCATAACCAATAATATTCCCACGAGGGAACCAACAATTACAATTGCCATATTAGACGTGGATAAATCATAACTGAGTCACAACAATTACAATAGTAATACATCGCATTTCCGTTCCCTGATCTCGCAATGGCGAGATCGGAGGTCAGCACCAGACCTGCAACCTGCAATAATTTCTTAGGTCCAAATTTAACTCCCTGGCCTATCCAAAACTTATCTGAGCCCTCGGGGCTCCAAATCAATCATACACACCAACCTAAAAATATCATACGGACTTATTTGTGAAATCAAATTATCAAAATAACATCAACAACTATGAATTAAACCCCAATTCCACGAAATCATCCAAGAACACTAAAATTTCCAATTCCTTAACTTTAAGTCCATTTTATACAAAACCAATTCTGATCTTTACCAAATTTTACAGATGCAACCTAATTATTATTTCAAACTTTTACCGGGCTCGTAAACCAAAATACGAGCCCGATACCATCAAATTCAAACATATTTCATTACAAAAAGTCATATATATTCCATAAAACAATTTTCCTTAAAAATTCATTTCACGGGCTTGGGACCTTGGAATTCGATTTCAGGCATACGCCCAAGTCCCATATTTTCCTATAGACCCTTCGAGATCGTCAAATCACAGGTCCGAGGCCTTAAAAACCTCCTTTTTCCGCACCTCGATTTGCATGCGCAGTTCGAGCGTGTATCCAGAAAGTCATTATGTGAAACTTTGTGAAAAATGATGAATATTTCTTTTAAAATGAATTTAGGTTGACTTCGATCAACATTTTGGTTAAATGGACCCAAAACGAGTGATGACATTTTGGGTCATCACATTCTCCACCTCTAAATCAATTGTTCGTCCTCGAACGAACATAAGAAAGAAGTACCTAAGTTAGAGAAGAGATTGGGATATCGACTCCGCATTTCAGAATCGGACTCTCAGGTCGATGCCTCAGCAGGCTAACCTCTCCACTAAACACGAACAGAAGGGAAACTCTTCGATCTCAACTTACGAACTTGCCGTTCTAGGATAACTACCGACTATTCCTCTTAGGACAAGTCCTTTTCCAACTGGACAGTGTTGAAATCTAACATGTGGGATCGATTGTCGTGATGCTTTTGAAGCATGGACACATGAAACACTGGATGCAAGGATGATAAACTCGACGGTAATGCAAATCTGTAAGGCACCTCCCCTACTCGATCAATAATCACAAAGGGCCAATAAACCTAGGTCTAAGCTTGTCCTTCTTTCTAAATCTCATCACGCCCTTTATAGGCGATACCCGAAGCAACACTCACTCGCCGACCACGAATGCCACATCACGAACCTTACGATAAGCATAGCTATTTTGTCTGGACTGAGCTGTACGAAGCCTATCTTGAATGATCATGACCTTGTCCAAGGCATCCTGTACTAGATCCATACCCAAAAACCGAGTCTCTCCCGGCTCAAACCACCCAACCGGTGATCGACACCGCCTACCATATAAAGCCTCATAATGAGCCACTAGATGCTCAACTGGTTACTGTTATTGTAGGCAAACAACACTAAAGGAAAAAACTAATCTCACGAACCTCCAAAATTAATATCACAAGCTTGGAGCATATCCTCCAAAATCTAAATAGTACGCTCGAACTGTCGTCCGTCTGAGGATAAAATGTTGTGCTCAAGTCGACCCATGTGCCCAGCTCGCGCTACACTGCTCTCTAGAAATGTGAGGTAAACTGCTTACCTCGATCAAATATTATAGACACGGGAACACCATGAAGACGAGCAATCTCCTGGATATAGATCTTAGCTAACCTCTCAAAAATGTAGGAGACTACCACAGGAATGAAATGCGCTAACTTGGCCAGCCTATCAATAGTAACCTATACCACGTCGAACTTCCTCTGAGTCTGCGGGAGTATAACAACAAAGTCTATAGTGATACGCTCCCACTTCCACTCGGGACGCTCAAACCTCTTAAACAAACCACCAGGTCTCTGATGCTCGTGCTTTAACTGCTAATAATTTAAACACTGAGACACGTATGCAACAATATCCTTCTTCATCCTCCTCCACTAATAATGCTACCACAAGACCTAATACATCTTAGCGGCGCCCGGATGAATAGAGTACCGGGAACTATGGGCCTCCTCTAAAATCAACTCCCGAAGTCCATCCATATTAGGTACATAAATATGACCATGTATCCCCAAAATTCCATCATATCGCACTGTGACCTACGTGGCACCACCGTGCTGCATCGTGCCCTTTAGGAAATACAAATGGGGATCATCATACTTCCGATCTCGAATACGCTCCATGTAACGACCCGGCCCGTCGTTACGGGAATTACCACCCCGTTACCTTGCATTTACATATATTATGCTTTTAAAACAGTATTAGAGTATATCGGGTGAGTTAGGAGTGATTTGGATTGAAAATGAAACAAATAGCATGTTTGAAGAAAGCTTGAATATGAAAAGTCAACCAAGAGTTGACTATTGAGTTAGAGTGCTCGGAATCGGATTTTGATGATTCGGATAGTTCCGGGAGGTGATTTGTGACTTAGGGGAGCGATCGGAATTGAATTTGGAGGCCCGGTGTAGAAATAGGCTTGAATTGGCTAAGGTTGAATTTTGGCGAAATCCGAACGGTAGGTGATATTTTGATCCGGGAGTCGGAATGGAATTCCGACAGTTGCAGTAGCTTCGTTAGGTGATTTTGGATGTGCCTGCAAAATTTCAGGGTATTCGGACATCGTTTGATCGGGTTTTGGATTGAATGTTAGTTTTGAAAGTTTTGAAGAAACTTAGGCTTGAATCCGTGATTAATTGGTGATTTTGATGTTTAGGATGATGTTTTTATGATTGGAACAAGTTCGTATCGTGTTTTGGAGTATGTTGGTGGTTTTCGTTGGGGTCCCGGGGGCCTCGGGGTGAATCTGGACCATCATCCGGGCATTTTGAACTTGGTAAAATCTGCTGTAAATTGCAGATAACTGTGCAGAAGGCTAAGCCTTCGCGTTCGCGAGGGTACTGCCGCGTTCGCGTAGGCTGGGGCCAGTTGGCCATCGCGTTCGCGAGGTAACATGCCGCGTTCGCGAAGGAGAAGGTTGGAACGCATCGCGTTCGCGTGGGTGAAGGACGCGGATGCGTAAGAGGAAAAGACGAAGCATCGCGTTCGCGTGGTCTGGGACGCGAACGCGTAGAGGAAAAATCCGGGCTAGGAAGATTGGTCTTCGCGAACGCGTGACTGTTCGTCGCGTTCGCGATGAAGGAACGGAGCAAGGCATCGCGTTCGCGTAGAGACCATCGCGAACGCGTAGGGTAAAATCGTCTGGCAGTGAATTAAAATCACAGAACAGAGGGCTCTCGGGTTCATTAACCCAAAACACAATTTTTGAGCCCTAGAGAGAAGAAATCACGGGAAAACGCTGGGAAATCATCGGGTATTCATCGGGGGTAAGTTTCTTGACTCAAAAACATCAATTTATGGTAGTATTAACACCAATCTTCATGAAATTGGGTTGAAATCTTGAAGAAATGTGGCCTAAATATTGAAAACGGGATTTTTGGATTTGGGAGGCCATTTGAACTCCGATTTCGATAAATTTTATATGCACGGACTCGTGGCGAGATAAGGATCGCGTTGGTGCTAATTTCGGAATTTTCCGAGCAGTGGGGCCCGGGGTCGGGTTTTACCAACTTAGTGTAATTATGCTAATTTCATGTAAATTGAAGTGGGTTATGATTATTTGACCCGTATTTGATGTAATTATTGTGGTTTGACTAGATTCCACGCACGAGGGAGCTAAATTCAAAGGAAAGGGCATTGCGGAGTAGTCGTCGCGCCGTATTGAGGTGAGTAATAGATGTGGGTGATGACCAGCGGGTTCGAAACCCCGGTATACCACTTTGTGACGCTGTATAGCGGCGAGACACGCACACTCTCGAGAGTGCGGGGTCGATCATGAACTGGAGACTACATATTAGTCCAACCTGTTGATATTGTATTATTGGCTATTCTAGAGCCGTCGAACCTCCTTCTCGGACGGTTGCATATATGTATATATATATTGTGATAATGGCCACTCTTGAGCCGAGGAACCCCCTTCATGGGCGGTTGAGTATACTTGTGGGCCGTGAGCCACTTATTGGATCCCGCGAGGATCGTTATCATTGTCTTATCACATAGACATGCTAGTTTACTACTAGTCTGCAGCCTATTTTTGGTTATTATGCTAATTCCAATCTCCGGAACTTGATATTACTGTTTTCTAACCGAAAAATGATAAAAGAGTTTTCAAAAAAACTACTTTTGAGCCTCGCGAGGCTCGTATCCGCATATTAGCCGACTAGTAGTGGATCGGCCGCACGCCGCAACGAGGTATATGTTGGATCGGACCGCGCGCCGCAGAATATCTCTATGAGATGTGCTTGGGCCGTAGGAGCCCCTCCGAAGTCTGAACCCCCACAGTGAGCACGGGTACCCAAAATTGGAGTCGGGCTACATGCCGTAGCGGTCATATCATGCATTGCATTGCATTTAGCTACATCTCGCTAGCCGTTATGCTATTTATTGGTAATTGTTGGTACAGTTACACAGAATATTGATTCTATGACAGGGTAGTCGATTATAGCTTTACATAGTGCTTTATCATGGATTTCTTATCTCGCGCTGTCTTACCCTTGTTTATTACCACCGAGTCCGGCAGTACTCATTTTACTCCCCGCACCTTGTGTGCGCATCCGTGTACCTCTCGAGCAGTGATCCGCAGGCTCGTGCGAGGCGACGTTCGTGGATATTCGAGGTAGCCGCAGAGTCCGGCAGGACCCGATATTTCTTCCTACCGTCTTTTGATTTCGTATTGACATTTCTTTCCGCACTTGGTATTTTTGTAAACCATTATACACTCATGTTCAGTAGAGGCTCATGACTCTTGACCCTTCGGTCTATGGGAGTTGATGTATTATGGGACTTGGTTCCCCGTTTTCGTTACATGTATTACTGTTATCTCGTTAATTAATTTGCTTAAATGGGTTTAAGAGAGCTTCTAGCTCCGTGGTTGATGTTGATTGGTTAGGCTGGCTTAGCAATGTGCTGGGCGCCATCACGACCGGATTTGGGGTCGTGACAAGTTGGTATCAGAGCCTAGGTTTACTAGGCCTCATGAGTCTTGAGCCGGTTAGTAGAGTCTTGTGGATCGGTACGGGGACGCCTGTACTTATCCTCGGGAGGCTGCGAACCTTTAGGAAAACTTCACTTTTCTTGAACTCCGTCGTGCGATCTTATTGTTCTGAGAACTAAATTTCTATATTCTATTCTCTCGCAGATGGCGAGAACGCGAGCATCAGGACGAGGTGGACGACCTCCATTGCCACCTGTTAGAGCCGTGGGCGCGGTCGTGCTAGAGTTAGAGGTAGGGCGGCTGAGGCAGTACCACCGACCCGCCTCGTTGTACCGGTCCGTGAGCGCCCCGCGTGGTTGAAGCTCCGGCAGTCCCAGTTCAGGGGCCACACTATATCTATTGCTATTCCCGGTCTTCGCGGAGACTCTTGCCCGCATATTATCGCTGTGTTCCGGCTTGGCTCGGGTAGTTTCGCCTACCGCTACCGTAGCGACATCTCAGTCGGGGGTGGTCAGCGCACCCCTGCAGCTCGCACACACCTGACCCGGTTGTTCATGGACTTCGCACGCCGCAGGTCGTCCCCGCTCGGTGGTTGCACCCGTTATTCCTCCAGCTGCACCAGCCCAGCTCCAAAGCATATGGTTCGGGTTATGCCCGAGGACGAGCAGACGTCGTCTTCGAGAGATTTGCAGACTTCGACCCACCCCATTTCAAATGGCGTCGAGGGCGAGGATGCCCGTGGTTTCTTGGATAAATGTCGGAAGATGCTCTGCGTACGGCCGGTATTCTCGAGTCCGAGCGGAGTTTCATTTACTACATTTCAGCTCACCGGTCCCGCATTTGATTGGTGGGAGGAGTTTGAGAGGCGTAGGCCTCGGGAGAGAGGCACCTCTCACATGGCAGCAGCTTCTCACTCTCTTTCTAGAGAAATATGTACCTCGGCCTCGTCGTGAGGAGCCACGTCGCCGGCTCGAGTGGTTGATTCGGGCGACATGTCCGTGACTCGGCATGAGCTTAGATTCACTCGCCTGGCTAGGCATGCCACATGGATGATCCCCACCGATAGGGAGAGGATCGGGAGGTTCATTGATGGCCTCAACTACTCTATCCGTATTCTTATGACCGGCGAGCGAGTTCTGTCATCATCGTTTGAGCAGGTTGCTGATATGGCACGCTCCATTGAGGCGGATCGTCGCCGAGAGAGAGAGGAGCGGGAGGCCAAGAGGCCTCGTGGTTCTGGCAGCTTCAGTGGTGCTCCATCTAGAGGGCATTCCCAGCAGAGCAGAGGTCGCTCATCTAGACCTTCTCATTCGGGCCGCCCAGAGCAGAGCGGAGGTTCTTATGGTCGTGGTCGACATGGGTTTCAGCAGGTTCAGTCATCACTTAGTGCCCTTCCAGCCCAGGGTGCAGCACCTACTTCTTCAGCCCAGGGTTCTTTGTCCTCGACTACGTAGGGGCAGGACTCAGCAGAGGGATCAGCCCTCCTCTTCAGCACCATCTCAGTCTAGTAGAGGTGGAGGTCAGTCTTCTCGTGGTCGCCCCAGGGGCGAGGAGAGATCTGGTGGAGGCCAGGCACGGTTCTATGCACTTCCTGACAGGCGTGATGCAGTTGCCTCCGATGCAGTGATTACAGGTATCATTTCTGTCTGTCACAGAGATGCCTCCGTTCTATTTGATCCAGGGTCCACATATTCTTACGTGTCCTCTTATTTTGCACGTCATTTGGGTGAGGCTCGTGGTAGTCTTGATTTACCTGTTCATGTATCCACCCCCGTGGGTGATACGATTGTTGTGGATCATGTCTATAGATCCCGTGTTATATCTATTGGGGGTCTGGAGACCCAGGCAGATTTGTTATTGTTGGGTATGGTGGACTTTGATGTTATATTGGGTATGGACTGGTTGTCTCCGTACCATGCCATATTGGACTGTCATGCTAAGACAGTTACGTTGGCCATTCCTGGTATTTCTCAGATTGAGTGGCGGGTTCGACCGATTTCGTCCCTAGCCGTGTTATTTCGTTCTTAAAAGCTCGTAAGATGGTTGAAAAGGGTGTTTATCGTACTTAGCTTTTGTGAGAGATGTGGAGCCGAGTCTCCTAGCATTGATTCCGTACTTGTTGTGAGGGATTTTCCGGACGTGTTTCCTCGGACCTGCCGGCATGCCGCCGGACGAGGATATTGATTTTGGCATTGACTTGGTGCCGGGCACTCAGCCTATTTCTATTCCTCCGTATCGGATGGCACCGGCTGAGTTGAAGGAATTGAAGGAGCAGCTCCAGGAACTCCTAGATAAGGGGTTTATTCGGCCGAGTGTGTCGCCGTGGGGTGCACCAGTCCTGTTTGTTAAGAAGAAGGACGGATCTATGAGGATGTGTATTGACTATAGGCAGCTAAACAAAGCAACAGTGAAGAATAAGTATCCTCTGCCTCGTATTGATGATTTGTTTGATCAACTCCAGGGAGCTAGGGTGTTCTCGAAGATTGATCTTCGTTCAGGCTACCATCAGCTGAAGATTAGAGAGTCTGACATTATGAAGACTGCATTCCGGACCGGATATGGTCACTATGAGTTCCTTGTGATGTCTTTTGGGCTGACCAACGCCCCAGCAGCATTTATGCATCTGATGAACAGTGTATTCAGGCCGTATCTTGATTCATTTGTAATCGTATTCATTGATGACATACTTGTCTACTCTCGTAGCCAGGAGGAGCATGCTCGGCACTTGAGTGTTGTATTGCAGAGATTGAGAGAGGAGAAGTTGTATGCCAAGTTTTCCAAATGTGAGTTCTGGCTTGAGTCCGTGGCATTCTTAGGGCACGTGGTGTCCCGTGATGGTATTCGGGTAGACCCGAGGAAGGTCGAGGCAGTGCAGAGTTGGCCCAGACCGACCTCAGTTAGTGAGATCAGTAGCTTTCTGGGATTGGCATGGTATTATCGCCGATTTGTTCAAGGATTCTCTTCCATTGTTTCACCCTTGACTAGATTGACTCAGAAGGGTGTTCCTTTCTTATGGTCCGAGGAGTGCGAGGAGAGCTTTCAGAAGATCAAGACAGCACTGACCACAGCACCGGCCTTGATTCTACCGACAGCTTCAGATTCTTATACTGTATATTGTGATGCCTCAGGAGTGGGCATTGGTTGTGTGTTGATGCAGGAGGGTAGGGTCATTGCTTATGCTTCTCGTCAGTTGAAGCCCCACGAGAAGAACTACCCTGTTCATGATTTGGAGCTAGCCGCTATTGTTCATGCCTTGAAGATTTGGAGGCATTATCTATATGGTGTATCTTGTGATGTATATATAGACCACCGTAGCCTTCAGCATTTGTTTAAGCAGAAAGATCTAAATTTGAGGCAGTGGAGATGGCTTGAGTTGCTTAAAGACTATGATATTACTATCTTGTATCATCTCGGGAAAGCCAATGTAGTGGCTGATGCATTGAGCCGGAAGGCTATTAGTATGGGCAGTTTGGCGTATATTCCAGTTGGGGAGAGACCCCTAGCAGTTGATGTTCAGGCGTTAGCTAACCAGATGGTAAGGCTGGATATTTCTGAGCCCAGTCGGGTGATGGCTTATGTAGTAGCTCGTTCTTCTTTATATGATCGTATCCGAGAGCGCCAGTATGATGATCCACACTTGCTTGTCCTTAAGGACAGAGTTCAGCATGATGATGCTAGGGATGTCACTATTGATAGTGATGGTGTGTTGCGGATGCAGGGCCGGATATGCGTGCCCAATGTTGACGGCCTTCGTGAATTGATATTGGAGGAAGCCCATAGCTCGCGGTATTCTATTCATCCAGGAGCCGCGAAGATGTATCAGGACTTGAAGCAGCATTACTGGTGGAGAAAGATGAAGAAAGATATTGCGAGCCATGTGGCTCGGGGTCTAAACTGTCAGCAGGTCAAGTATGAGCATCAGAGACCTGGTGGTCTATTCCAGCGTATTGATATTCCGGAGTGGAAGTGGGAAAGAATAACTATGGACTTTGTTAGTGGACTCCCTCGACAGCGAGGAAGTTTGATTCAGTTTGGGTGGTGGTGGATAGGTTGACCAAGTCAGCTCACTTCATCCCAGTGTGTACTACTTATTCCTCAGAGCGGTTGGCAGAGATATTCATCCGTGAGATAGTGAGATTGCATGGAGTTCCTATTTCCATTATATCAGACAGAGGTACCCAGTTCACATCTCAGTTCTGGAGGACATTTCAGCGAGAGTTGGGTTCACAGGTAGAGCCGAGCACAGCATTTCATCCACAGACGGATGGGCAGTCGGAGCGTACTATTCAGATATTAGAGGACATGTTGCGTGCTTGTGTCATTGATTTCGGTGGTTCATGGGCTGATTATTTGCCTTTGCCGGAGTTTGCTTACAATAATAGCTATCAGTCCAGCATTCAGATGGCACCGTATGAAGCTTTATATGGGAGGCGGTGTAGGTCTCCAGTTGGTTGGTTCGAGCCCGGCGAGGCTAGGTTGTTAGGGACGGAGTTAGTCCAAGATGCCTTAGATAAGGTGAAGGTGATTCAGGAGAGACTTCGCACAGCTCAGTCGCGTCAGAAGAGTTATGCAGACCGGAAGGTCCGAGATGTGTCTTATTCAGTAGGTGAGAAGGTGTTGCTGAAAGTTTCACCTATGAAGGGTGTTATGAGGTTTGGAAAGAAAGGAAAGTTGAGCCCAAGGTTCATCGGACCTTTTGAGGTGCTTAGGAAAGTTGGGGAGGTGGCTTATATGCTTGCTTTGCCACCCAGTTTGTCGGGAGTTCACCCGGTGTTCCATGTATCTATGCTCCGGAAGTATGTCGGAGACCCGTCTCATGTGTTGGACTTCAACACGATACAGCTAGATGAGGATTTGACTTATGATGTGGAACCAGTAGCCATTTTGGGTCGACAGGTTCGTAAGCTGAGATCCAAGGACATAGCTTCAGTGAAAGTGCAGTGGAGAGGTCGTCCCGTGGAGGAAGCAACTTGGGAGACCGAGCAGAAAATGCGGAGCAGATATCCACACTTGTTTGATGCTCCAGGTATGTTTCTTAACCCGCTCGCGGACGAGCGTTTGTTTAAGTTGGGGAGAATGTAACGACCCGGCCCGTCGTTACGGGAATTACCACCCCGTTACCTTGCATTTACATATATTATGCTTTTAAAACAGTATTAGAGTATATCGGGTGAGTTAGGAGTGATTTGGATTGAAAATGAAACAAATAGCATGTTTGAAGAAAGCTTGAATATGAAAAGTCAACCAAGAGTTGACTATTGAGTTAGAGTGCTCGGAATCGGATTCTGATGATTCGGATAGTTCCGGAGGTGATTTGTGACTTAGGGGAGCGATCGGAATTGAATTTGGAGGCCCGGTGTAGAAATAGGCTTGAATTGGCTAAGGTTGAATTTTGGCGAAATCCGAACGGTAGGTGATATTTTGATCCGGGAGTCGGAATGGAATTCCGACAGCTGCAGTAGCTTCGTTAGGTGATTTTGGATGTGCCTGCAAAATTTCAGGTCATTCGGACGTCGTTTGGTCGGGTTTTGGATTGAATGTTAGTTTTGAAAGTTTTGAAGAAACTTAGGCTTGAATCCGTGATTAATTGGTGATTTTGATGTTTAGGATGATGTTTTTATGATTGGAACAAGTTCGTATCGTGTTTTGGAGTATGTTGGTGGTTTTCGTTGGGGTCCCGGGCGCCTCGGGGTGAATCCGGACCATCATCCGGCATTTTGAAGCAAAGAAAAGTCTGTTGTAAATTGCAGATCTCTGGGCAGGATTTTAGCCTTCGCGTTCGCGAGGGCAAGGCCCGCGTTCGCGTAGGCTGGGGCCAGTTGGCCATCGCGTTCGCGAGGTAACATGCCGCGTTCGCGAAGGAGAAGGTTGGAACGCATCGCGTTCGCGTGGGTGAAGGACGCGGACGCGTAAGAGGAAAAGACGAAGCATCGCGTTCGCGTGGTCTGGGACGCGAACGCGTAGAGGAAAAATCCGGGCTAGGAAGATTGGTCTTCGCGAACGCGTGACTGTTCGTCGCATTCGCGATGAAGGAACGGAGCAAGGCATCGCGTTCGCGTAGAGACCATCGCGAACGCGTAGGGTAAAATCGTCTGGCAGCGAATTAAAATCACAGAACAGAGGGCTCTCGGGTTCATTAACCCAAAACATAATTTTTGAGCCCTAGAGAGAAGAAATCACGGGAAAACGCTGGGAAATCATCGGGTATTCATCGGGGGTAAGTTTCTTGACTCAAAAACATCAATTTATGGTAGTATTAACACCAATCTTCATGAAATTGGGTTGAAATCTTGAAGAAATGTGGCCTAAATATTGAAAACGGGATTTTTGGATTTGGGAGGCCATTTGAACTCCGATTTCGATAAATTTTATATGCACGGACTCGTGGCGAGATAAGGATCGCGTTGGTGCTAATTTCGGAATTTTCCGAGCAGTGGGGCCCGGGGTCGGGTTTTACCAACTTAGTGTAATTATGCTAATTTCATGTAAATTGAAGTGGGTTATGATTATTTGACCCGTATTTGATGTAATTATTGTGGTTTGACTAGATTCCACGCACGAGGGAGCTAAATTCAAAGGAAAGGGCATTGCGGAGTAGTCGTCGCGCCGTATTGAGGTGAGTAATAGATGTGGGTGATGACCAGCGGGTTCGAAACCCCGGTATACCACTTTGTGACGCCGTATAGCGGCGAGACACGCACACTCTTGAGAGTGCGGGGTCGATCATGAACTGGAGACTACATATTAGTCCAACCTGTTGATATTGTATTATTGGCTATTCTAAAGCCGTCGAACCTCCTTCTCGGATGGTTGCATATATGTATATATATATTGTGATAATGGCCACTCTTGAGCCGAGGAACCCCTTCTTGGGCGGTTGAGTATACATGTGGGCCGTGAGCCAGTTATTGGATCCCGCGAGGATCGTTATCATTGTCTTATCACATAGACATGCTAGTTTACTACTAGTCCGCAGCTATTTTTGTTATTATGCTAATTCCAATCTCTGGAACTTGATATTACTGTTTTCCAACTGAAAAATGATAAAAGAGTTTTCAAAAACTACTTTTGAGCCTGCGAGGCTGTATCTGCATATTAGCTGACTAGTAGTGGATCGGGCTGCACGCCGCAGCGAGGTATATGTTGGATCGGACCGCGCGCCGCAGGGATATCTCTATGAGATGTGCTTGGGCTGTAGGAGCCCCTCCGGAGTCTGAACCCCCACAGTGAGCACGGGTACCCAAAATTGGAGTCAGGCTACACGCCGTAGCGGTCATATCATGCATTGCATTGCATTTAGCTACATCTGCTAGCTGTTATGCTATTTATTGGTAATTGTTGGAACAGGTACAGAGAATATTGATTCTATGACAGGGTAGCTGATTATAGCTTTACATAGTGCTTTATTGCGGATTTCTTATCTGCGCTGTCTTACCCTTGTTTATTACCACTGAGTCTGGCAGTACTCATTTTACTCCCTGCACCTTGTGTGCAGATCCAGGTACCTCTCAGCAGTGATCCAGTAGCTGTGCGAGGCGACGTTTGTGGATATTCGAGGTAGCTGCAGAGTCCGCAGGACCCGATATTTCTTCCTACTGTCTTTTGATTTCGTATTGACATTTCTTTCCGCACTTGGTATTTTTGTAAACCATTATACACTCATGTTCAGTAGAGGCTCATGACTCTTGACCCTTGGTCTATGGGAGTTGATGTATTATGGGACTTGGTTCCCCGTTTTCGTTACATGTATTACTGTTATCTCGTTAATTAATTTGCTTAAATGGGTTTAAGAGAGCTTCTAGCTCCGTGGTTGATGTTGATTGGTCAGGCTGGCTTAGCAATGTGCTGGGCGCCATCATGACCGGATTTGGGGTCGTGACACTCCAATAATGAAGAACGGGCGACTGTGTAAGCTAACACATGCCTGGGCTTGGAAACATCAAACCTCACAAACTAATTGGCCAAAGTCCGAACATTCAAATCAAGTGGCCTCTCACAGACTGAAATATTTGCAAGACTGCCCATACTGGCTGACTTCTTACTCAAAGTATCAACCACCATATTGGCCTTTTGGGATGATACAAGATGGTGATATCATAGTCTTTCAATAGCTCCAATTACCTCATCTGCCTCAAATTTAGTTCCTTCTGCTTGAAAAATACTATTTACTGTTGTGAGTCGAGAACACCTCACATGACACACCATTTAGATAATGCCTCCAAATCTTCAATGCATAAACAATTGCTACTAACTCCAAATCATAAACCAGATAGTTCTTCTTCTAAATCTTCAATTGACGCGAAGTACAAGCAATGACTTTGCCATCCTTCATTAACACCACACCAAGTCATATACGACATGCATCACAGTAAATTGTGTATAGCCCTGAACATGTAGGAAAAACCAACACCGGTGCCGTAGTCAAAGAAATCTTGCTTCACACTCGTCTGACCACCTGAACTGGGGACCCTTCCGAGTCTACCTGGTTATCGGGGCTGCAATAGATAAAAATCCCTCCACAAACCAACGGTAATAACCTGCCAAACCCAAGAAACTTTGAATCTCTGTAGCTGATATGGGTCGAGGCTAGTTCTCGACTACCTCTATCTTCTTTGGATCCACCTGAATACCCTCTACTGAAACAATGTGACCCAGGAATGCAACTGAACTCAACCAGAACTCACACATCGAAAACTTGGCATACAACTGACTATCTTTGAAAGTCTACAAACCCTTTCTCAAATGATACTCATGCTCCTCCCAGCTACAGGAATAATCAAAATATCATCGATGGAGACGATCACGAAGGAATCCAAATAAGGTCTGAACACTCGGTTTATCAAATCCATGAAAGCTGCTGGGGAATTTGTCAATCCGAATGACATCACCAAGAACTCATAATGTCCGTACCGCATATGGAAAGCTTTCTTAGGGACATCGGATGCCCTAATACTCAATGGATGGTAGCCAGATCTCAAGTTGATCTTAGAAAACACTTGGGAACCCTCAAACTGGTCAAATAAATCTTCAATCCGCGGTAATGGGTACTTATTCTTAATGGTGACCTTGTTCAATTGTAGGTAATATATACACATTATCATTGATCTATCCTTTTTCTTAACAAACAACACCGATGCAACCTAAGGTGAGACACTAGGTCTAATGAAGCCTTTAACAAACAAGTCTTGCAACTGCTCCTTCTACTCTTTCAACTCAGGCAGGGCCATACGATACGACATAATAGAAATGGGCTAAGTGCCCAGAGCCAAATTAATGCATAAATCAATATCCCTATCGGGTGGCATACCTGGCAGGTCCAAAGGAAGAACCTCAGGAAACTCATGAACAACAGACATATAATCCATAGAAGGAACCTCAGCACTAGAATCACGAAAATATTCCAAATAGGCCAAACACCCGTTCCTGACCATACGTCGTGCCTTCATATATGAGATAACGGGTAGAATGACCAGGAGTCCCTCTCCACTCAAGAAGAGGTAAACCCGATAAAGCTAGGGTCATAATCTTGGCATGACAGTCCAAGATAGTGTGGTAAGGGGATAACCAGTCCATCCCTAATATGACATCAAAATAAACCATGTCCAAAAGTAACAAATTTACGCGAGTTTCAAGAATCCCCAGTGATAGCTATATACAAATGACGGACATGATCTTCCACAATAGAATTACCCACCGGTGTAGACATATAGGAGTACATAGATGCTAGATCAAATAGCACTGAAGAATCCCTACTACAAACCAGAATAGTACCTGTGATAACTGCATCGGAAGCCTTAGCCTCAGGGCTGGCTGGAAGAGCATAACATCGGGGCTAAGCCCCACCACTATCAATCACCTCTCTGGGATGGCCTCCTACTGGTGGGCCTCCACCTTTAGTGGCCGGACCTCAACCTCTAATACCTCAACCTCCGCCTCTAATACCGCTACCTCTACCGCTAACACGTCTACCTCCACCTCTAGTTGGCTGAGCAGGTTGTGGAATACTTCGTGCTTGAACCATGGCATGGGAACCCTAATGGGAGAGCTACTCGATGCTCGTGGCCAAAATCAAGAAATATAACCCATATCACCACAAGTATAATAAGCCCTCAACTGCTTAGACTACTGACCCTGATGACTTGAATGACTACCCCAAAAACTCTACAGTGACGGTGCACTGATAGGAGCTGGTGGTGCAATGTAGGACTGCTGATCACAATACTGCATATGAGAACCACTACCACCTGAAGCACCGTGCAAAACATAAAGTCCTAACTGAAAAAGCCTAGGAGGATAGTCTCTACCAAAAGAATCTCTGCCTCCAGACGAGGCACCGCTGAATCTGCCTGAATGATGAAGCCTCTTATCAGACCCCTGACTACCCCCTGCGATAGAACCATCTCAACTCTCATGGCCATATTGGCCACCTCCTGAAAAGAAATCTCACTCCTCATCTCCTTAGCTATCTGAAGTCGAATAGGCTGAATGAGTCCCTCAGTGAACCTTGTCACTCCCTCTCTCTCAGTAGGAAGTATAAAAAGAGCATGATGGGATAAATCAATAAACCTGGTCTCGTATTGAGTAACTTTCATAGAACTCTGCTGGAGACACTCAAACTGCCTCCTATAAATCTCTCTGTAAGTGACAGGAAGGAACTTCTCCTGAAATAGCTGAGAAAACTGATCCCAAGTCAAAGTTGGTGACCCAACTGGTCCAGCCAAG